>NGKG01000012.1:747381-772560 GCA_002162505.1 Myriosclerotinia scirpicola | reverse complement strand
CCCCCCTCTTCAAAGCCTACACCACAATCCGCCAACCCCGCGCCACAACCGCAGTCTCAACTTGCAACTACTACGGCCGCATGCTCGATATGGAAGACCCTCTTATCTCCGATGATGTACAGAAGATTGAGAGGAAAGTGAGGGAGATTGCAGAGGGGATATGGGGGTATGATGAGCTTGGGGAGGGGGAGAGGGCGGTGCGGGTTATGAGGGGGGAGTTTGAGGGGGTGGAGGGAGAAGGGAGAAGGGAGAAGGGATAGAAACTGAAAACGACGAGGGGCTTCGATGTAGGTAATTTAAGAGGAGTGATGCAATAGAAAGAGATAAATCGAATGGAATTGAATGATAATAAAAAGTTTTATAAGGGGAATCTTTGGTGAAGTGAGGGTATGGTTATACCGATCAAAATCAAGAGGGTGGGTGGTTTTTAGTCGTGCGCTACTTTATAAACATTTTCCTCCCGTGAATCTCCTACTCTTAGTGATTGACTTCCTAGTGAAACAGAATGGAAATAGTGGATTGATGGATCTTAAATGTGATTTGAGGGAATAGAAGAAATTAGAAATACAATAACGCTGAATAAGTTTGGGAATTCCCTGGGGGTCTTTGCAATTCGTTAGGTCACTACGATTTTCAAAGAGTTTCCCTATTGAACTGTTAGAAATCAGTGAAAATTTGGATTATTCTATGTTCTGTAAGACCTGTTAATCTTAGATTGCTTACTTGATGTTCTTCTCGGTGGTCATTAGAACCTGATTATAGATGATTACTGTCTTGCAATTTAGTCTGAATATTAAAGGTGGATGGTCAAACTCTCGCTCTTTCCAGTCCCTCATTGTTGCAAGGCAACTCAGAAAATTGCCAAGAAGGCCTTATTGGCTATTAGGAGATTGTGATAGCCTGAATCGCAACTCAAATGCTTAACGTACCTAACTGGTAAAAGAAGAGGAAGGATAATGATTTCCCGGCCATGTGTTCGTCGAAATTCACTCGATGCTTTTCCATAAGAGATGTGAGATTATTCTAGCTAGATGAATTGGAAGCTATATTGAAAGAAAGGGTCACCAACATGTAAGAAAAAATAAATAAAAAATGCATCGATGTGCATTGCATATTTCATCCCATTGATATAATTCCTTTCATCTAAAAAAACCTAGGATGAAGGTTGTGCAGAAGGATCCTGATGCCGTACCCACTGAAATTATACTATTCATCAAATCATGTCTCAATCTAGGCTCCTCATTCCTTTCCCTCAAGTAGCTTCCTACCAGTCTTTGTTATCTCATTATCCCCATGAATCGCAAGAAACAGTAAGCATCCATGGATAGGCCAAACCAGCCTTGAAACATGAGGTAATCTTCCTCTATCGTCGCTCCTATTTGAAATACTATCGTCATGGGTTCAACGTTGAATATGTATACAAGATCACTTACCAGGAGAGCAGGGCATTTTCAACACCTTTATTTGAGCCTACCCTAAGTTGAATTCTTGCGGTGAGTCTAGACCCAGGGAGGAACCTCTTCGAACAAGACTGACGACAGCACACAGGCAATATCAGCACCGCCTTCTTTGATTACCAGCATGGTGATAATGCAGGTTTGGTGCCAGAGAAATTTTGTGTCTACTGCGCAGTCACAGTTCCTACCATAGTAGCGTTATTTCTCCTGTGGCTTTACTGAAAGAGAAGAATCAAAGACATACTAGAGCAAAGGGAGGAGAAATTTCCAGATCTGGAAGCTCAGAGTAAGGAGACACGACACTAAATTATCTCTTGGAAAAAGAGGATAAATTTTAGAAACAGTTTAGCTTTTTAGCTATCAAAAAAGACTCTTTCCCTTGGATCGGAACTCACTAAGACTCATAGCTTTTTCGATCAGAAGTGATGTCTTGAGGTCCAGAACTATACCAACACTGTTGTTCCTTAGACTCCGAGGTCAAGTTCTGCGAACTCTGCAAGACTTTTTGCTCCGCTGGACGTTCGAAAATACTTCGGCCATTATTTTAGTGACCCCTTTTCAAAAAAATTCGCTATGAAGGAGTAAGCGTGCTGAATTGTTGGCCATGTCAATATATGGGCGCAGTACTTCACAAACCTCATTTGATAGATAAATGAAGGTACAATATAAGCGGTAGAGTAAAATAAGTCGCGTCAGACGTACCAAAAGTCTACTTACTCTTGGCATGACTGACATCGGAGGAAATGGCCTAGAATATTAAAAGCTCAGTGAAATAAAACAGGGTGAGATAGGGAAAAATGATTTTATATGGTTCTACAGATTGGGTAAAATATATACAAAAATATGTGACATGACATCATCACTCCATACTCTTCACATTATCTGCAACCTCAAACTTAGCATCGGTCTTCTGTCTCACCTCCTCAACCTCGACACCTGGCGCCAATTCGGTCAATGTGAGACCTCCATTTACTCTATCGACTTCAAATACACACTAAACGCACACATTAGCACCGCGATCAAACTCAATAATCATAAAGATATAAAGAAGCAACACTTACCAAATCAGTAATAATAGTACTAACAACCTTCGCCCCAGTCAACGGTAAACTACAATCCTGTACGATCTTTGCGCTTCCATCTTTAGCAACATGTTCGGTTGCGACGACGATTTTGGTTTCGTCCGGGTTGGAGACGAGGTCCATTGCTCCGCCCATTCCCTTGAAGATCTGTGGTTTTTGTGAGCTTATTGCTGGGTGAAGATAATGGGGAGAGGGTAGCTCACCTTGCCTGGAATCATGTAATTTGCCAAATCGCCATTTGCGCCTACTTGAAGAGCCCCAAGAACGGATACATCGATGTGACCGCCGCGGATCATGGCAAATGATTCGGCACTATCGAAGGTTGAAGCACCGGGCACAAGGGTTACGGTTTCTTTACCGGCGTTGATAATATCACTGAGCGATTATTAATGCATACTCATCAATTTATGCATGGAAGGAAAATTCTTACGGGTCAACTTCTTCTTCAGTTGGGTATGCTCCCATGCCCAAAATTCCATTCTCTGATTGAATCCAAACCTTTGTCTCAGGAGACAAGAAAGAAGGCGCAAGAGTTGGCAAACCTATCGCTCGTTAGTCACCACAAAATCCCTGTCACTGAGCTCTTGTGAAGTAAACTTACCAACACCAAGGTTAACATAATAACCATTTTTCAACTCCTTTGCTGTTCTCCTAGCAATTCTATCTCTTCTTACATTTGCATCCGATTTACTCGATGCATCTTCTTTCTGACCTTCTGGTGCACGAGTCTTCTTCATCTCTAATTTCTTGGCCACGGTAGCCGGAACAATACGATCAATATAAATTCCTTGAAGATGAACATCAGCTGGATCTATCGAGCCCACTGGGACGATGTTTTCAGCCTCGACTATTGCGACTTTTGCAGCTTTGGCCATGATGGGTCCGAATGTTCTGGTGGTGTATCTACCATATGTTAATACCTGCTCATCACAATTTGAGACATTTTAACTTACCGGAACTGACAGTTTCCTGCCTCATCGACTTTCCATGCTCTCAGAATTGCAACATCTCCCTTGATGGCCTTTTCCATGGAATAGGTCTTGCCGTCAAATTCTCTAGTTTCTCGAACTTGTCCCTTTTCTAAGACGGTATTTTCTTTTGAACCCTCTGCTGGGGGACCCAATCTTGTAGGAATACCTCCTGTCTGTAATAATGTACCTTTAACAACCGTCAATACACATCCCGACCAGACAGAATATAAAATTTTCACTTACTAACACCAGTTGGCGTATAGAAAGCTGGGATTCCAGCTCCACCAGCCCTCAATCTCTCCGCAATCGTTCCTTGTGGACACAATTCAATAGCAATCTTTCCCTCTAGATATTTCTTCTCTAAAACCTTGTTACTTCCAATAAAACTTAAGATCAATCGGTTTACTTGTCCAGACTGAGTTAATGCACCCAATCCTCCTGGTATCGATGCTCCGGCATTATTCGAAACAGCCGTTAATGAATGAAGACTCTCTACTCCTCTCCTCTCTAGTGCTTCAATGATCGTTTCTAACACCCCATCAGTATTAAATTTCAAGCCCCGGTATCTCAAAAATCAACCCAAGGGGGAAAAAACATACCAGCAGTCCCACAAAGCCCAAACCCCGCACTCAAAATCGTCGACCCGCTCTTAATATCCGCAACCGCCTCATCAGCATTCTTATAAACTTTACTCGCACCTCTCACGATCTTCGGCGCCTTTCTCTCACTCTCCTCATCCTTGTATGGATTTCGAGGAGCCTCAAGAAGTCGCTGATAGCTTTGAAAGTGTCGAATATCTCGTGATCGGGCTAGTGGTTTTTGACCCCACTCGCAGCGTATCGATGACGTTATGCGGAGCCCTGGAAGGCGAGTTGTGGTGAGGATACGGCGTGAGAGAGACATATTTACAAAATGGAAGAATACCAAGAGAATTGAGGAGAATTGAGGTGTAGAGAGGAAGGTTTATATATGGATTTGTGGTTGTCGTTTGGCGCAGTGGTAATGGTGTCGGCAATTGAATTGTGGCCGGAGAGTTAAGCGTCGGCTATATGTTTGGCTCCGATGAAGGGGGCGAAGTTATTGATAACCTAATGCCTGGACACAACAAAGCGGGAACAGTTCAGGTAGAATATGGTGTATATTGAAATTATATGGGTAGGAAGAAGTATTTCTTATTTAATTCGAGTTTGTCGACGATATTTATCCTCATCCTAGCATTCAAACCGTGGGTAACTAAAGCCGGCTTGAAGCCATCGGATAATGTCTTTTCCACCTTTTCCAAGCATTTTCACACTCATTCTTGCTCTCGATTCCCTTACTGCCCCTTAATTGAGCTTTCGCTTCGAAATTGCTAGAAGGTCAAAAGGAAACGCAATGTATCACGTTTAAAATTCTTAGAAGTCAGTGAATTTGATTTTTTGGTATTCCCCAAACCCCACTTCAAAAGATGCCACGAGTCCCAAAATGATGCTCAATAAAACTCACTACTAATATATCATCAACAGTTCGAATTTTGGGAATGAACGCTACCAAAAGGTTTCCATTATTGGAGGCAGTAAAAATAAAGCAAAAGAATAACAGCAATCAGTGGAGGTATTGAACCACACCCGATTTGAACGGATAACCTTTCGATCTGGAGTCGAACGCGCTACCGTTGCGCCAGCGGTCCTGCTGAGTTGCGTATCAAGTTGAGAGAGAGATATCATACTGTGCTATATATAGCCTCTGTGAACAACTCATCAGGTGGGTAAATGAGGGCACATAGAGAAGCTAGGAGGATTTAGGGAATAGTCTCCGAGAGCGGATGTGGGGCTTGGTAACGGAAGTGAAATTTTACTTGAAGGGTACGAGATGGCCAAGGTTTACAAATGGTTCAGTAGACGTGTGCTATTGCTGTCGTCATGATTAGTGTGTCAAATAATTATTTCCCAATACCTAATGTACCTTCATTCTCTTTCGAAGGTGCACAGAAGTTGTCCCACCACACAATATTCAGGCCTTGGTAGAGAGCGGGTCCACTTGTACATATGAGACGAGAACTTTGGCAGGCTTCTTATAACATTTGAGTTTTTATGTCCAATGTCCAGGCCCATCTTAGATATTAAGGGCTTATTGTCCAAATTGATATGAGCATTGAGAAAAGAAAGAATGTATGAACTTGGCATACACATTATAGGCACCTGATTTTTTCCTTCGATCCTTAGGATTTACGGTTCGTCAAATATCTTTCCCGGGTTCAATAGCCAGCTATTTAGCATCAGATTAGAATTGATTTATGCTAAAGGTAGGCCGGGGAAATACTTAGGATCCAAAGAATGCTTGAGCTTCTTCATCACAGTGATTGTATCGAGACCAAGCTCCTTCATTAAACAGTCCTAGGATTGTTCAGTTGACGCTCGATAATTAAAGAAAGGGTTTGGCAGATTTAAGCAGGTCTGGCTCCTGGTGCATGGATCAACCTAAAATCCGATTTTAGTTACTGACCTTCTTCCCAAGACCTATTCCGTGTTCTCCCTACAATAAGTCAGTAGATAATAGTACTCCATACAACTCGAAAACACGAACGGAGCTTGTTCCTTCCATTTCCAGTGCCCTGTCAAGCATATCATATACACATTTCTTGACAGCAGCTGTCTCGACTGGATCTTTGGGGTTATACATAACCGCTTGATGAAAGTTTCCATCCCCTACATGACCGAGCACACTGGAAAATAACCCGAGTTTTCCAGATTCTTCTTTCGAGATGTCTATAGCGATATTAGTTTTCTTGAATGGGTGGGCCTGGAAAAACTATAACGTACTTATGATTTCCGCTAGTCTTGACATTGGCACGGCACAATCTGTACTCCAAATCTCGGTTCCTGGTGGCCGCTGTGCTAGCATTGCCCAGAGGGCTTCTTTTCTTGCGGACCAAAGAACGGTCTTATCTATCTCAGTCTTTGCGAACTGAAACTCTCCACCTTTCCACTGACTTGATATACTCTGTACACGCTGGATGTGATCTTTGATTGCGTTTTCAGTACCGGAGAATCTGTCTTTCATCAGTATCAAACAAAGATGGGGGACCTTGATTAGGAAGAGATACTTGAAAAATAAAGTCGGTCGTTCTTCCCACATCCTGCCACCAGTCCCTCCATTCTTGTTAATCACTTGCATCTGTACTTCATCCATAAATTCCATGGCCGCTAAGGGGATACCTGTTCTGATGATTTTCGACGCAGCTGTTGCGGCATCGGCAACAGATTCAAATGTGACTACTGCAACACTAGTAGCATCGGGAATGACGGCCAACTTGAGCGTAATTTCAGTAATCAGACCTAAGGTACCCTCGGCTCCCACAAAAAGGGATGTCAAATTATATCCTGCGGAGGTTTTGCTTTGAAGTAAACAAATGATTAGAAAGAATGTCGTTTGAAGAGAACAGCAACATACCGTGGCCTTCTTCGAGTCTTAATCACAGTCCCATCTGCCAAGACCACAGTCAAGTTTATGACCCAATCTTTCATTGTTCCATATCTCATTGCATTGGTGCCACTAAAACAGTCAGAACGGACGGTGTTTTGTTCAGAGTAAGTGAAAATACCTGCAATTTGTAGAGACCATTCCTCCAATTTGAGCCTAGAACGGTTAGGATACAGGTGAAACCTCAAAAGTCAAACGCATTCGTGTTAGTTTGGACGACTTACCGTTGGGCTGGGGTCCAATGGAAGAAAAAGTCCTGTATCCTTGATCTGCTCATTTAGATCCACCCAATTCACAGCTGGCTGTACAACAACATCCATACTTTTCTGATTAGCACCACTCTCCTCTGTGATATGTAGAATAAACCTACTCATCTGGATGGAATTGAATGATTTTGTCCATTTTCATGAAGTCAATACTCAGCCCAGAACAGGGAGTTGAGATATGGCCTTCCACACTTGAACCCGCTCCAAACGGTACTATCCATTCCGAGTAAGTATAAAGAGAGCTATAAGGTAGTCTGTGAGATCTTACCCATTGGTACCTTATATTTGGAGCAGATTTTAGCAATCTTGACAACCTCATCGGTATTCTTCGGATACACAATAGCCATGGGTCTGTTCTCCGAGTTTGAAGTCGACCACTCCGAGTAGCAATGTCTTAGCAACTCATCTTCATCATAACTAATCGAATCGTTCCCTAGTTCATCAGCAACTTCCTGAATTGCCTGCGTAGTGTCTCAGCTTCGATCATAATAAAGTGAGACAATGTTCCGTCGACCGCTTACCTTAAGCATGATAGTTGGTTCTGCATACTTTATAGGAGAACCAAAAATCTTTGGCCTTAGTATACTTTGATAAGAGCTGTAACTATATCCGAGACATAATGATGCAGCTGCAGATGCAAGAGAGCATAGAATTAGGGTTGACTTGCTGAAAGTAGGTGGAGGAATTGCCCTAACTCGGGCAGATCGAACTGCGCTCGAGACAAGTCGTCTTTGTAACACTGATGGCCTACTATAAATACTAGTGTTGGATAAGGTTCGACGCAGTGGCAAAGATATATTGGCGCTCATGTTTGCGGGAACGGCGCGTTTGTTAGCCAGGGAGATGTGGGGTGAAGGGCGATTAATTGACAAAAGGTCCCAAGTTGTCGGACTTATAAAATCACCAGCGATTACAACTTAATGATGCATATCAGAACAACGATTTCGTGAAGTCATATATTTATGTCTACTTCTACGATGATAAATCCGATGTTCCAAAAGAAGAAGCATCCAGCAGACGCACCAATGCACACCAGTCTTGGCATTGATCGGCACCTTTTCGGCCCGGGGGAAAGTGAGGGGAAGGCCACAACATTTTGGGATGAGGATGTCGTATAACTGAGGTTACAACATTCAAATTAAAGTAATATCGCCCCTTTGCTATGAGGCTCTACATAAGCGAATAGGGGTGGATGATTTTATTACTAAATTCTTAAGGTCAGAATATTGCGTATTCCATGTTACAAATCAGCGATGATGTTCAAAGTGCCAGTTAACCTATAAGACAACAGATCTCCTTGGTTAGAGCAAGACTGCTTTTCCAGCTTTGGTAGACATCGGCACGATCTCACAATGAAGTAACCATAACTTCAAGATAAAAAGAGTTCTCAACTTCTCATACTTCGGACTTTTGCAAGACAATTGTTTTCGAAGTCCCTGTCGTTTTTATATTCTTCCCAAATTTTATACATAATTGTTAGTCTCCTTTTCGTTTCTCGGGAAATATGTTTCGTCACCTCAAGCCACAAGTACGTGGAATAGGAGACGTCTCTTACGCGAAAAGTCAATGTATGTTGCATGAGTAGTGTGAGAAGAGCCGACCATCGTCGGTTATTTTAGATGCACCTGAATTCTCGGAGGTGGAAAGATTCCACTGGAGGTTTTGATAGACGTACTACCTCCCCCTTCATCAGTTGCCATCTTTTTGATTCCTGCCCGATGGTCAGGCGGCAAGTAGAACTCGGTATCGAAACCAATATCCAAAAATTCTCCGTTTCCACTGGCGTGAACGAAAAGTTTAGGTAGCAATTCTTCCTATTGATACGCCCAAACATTCTTGGTGTGATTTTTGCAGGCAAATACACAGGACAGATAAATGAATATGGCACACCACCAACGGTCGCAGTCCTCATTATACCCAAATTGAGCAATGTACGTATGGTCGCTACCCAGATGTGCTGGCAGACTCTTCAACCATGATACTACAGTTCTCCAAAAAGTTAATGAACTTCTGAAGCAAGATGATTAGGTGAAGATTATACCCGATTGTTTAAAATCATTGCGAATCCTCCATCATGGAGGCCTCAACACGATAGATACCTACGGCAGTCATATTATTGGAAAGCTCGATTAAATCATACGATAGTTCGAGGTTTCTTAATTCAAAGAGCACAAACAAGTCATATTGTCAATTACTGCTATATCTGATTGGTTCGGAACTCACCTATTAAGATCAACATGGGAGCCTTTCGGAATCGCAAACAAAGTAACCTGGCGGCGTAGCCGGATTTCACCTATGGCATATTGTCTTCGTTATTAATACAAGATACTATTCCTCTTGGCCAATATGTATATTGGAAACAACGAACACATCAATATAGTTTTGTGTTAACTGCACTGGATTGAAAGTTAAGGGTGAAAACTGTTCGAATACCTTCACGGACAGTTGTGTGATTTCAGTCTTTGCAATGTAGTAGCAAAGCGGGAAGTAGGAGACATCCTAGATATAATAATGACCTACTCATTCCCAACACCGTTTCAAAATCGCCGACCTACAGAAGAAGATACCACCAGATGAATGTCAAAACACATGACTTATAGAAGGAATTATTGAGATAGGCTGGAAATTTAGATGTTTAGCTCTGCAGCCACCAGCGTATTCAGCTCAACTCTGCCTTCTTCTCTCCTCATCTTCTAACCCCTCAAAAAACTACTATATCTCATCGGATTTCTATCTCTATTTTCCTTATCTTACCTTTGAATAGCTGTATTTATCTTCGCCATTCTCAGTGGAGGATATAGTAGAATCACGTCATCTCCTTTTGAAGAATATATTATATGAGCTATTTTGGTTTAGTTCGATCTAATATTATTATACCAAAATTTAATTTTTCTGCCTTCTCTCTTTCTCTCCTAATCGGATTATAATCTGTTATATTTCAAAAGCTTTCCATTCATCCTCTCCCCTTCTCTCTATTAGACAGGACTAGCCTACCCGGGGTATCTAACCCCTATAGGATATTTATCCTATCTCATAAGAACAAGAAAAAGTAGTATATATCAAATACCTTCAATATCCTAAATACCATTAAGAATATATCATGCAATCGTTTTGTATTTTTATTCGTAATTAAAATTGTTCTTAAATCATTTAGATATTACTAGATAATTCTTTACTAAACATTAAGATTATATAATTCTTTTAACGAATTTATTAAAAGGATTATAATATATTACTCTATCAAGTAATATTATATAATGTTGAATAGTTTTAAAATAAATCTTTCGAATTTCAGCTATCGAAACCATATGCGATAAAAACCTAAATACCTTGAATACTGAAATTGTTTATGAAATATTCACTCTATCCCGTAAAAGTAGAGTAGAGTAGCTATTTATTAAGAAATAGCCAGGGACATCCCGGATATACCCTACCTTTTGCCTAGCCCTGCTTTTAGGTCAAAGAACTTCTTCCCCTCCTTGAGTAGAAGAGAAGAAAGGAGGGGACTTTTGGATACACTAGTAGCCACAGGCTATAGATAGGGCTATTAGCCTACAGTTAGATCTCTAAGTGCCATATCTGTAGCTTAAATTTGAAGTCAAAATGCTACACTGGAGAGAGAGACTTTCAATAAAAGTGATCATGTTAGGCCTTCACAGTAGCTCACATATCGTTCACAGTATACTTCACGAATATCAGAGGCATTGAAGAGTGAAAGAGCGGTGGAATTGTCTATTGAACACCACCCAAGCCAGCACAAACGCAATAGCTATAGCATATCGTATCATTCCACCAAAGAAACCTCTAATTTAATCCTAGAAACTCTAGTGATCGGCCTCATCAACATCCCTAGCAGCCGACTCAGTATTGGGAGTTTCTTCTCCGAATCGGAAAAAACCCAATGGTTCAAAATCAAGCGACATAGCCCACACTTCTCCTAAGCCATTCCTCGTGATCGCGAAGTCTTGGTAATCGATTGTCAGGAGGATGGTTTCCGGAATCAATGCTCGTGCTTCGGCTGTTGTTGACAGCGCGGCTACAGCTGCGACTGCGGCTGATACAATAGCAGCATAGGGAGTAACTGGAACATGAGGCAAATGGGAAAAATCGGAGAAATCGGGCAGATCTGGCTGATTGGGTGGATTGGGTAAATCAGGGGAATTGAGATCATTGAGAATATCGGCGAAACTGGGGATATTGGGGGCAGCGGCGGCAGCATTATCAACAGGATCTGATTGCTCACGTGGGGGGATAGAGAGACTGCGCTCGGAGGGGGCTGGTGATTCAGCAACGGAGGTTGAGGAGGAAGGCGAAGAAGGTGAGGCAGTTGAGGCAGACGTGGTAGCGATTGCGGCGGAAGTCTCTGCTGTTTTGGCTTTTTTGCAAACAGAGGCTTCGTTGCTCGCCATGCGCTTGTTTTTGTTATTCTCCATTGTAGTAAGACTATACGTAAATATCGGGATAAGGTAGGGTAAAAGGAAGAAGCGTTTGCGTTGTTTGAAGATTGCAAGAAACAGCAGGCTCAGTAGAAAAAAGCTGCGTGGACTGGCTGCAAGAAGCGTAGATGAACAAGATCGTTGCAGTCGAAATGGCTAGTGGGGATTGCGATACTGTTGCAAGAGGATTTTATGTGAGAAATTTATCTATTTGAAGTTGGAAGCAACAACAGAGAAGTTGGAAGCAACAGCAGAGCAATGCTTGTAAGTGTCGCGAAATGTTTATAGAGTGATGAAGATGGAGTAAGATCGTGATAATGTTGTTGTACATCAACGAGCAGAATTTGGAAAATTATTGTTGCTGAGAAGATGAAAAATATCAGAACTTGAGATAGAGAAAGTAATCAAAGTAAGTAATTCGGCGCTAGTTCTCAACGCTTTTCCTTCTGCTTTGCGGGGTAGGGCTGGCAACCGCGTTTCGTCGGTTGATGGACGGTCAGTGCCGAGATTTGCTTCTATATATCGATTTGTTGGGCTTTGATTACCCTCATATATGGCGCCATTATTCTCTCTAATCTATTAACATGCTCAATTGTGGGTCTCTTAAAGTACGGTGATGCTTGATTGGTTTTATACAGGCGCTCGAGGAATATGGAAGATCAGGCTATTATCTACTGTTTATTATCTCATTTAGAAGTCAGGTAGACAAGTAGAAGGCTCTGTCAAGTTAAAGTTTCATAGGGTCCATGAAGTAGATTGATTTTCCCCAAATGGAATAGACACAAAGAAATTGATAGCACAACAATCACCTAAATTCGACAGACACAATAACTGTTTGACCTTGCCAATCGTTCCCAAACAGCACTATTTCTACATCTCAAGATAACTTCCCCTTCAAACAGACTTATAAAGTTGTTCTCATCCACAAGAGTTTGATCTTGAAGTGGTTCTCTCGAAGTGTTGTAGGTGAAACTTTTTACTACCCCTCGATTAACCGAGCGGATATGGTCAATGAAGGGTTCGGAAAAGGTCACCACACCCCACTTTGCCAAAACAACCTATTCAACAACAATTCACATAAAGTCTACAAAGGAATCTCGTTATTCAACATGGGCAGATTCAATTTTATTCCTTTTATTCAATATAATTAATTCTGACTGTTTTATGATTTTAATTGATGTCAATGACGTGGGGTTGGAAGTCAGATGGAGAGATTGGATGTTCCTAATTTAATATGACTCCATTGATAACCAAACAGATCTCTTTACGATTTGTCAACACTTCCATATAGATTCCGCTTCTTTGGGAGCACTTTCTTGTCTGTATCATTGCGGGATTTATGTATTGCGAGATTTTGAGGCTCCTGTGCGCTTTCATAATCGAAGTCAACCGCAATGGTCCGAAGAGTGTCTACTTGGAATAGTATTCACGTCATTGACGCGGACCTATTGTAATGATTACGAGATATCTATTCGCCGTGATTGGCTACGACACCATACGGCCGCTTCGTTGGTGTTATATTTGCGACAGCCGTAGCATCACCAAATCTTATTTAAAGACAAGGTAGACTCCCGCAAGATAAATTTTTCTTTTCAAACACAATCAAAAGATACAGACCTTCATAAAAATTAATTACCATGGCTCCGTCGAAAGTTTGCACCCTTTACAGATTTCCACGGGAGCTCAGAGATGCCATCTACGAGCTTACCGTGAAGGGCCACCAGGGCCCTCTCGTCTGGAGATGCGGTCAACCTATCACCTACTTAAGCAGTCCTCCGTTAGAGATCGCACTGATTCCGGACAAGGAACTTTACCGCGAGGCTTTGGGAGCCAGATTGAAGCACTCTACCTTGATTATCGGTTACGAAGTATATTTCGATTCAAATATGTCTGATATTAAGGAACTCTCCAAGTTAGCTAGAAGATCGATCAGATCTGTGGTTCTAGAGATCCCTGAGTAAGCTTTATGTGGAAATTACTTTATGATGCCCATATCTGCATCTTGTTCTTCGCTAGCCTTTTTTCTCTTTTCCTCGTTTTTTTTCCGTCGTAACGAATCTTTAGCTAATGATACACCAAGGTATTTCGAGACAGCGATAGTAGAACGCTTCTATGGACTTGAGAAACTCTACCAAATCCAAGATCCCGAGTTGCATGAAATTGCCGCACGTATGCTACCAGGCATGATTCTTCCTGTAAGTTGGTCATCCAATTTTGACGTGGACGTTATTTTAACCTTCACTTAAGGCTATAATTTGTCTCTCCGAACTTCGAGGTCTAACTCTGCAGTTTGTGCAAGAAGAGATGGTACTCCACTCCGGCCAGTCCGAAATGTTCCAAGACTTTGCTGCATTCGTCACTCACATGGCTGAATTTTCCGTACTTTCAAGGTGGCTTAAGCGGCTCCCAAGATTAACATCATTCGAGTTGAAGGTCTATTCTCGTTGGCCAGATCACTGGTTGGACTTTGTTAATAGTTGCGAATGCCCCTGCAACGGAAATCCTCAATGTCCAAATATTTGGCGTCCAAGCTGGATTTTGAAAGGTATTGATTCTTTGTTCGATGTTGAAGGCGTCGAAGTCGAAGATTTCAAGCTTCGGTATAAGTACGCTCAACCTGAGAACATAACACGAACTTGGCGATCTAAGAATGGACAAAAGTTGCTCAAGGATTTGCCGCAGCCTGGAGATGATTCTTAATTAAGAAACCGAACCGAGGTAAATGGAGACGCAGTTGATTGTTTTGTGAGAAATAGGGACGGGGTTTTCGAATAATGATGTCACCAGCATTTCATTAGAGCAGCCATCAAGAAAAGGAACTTTAAGGGATCTAAAATCGATATTATGGACGACAGAGCTTCGTCTATGACTAGCAAACATCTGTATTTTATCAAAGGCAGTCAGGGATTACAATTACGAGAGCGCTGGTGTGCATACCCAGCGAGGAAATACGATGAGTTTAGTTTAAGGTTGCAAAGAGCCATATGCAGGGTAGTCTTAATTCAAGCATTAACATTACCAAAAAGAAAGGATCGTGACCATATACCATTTACACATGATTGATTTTCCCAGTATCACTCTGCCAAATTCTCAAACTAACTCAAGCTAAGCACTGGCATGTACTACCAAGCTCCGCAATATAAGTTCAGAGATTGAGAGAGCTTTCGCCAGATAAAATGATCTCTCATCACCTAATTCCCGAAGCCCAATATTTACATCAAGAGAGTTATAGACCACCAGGAATCAGGTGTAATAGTTATGAACCCCCACTACAGTAGTATAGAAGAACAAAGAGTAAATGTAGAAAGTAAATTGGTATTTATGCCTGCAAAAATATCTCAATTCATCAAGTGATCCATCAAAATAATATCTCCTCCGTTTAATCCCCCATCTTTATCCCTCACCTCGTTTTTTTTTTTTCAGAAAAAAAGACTTGCGATGATGCTATGCCACGCTAATGTAATAGGTATCTCGAACTCAAAGAAGTAAAAAAACAAAAGAAAGGTTCCCATCTGTAAGCACGCCATTCTAATTTCAATTCCAGTTCCCCTCGTAAATCCTCCACATTATCATCTCCACCACCAACCCCTCACTCACTCTCAGCACGACCAATACGCCCACTCCCACTTTCCCTCTCCCTCTCCCTCTCCTCCACAACCTCAAATTCCCTCTTAACCTTCAACCCCTCAGCATTCCCCTCCCCATCCCTCTTCATCCCGTCATCTTTAGCCTTCTCCCCAAGCAATTCCCTCCGTTTCCTCTCCCTATAAGCCCTCGTCCCGGGTTTCGGACTTGCCAAAAAGGCACCCTGATCATATTTTTCCTCATCCGCATAATCATGTGTTTCCGAATCTTGAGCACCACTATTCCCATGACTAGGAGTAGGAACTAGTAATCCTGCATCTGATGATTTATGTGTATTATTTGCTGACCAGATTTGAGTTGTGAGCGTGGACATTGTATTGGAGAGGGATGGATTGGGGTGGTGGTGTTTTTCGTTTGTGATAGGGGGTTGGTTTTGTGATTTGGAGTGTGAGTGTGAGTGTGAGTGAGAATGGTGTTGGTCAGAAGGTGAACCTGGAGATCTATTGCCACGAGCAAAAAAAACACCAAGAGGAAGTGGATTCATATGCGTTCTAAACATGCCGAACATTCCCCTAGATGTCGGTGCCGGAATTGCAAGTTCATGAGCACCAGAAGTCATTTCGGGAACGTGCGAGTAAACATTCTCCGGGGAGAGACTTCTTGAGACAGGCGAGATAGCATCTGCATCGTCGCATGTAGTTGCTGATGAGGAAAAGGAAATGTCATTTTCGTTGATGCTTTCTGTAGCGATAGATGGTTTATGGACGGAGGGACTGTAAACAGTGGTGTTGCGGGAGTTATGACTGGAATGAGCGGAAGTGATGGTGCCGGCTTGGGTTGGATGGGAATTTTTGCGGGTTGAGGTGCGAGTCCTTGAAATGTGTTAGCACACAATCTTTGAAGAAATAAAAACAACTTACATATCCCCATCATTCAACGTAGTCACCGTAGCTACACTCTGTTTCCTACTCTCCGCCTCCTTATTCTCAAAGTAATGCAACGTCTTACTAATCAAATCAAACTTCCCCGCCCAGCTACCCTGTGTCGCTGTCACCCCACTCATCCCCATCCTACTATCCCTCTCCATCTTCTCCACCCTCCTCTCTTGCCCGGTCATTCTCAACCTCGGCCACCATCTCGCCAACCCCATTTTGACCAAGCCCCTCCTATAAATTTCTCCTCCCTCGCTATTGCAACCCCAAAAGAGGAAAATCATAAGTGCAAATGCAACCCAGTTCCACGCATCATATTGCATCCCGGAGGGTCCATCTGCTATGCGCCAAAAGACGATGAGATGCCAGAAGAGAGGATCGTGGATCCGGGACCAGGAGTAGGCTTGGAGTGGCCAGCTGACGTTGAGGTAGAAGTAATATATTACGATCGGGAAATAGACGACGAGGAGAACGATGGACATGGAGAAGAGTTTGAGAAAGCGACGGGGACTAAGTCCTGAGCTGGAGGAGGAAAGGGTACTTGTGAAGTTTGAGCGGTGGCGACGGAGTCGGAAGATGACAAGTACTAATACAATTCATCAGTATTCTGCGTTATCTTTGATGATATGACTTTGAGAACGTAAAAAATGAAATGAAAAACATACCCGCAAAATAAACATTCAAACACGCGAAAATAAGCGGCCAAATATGCAAAATGACAATACTAGGCCAACTCAAATCCGTCGCATCCACACACCCATAAATCGTCATAACCGTATACCTATTCAATTGAATGGTATAATGCAACGCGACCTGCACGATCGGAACCGCAAAACAGATCAAACAATCCTTTACCACTCTTCTCCTCTTCATTGCCGTCGTTTCATGCATGCATGCATTGTCTGTATCGACCGCTCTTGCGAGAAACATAGTGATACAACAAGTTGTAGATGCCATAGCTGTATACAAAGCCTGACGAACGAGAACCTGGATATCGCAGACGACATGGCCGGACCAGCGATGAGAAAGATCATCGGTGGGCCAGATGATAGCGTTCATGGCGACGAAGAGGAGAGAAACGATACAGACGACTACGAGAGAGCATGCTGCGATATTGCTGACGCGGTAGAGGAGACGGAATGGGACGATGAGGAGGAAGATAAAGATTATGGAGAAGATTGGAAGGGTGATGGCGTTGGCGGAGACGGGGTAGAATGTTCCTGGGGGATCTGGTCCCATGGTGATGATATTGCTCGACATTATGTGATGGTATCGATGGATATCTGGTTGAGAGTGTAATTCAGAGCGAAGGATATGAGAGGTAGATATCTGAGTATCAACTCCTCTCAAGCCCAGAAATAGTGGATACACCCTCCAATGTGGTAAACTGAGACGTAATACGAGTGTGCCAGATGAAATGAGATGAAGGCAATCAAGTAGAAACGAGAGAGAAAAAGGTGAACAAAGAGTGCTATTATTTCGATCGTCAGGGTATCAAGGGGTATGGGGATTCCCGCGCAACGTGTTTGTGTAGAAAGATCGACGTTCAAGTATCTTTCTGAAAACAGTTTGAAGGGAAGGAAATGCTTCATTGCATTTTGAAGATACTTGTAAACCCCAAACATATCGTGAACTCAATAAGCATGAACTTTCTATTGAGAAATCCCCATCCTCATTACCGACCCCTCAATAGACCAAAATATCAAAAGTTCCAATACATCACACATCCAAAACTATTACACCCCAAAATAGCTCCACACAACCAATAAACAAGCCAATCACACAATTGAAATCCTCAACCCCAAACCCTCAATAAGAAATCCAATTAAGAAACCGAGATACTTCTCAGCAACGTATTCACATCCACAAATCTCTTTCTATTGAGAAATCTCATGAACCTCCCAACCCTTGTCACCGCACGCAACAAACCTCTGTGGTTGGGCGAAAAAAGGTTTAAAAAACTCTATTGAGCAACCCATTAGGAATAGCGAGAAAGGGGAACCGAGACGCTAAGAATCCTCAATAAGAATTTTAACGAGAGGCGGGCCACGCGAATACGTCTTTATTAAAGCCAAGCTTAAAGCAAAAACAAAAATAGAATATTCGTAAAGATTCACTACCCAATCCAAAACACCCTCTCTCTCATCACAAATCCCAGAGCCCAAAAATCAGAGTAAAGCAAAACGGCAAAATACATGGTAACTTGGGTAAACCACCCCACCAAGTACCACCACCCACCCGTGACATACAAACGGGTGTCACGTACCCACCCACCTCGTATATTCAAAAAGACATGCGTCAAATGTGCGTTTTGAAAGGACACCAAAAATGCAAGATCCCATTGAAAGCGAACGCTCCTGACTTCGTAATCCTAAAATGATTTTGACAAAAGAATTCTAGGATAAGATAATTACTAAGCGACGGTATTTTGAAGTCGATTTGGATTTTTTGGCGGTGTGGTGCAGTGACTGAGTGAACTCACGGTCTGTGTGTTTGTTCTTTAGTAATCTGATATGATGTTGATATGATGTGATGTAGATTACCTACATAGTAGGTTACACCAGAACCGATCCTTCACCATTCAATATCAAAACGTCACGATTCATTTTCATCATTCATTTTTTTTTCTAAAGAAAAGAAAACACCTCCATCTCCATCTCCATTTCCATCTCTATCCCCATCCCCAACTCCATATCCAACTTTCCACTCCAAACCCACACATAACACCCCCAACAATAAAACCCCAAGGTTAGGTTACCCAATCCCATACTCAGTACCCCAGCTACTGATAGTTCCAGACCATCCAGACCACTCAGACCCTACAATGATAAATCCGTGAAACTTCAAACTGAGAATGGGAATTCTAGATCTTTCTGGATTCTGGCGATAAAAAGTAAGACTCACAATGCTTATTGTGCCGCCGAGCGCATAGCAAAATTCGGGTAATACAGCATATGGAAAGTCAGCCACGATTACCAAAGTGACGTTATCACCAAGTGTTGGTTTCACGATTAATTAACTAATAGACAAATGATGGAAGAAGCAAGTCCTTCATTAGCTTTTGCAAAAGACTCCCTTTTTTTTGCCATTATGAAGAATACCTATCAAGCAAACTCCCCTTTCCCCATCCCATCCCATCCCCATCCCCATCCATCCATCCATCCACTCCCATCCTCACAACTTCGCCATACAATCTCTAATATAAGTCCTCGTATCCTCCTGCGCATCCCTCGCCACCTTAAGCATATCCCCCAACCCAATAAACGCATGCGGAGCCCCGGTATAAATCTTGATGACCGCCTCCGCACCCATCATCATCCATTTCGTAGCCATCGCCACCGAATCATCCAACAACGGATCTTCCGTCCCGCACGTAAACAACGCACTTGGCAATCGACCTCTGTATTTCTCCAGATTTTCATAGTATGGGGAGATGAGAGGATCTTTCTTGGACTCATCCGTCATACCCGGGAGAAAAGCGTCGACGAATTTGCGCATGAGGGTATGGTCAAGCATGAGATTGGGACGACCGAAGTTGCGACATTGAGGAAGCATGGTTAGATCGTAGATACCGCAGTGGAGGATGAGGCCGGAAAGTTTAAAGTCGGGTTGTTCTCGGAGGAGATGGAAAGCCACGAGTAGTGATAAGTGAGCACCAGCACTCTAATTAAGTAATGTTAGTAGAATTCATGATATGAGAATGAGAGATATAACATACCTCTCCCCCAATAAATCTTAACGAACTACCAAAGACCACTTCCGCATTCCTAACCAAGTATTCTCCCACATCAATACAATCATTCGGTCCACATGGGAAAGGATGTTCAGGAGCAAGTCTATATCCAACGGAGATAATAGCGAGATCACCAGCATCAGCATAAAACTGGAGTAACGTATCCGCAGAATGTTGATCTCCCAGAACCCATCCACCACCATGTATGAGACAACCAATTGCTCTAGTTCTTCTCCGTTCCTCGACAGTTTTGCGCCAAGAAGGATACACTAAACGACAAGGAATAGTGCGACCATAATCACGAGAAGGAATTTCTATATCAAGACCTTCTGGTAATAGTTCAGGTTTCTTGATGGGAGTTTTCCCAGCATTTCTCATTTTGCGATATTCTGATGCACCAATCTGAAGATATGTAGTCAGTAATGAGCCAGAAAAAATGAATTATTGGTCATACCTCAAACCATTTTGGTCCATCTTTCAATACATTGATTAAATGCTCGTTGGCCTCAGCAGTTTGCCGAGACGTATTCTGAGGCGCAAATTTCGCCACGTCGATGGAGATGTCTGATTTAAGTGGCATTTTCGTCAGGCCAAGATCAAAGAGCAGTTTTAATGGGGTGGATTAGAACGTTGGGGGTTTGAATAGAAATCTAAGTATACTTGGGGGATCATAAGTGAGGGACATTGTGCATTTTTAAGCTCCGAGATTTGGACTATGGAAAACATGTTAGATCACCTTGACTCACGTTATTTACGCATCGTCATGACTACACCTAGATATATGAAGCAAACCTCAGATCGCCAGCAACACCTGCTATGTTTTCTCAAGGGTGTTTGAATCGAGGGCTTTTCTACAGATCAGAAATGAGATCGGATTCCATGCGTTACACCCGCGGAACAATAGACCGCCTGTGACGTCCCTTGAATCCCCTTTGATGAGTATCGTATCTCACAGCCCGTGTAACGGACTCAACTTTTGGAAACCAATCACAAAGCCTTTTCGACGACGTAGGTTTCAAAATTCTTGGTGAAAACCCTTCCTCGGTTATTCCGTGCAATGCATCAAGGCAAGTGGCATGATAGATTTCATTCATTGGTTCTATCTTCGTAATTGTCATTACCAAATGCCAACTTTCTAACTGTTGGAATCTCATCTCTTTGGTCTGCCTTGTACACGGTCACTAGCTTTTGCATGAGGCGTAAATCGACCATTCGAATTTCTCTTGGACTTCTCAATCGGTATATGGCCACCAAGCAAAACTCTGATATAATTGACCACTGCGAGAAGTGTCTTAAACGGAAGGCTCGCGATAGTACCAAAAACTTGTAATGGGAGGGTCATGGCTGAGGTCATCCAATCGAGCACTATTCCGAACGTACTGCGCTTTTGTGAAATGTTTGCTGCGGCTGCGGCCAGTGAAATGGCGTCATTCAACCTCGCTTCCAAATCTAGTAGGCGGCTCTCTGTTTGGAATGACTGAAGTGTGGCACGCTTTTCATAACGGCGTACAGCTCGGTTGAGAGCATCTAAATCTGGCTGCATTGTGCGACGAACCTCTGTGGTAAGAATCGCTGATTGTTTCCCGTTCAAGACCGGCTCTGGCATACTTCCGGCAGATGAATGTACATTCAAGGCCCGACTTTCTAATTCCTCTAATCTGCGGACCAAATCTCGAACGTCCTCGGAGGTCTTTCCATTGGAACCATCGTACGGATTTGAATGTACAACTCGTTGCAAGTGCAGTGTTCTAGCTCGTAATAGCCTAACAAGATGTGCCATTGGTCTCAATTCCGATGCTAGTAAGAAGATCGTCAAATTGTAGTTCGAGACCAATCCTTCGGATGGCCGGCTTAATTGTGATCGTATTGAATGTAGTATATATGCCCCAGCTATTGGAAATACGAAACATGACAGTAAAGCCAATATTTCATGAACATAGAGTTCATTTGTAGCAGTCTCGTGCGTAGGCTGACTTTTCCTTGTCTTGGACGATGATTTGGGTATCAGGTTCTCATCCGAAATACCTTCGAGGTTCTCATTTGTAGATTCCAATACGCCTTCATCCCCGCTCTCTTCCTCCATAGCAATTTCCTCATTGTATTCTTCGTTCTTTCGAATCGACTGTGCCGAATGATACCAATCCCCTAATCAATTAGCACGCATTTGTCAATTTGAACGTTCTCTAAAAATTGCGCATGAGTACCATGAGTAAACACAGCGGCAAATAAACACAGGCTTTTCTCCAAAATCTATCTGCCATTGTTTCCAACTCACAGACTCTCTGAGTCTTCCGGAATCGGTAACTTACAAGGCACTCTTACAGACCAATTCAACAGAATAGCTGCAAACCCAAGTAGCATAACATCCGTTATGACCGAACTTCCATTTGTAAAGAAAAGTCCCCCAATCGCCGGCAGAAGTGCAAACGCCAACGGGGCCGAATCCCAATGGGAAGAATCATGATTATGCCCCTCCTTCATATCGCTAGGTTTAGGGCGCAATATATCATCCGTCGAATCCCTTAAACTCTTATTGAATTCGTTCAAAGAATAGTCGGAGAAGTTGGAACTTCTACGACGACTTGCTGTTGAGGGAATTCCATCTGTAGACCAACGATTGGAACGACGTCGATTTAATGTTGCTGTAGGTTCATCGCTGGGTATAGTTGAGTTTCTGCGACGTGGGGATGCGTTTGCACTTGCATTCGGTGATGGGGTTTTGGTTTTGTTGTTGAGAGTTTCATCTACCATGTTGCTGGGTACGTAGGGTAGGTAAGGTAGGTGGATTGACTGGGGGATCTGAATGCAGCAGTTATTACAGTGTGGGGAAATGATGACGCGAACCGCGAATATGAACGTGAATATGATGAAAATAATGGGGTTCCGGGTATCCTTCTGCAAGGTACGGGTAGATCTTTGATAGATATTGCTTGGATAGAAAGTTTGTTATGAATCTTATGATGTCTTGATTTTATGGTAATAGATATTTATAAAATGATTGAGTGATACATACAAACGAGATGAAGATTTTGTGTCGCGTTCCAAGCCTCAGCTGCTTAGCTTATAACTCACAAGTATCTATCTACCTACCTACGCAATTGATTACATACAAGGAATTCTTAACATCACTACTCCTTTCTCCCATATCCAAACGCCGAATAGCTTCGTCCTCAAATAGATACCACGATTACACATACATCGAACGCCTTGCCATCTTTCTATCGAGTGATATGAGATTCAATATTTACGATTTCCTCATTCTTGATATTTGGAGTTCTTGAGGGTTTTCATTACAGGAACTCTGGAAATCTTCCAGCCAGAGTGCATTTGTCGCTTCATTCTTGTTTTGATATATTCTCTTAAGATTACAATGGGAGACAAGGGCTTCTATTCGAGAAAGAGTTGGGGATTTACCCTGGTATTTGAAAAAATCGACTATGTGAGCTTAAGTATCCTGGGCTGTCTGAGGAAAAAGCTTCTCTTAGACTCTTACCTCAAAAAGAGGAGTTCAATTTGTCGCAATTGACGGTTCAATGATGCCTAAGAGCTGGAACTATCTTCGAAACAGACTTCTATACATATTATGCAATCCCATACTCCACAACTCCTCCCACCCGAGCGAAGCGAAAAAGCCTCCACGGCAGTGGCCCAGCGGAGCGTCAAAACAAACAAAGAAAACTCCTGTATATATATATATAAGAAACTTTCATCAGATCTTATCTATCCCATCACCCCCTTAAACCTCTCCATCCCCCTCTCCACAAACCTCAACGGTACTTTATCCTCCTTAGCCATCTTCAAAACTATCTGCGCTTGATTACATCTCCTCAACACCTCATTAGCTTCCTTTATCACCTTTCCATAAACCTCTCTCTTCTGCTCTTCATTCATCTTCTCTACTTCTTTATCGCTTGCCCATTTCGATACATCTAATTCCACGGAATATTTCTGAAAAATAACAGCTAGAACGGCAGTCATCTCCACCAGCGCGAATTTTCGTCCCGGACAAGCTCTTGGTCCTTCGCTAAATGATATAAACGCTCCCTTAACAGGTTTAAACAAAGTGGAAGTTCCCTCCTGTAAATTTTCCTCTTCCCCAATCCCAACTACCATCTCATCCTCAGCACCTCCCTCCTCAACACCTTTATCCTCCCCCTTCAAAACCAGCCATCTCTCCGGTACAAAATAGTCCAAATCCGTGCCTCCACCCTCCAACTTTTCATGCGGCCAATACCTCGGATTTCTATGCGTACCCACAGTATTCAAATGAATAAAACAGCCGCCTGGAACCACCCTCTCCATTCCATCCACAGAAACCCTCTGATCCCCCACCGTAACCTTCGGAATCGTCTCCGCTATGGGCATTAATCTCAATTCCTCATTAAGTACCGCACCCACCATACTATTATACAAGCGAGGAAAATCATTCATATATGTCCATTCCCCAGGAGATTTTCGTCCGATGATGGAATCGATATCATTTTGCATGGAATATTGAGAGGAAAGGGAGATGGCTAGATAGACGAAACAGAGATGGATAGAGGAAGCTGTTGTTTCGTGACCAGCGAGTAGGAAGATGAAGGCGTTGGATTTAATTTCAGATTCCGTAAGGGGCGCATCTGAAGTACTTTTGGAATCAAAATCTACGGGCGATTCGTTGGATGCTTTGAGCATGTTCCCTAGGAATGTTAGATGGTTGAATATGGGTTTGAGAATGACGACATACCCATTAAATCCATCGTGACTTGGTCCTGTTCTCCAGCAGCCATCTGTTTCTTTTTATGATCGAGTAGTTCCGTCACGTATTGGTTCATTTCTCTAAATGCTTTATACACCTCTCCATGACGCTTTACAGGAGAATATCCTAGATTCGTAAGTGAAATTTAGATATCATGCGAGTACTCAATCACGTACTCAAGATCCACTGTGGCCATAAGAATATCAGCTAATTATGGTTAGTGCCTCTGTTTCCTATACGTTTCAGTCCGTGGTCACTTACAATCAAACCACTTAGAACGGAGTTAAGACAATCCTTAAATCCCATCGTGTGATTTCCACCCGGTCTGTTCAATCCCAAATCCGGCGCCTCATTCGTTACAATCTTGCCGTCCTTTCCCCCTATCCCCTTATGCTCCTCCCCCTCCCACAACTGCGGTACTCCAAACCCCGCCGCGCAAATAACATGCAAACTCAAAATCGCCGTATCACTCCCCGCATCACCGACTCTCAACTCCCGCTCTACCCCACTCCCCTTC
>NGKG01000012.1:732903-747284 GCA_002162505.1 Myriosclerotinia scirpicola | reverse complement strand
CCCAAACCAACCCCATACTCCTCTCCCCAAAACTCTTCCCCACAACCCTCTTATGTCTCCTCCACTCCTCCCCCTCCGTCGTCAAAATATTCCGTCCAAAAATATCCATAACCCGATAATTCTGCAACGGTTTCACAAAATCATTTTTCCTCGCCGTGAACTGTGCTATTAATTCTGCATTGGTCGTACGTAGGAGATTTAAATCCGAGGCTGCGAATATGTACGTATCGCCGTGTTTATCATATGTACTGCGGAGATTGATGAAGGAATTGCGGTGGTTGGCTATGCTAAGGGATGTTAGATGGTGTTTTGGGTATATTACTGGGGGGAATCAGGGGAGAGAGGAGGAAGGGAGTACGAGAGCCATTTCCAATGTTTCGTAACAGGCAATGTTTTCAGTATCGGAATAATAAATCTCAACGTCAAAATATTGCGCAATCCTATCGGCGCAAGAGCTACAAAACATGCATATTAGCACCCTCTCAAATGGCACCACCCTCTCTCGAGTCTCAACCATCAACCACACTCACGTGTTTCAATAACCGGAAATCCCGTCATCTGCGCCCTCCGCCTATATTGTCTAAACCCATTATACGCATTTCCCACCGTCCATAATACCAGCGTCCAAAACCCTAACGTAATGAATAACACCCCGAGCATCCCGACCGAGTACACTCTGCAGCGACAAGTCAATGCCGCAACTTTGCGATGCAGATGCAAATGCAAAGTTATGAGAGGACAAATCACGAGTAATGAAAAATGCAGTATGAACAAAACACGTTGTAATTGAATCAATGATCATTGACCGATTGATTAATTACTTTACACTTGGCACGAAACAAAAGAGTAGGTAAACCGAGTGAGATTATATTATGTATGTGGAATACTGTGTGTCTGTACCCCTCATTAGATTCTCAGCTCATCAATAATTTTAACACCTATCATCATCGATCGATTCTCCTACAGTCCTACTCTAGCGAATCTTGCAGGATATCGTCATGTACGAACATGCAATGGAAATGTACGTGGAAATAAACATACTATGTAGGTAGGTAGGCATAAAGTCCAGCTCTAGAACATGTATCACGATTCTCCTTGAGACCACATACGTACTATAATCCAATTCTTCAGAGCCAGGGCCTCGTACATACACAATACAATACTTTTCGATCCTATCGATCCCATCAACAAAAACCATGCATCATCCATTCATCACAATGCCGAACCTCCAACTCCTCCAACGCTGAGCTGAAAGCCCCACAAACCGCCCTCACACCCTTGAACAAGACCCTCGCCGCCACTGATTATAGCCCCGCTGTATATACATATATGAGCGGGGTTTCGCATCTACTCTAGTACCAATTCAGTATACCTTTTTTCCGCATTGAACTAACCGTGCTAACGTACATGATATGTACATATACATACAATGTACATATTGCATACATACATACAATACTCTGTAGGTACAGCTTAGCTACAGCTCTAGTACATGCACATATCCATAGAAAAGAAAGAGAAGATCACTCGATCCGAGTCGATCGAAGCTCCAAACGAGGTTCGGAGTATAACCTCAGTTCCCAAAAATTTCTTTTTTATCTGCTCCAAATCTTAACGAAATCACTAGAAAACTCCATCTAAATAAAAAAGCCCCGTTTGCAAGTTTGCAACACCGTATTTTCTATTCCCGAAACAAGCCGTCCGTTCTTTCCCGTCGCATATTACCCATCCATCCATCCAGCATCCAAGGTCCCATCCATCCATCCATCCATCCACAACCCCAACCCCCGTCATCCACCCATCCATCCCATCCCATCCCATCGGTCCAAAATCGCCAGCCCTGAGCCCACCAGCCGAACCCACCAACCCAAACCAACCCAAACACCATCCGCACCTCCCAGTACCTCATAACCAGTCCCCAAACACCACAACATCAGCATCCAACCCCCGTGCGGGGACCGCTGGGGGACCACTTATCGACCCAAAATCTTCCCCTTATCAAAAACAAAAAAATCCCCCAAGTTCCAACGTCGCAAACAAGCAACAAGCAACAAGCAAGCCAACAAACACACACCACGCACACCACGCACCCATCCCTCACTTTTCCATTACATTACCCAAACGAATGATCTACAATCGCGAGTCCCAAAACCTCGCTTTTAAGAAGGCAACACGCGTTCGAAGATGTGTTTATTTGTATTCATTACTTGTTTATTTGCATCTTGGCTACCATTTCACACACATTCACATCTACCTACATCTACTCCGTATTCACACTCCCGTATTATCGCCTCCAGGCTGCTTTTATGCCCATTAATTTTTTGATTTTTAAGAATTTCTCCACACACACACACACACACACTCATCCATCACCCTTCTCCATCCATCCATACCACACAACCAACCACATTTCAATCGTCAAGCCCATTCAGTCGCGGTGCATATATCCAGATATCCAGTCATCCACTCACTCATCCACTCATCCACTCATCCACGCATCTAATCTATAACACATGCAAATACACCATGTAAACATCCAAACATGCACATGCAACATGCAATATGCACCATCCAAATAAAAAAAATCAGGAACATCCATCCCCAAGGAAACACACCCACATGCAAATCATCACTGCCGAACAAATCGACGTAGTACCGGTACCCAAGCCATCTATCTATCTGGACTTCTGAAGTACAAGGACTAGTACAAGGGCAGGGCAAGAAGGCTTTGTAGCAATATATGATTTGATGATTCCAGACCTCCTACTCTATGATGATGAGTCTAGGCCTAGGCCTAGACCGTGCTCCTAATATATATCCCTCCCCCTCCCCCCAGTGCCGATGTTCTGATGCTTGATTTCTTGTTTCTTTCTGTTCTTGCGTCATGTCATGTCCCTAATGTACCCATTCGATAACCGGCATAAGTATATTTCCCGCACCCATCCATCCATCCATTCCATCCATACTCTCTCCACTCACTCTACTCCCACCCTTCCATCCCCTCAACAAATTAACGAGTAACTAGCGACCCAAACCCACACTCGCACCCTCATCTTCCTACCCACCCGCCCCATAATCTGAACCGTGACAAAAAATACCACCCATAAATATTTCCTCGTACCGATACATCCATCCTTATTCGTAAATATAATATAAAGAAGAAAAAAGAACCCCAAAATTCTATGTACACGTTTCGCTTTTCTTTCATCAATGCATGCCATCCATCCATCCATCCATCCATCCATCCAGTTCATCCAAATCATTACCCGCGAATCCCAACACCATCCTGTACCCTACCATACCATATTAAATCATACCAATAATTCCATCCACCAACAACATAAGTATACCGTAAAAATAAGACGAGAGAAATGGTGCATCACGATTCGTGATCGCCAGTATGAAATATCACCCAAATCCGTATCCAAAACCAAATCCAGATCCCAAACTTTTCCACCGCAAAACGTTTCAACCTATCCTCCCTCCCCTATTCAATAGAAACAAAGAAAATACAATTTCTCAGAAGCCCAATAACGATCCCGGAAAAAAAAATACTAAAAAAGAAGCATAAAATATGAAGCAAGAAGTAAAAAGCTCAAATGCTTGCACCACCCACCAGGCCACCCCAACCCCACCGCTTTAATGCATATAGATAAAAAAAACATGCTATGGTATTCGCTCGTTTGCCTGAGTAAACATATACCTCCGCCCCCGCAAGGAGTTATAAAAACAAATGTTGAGAAGAAAGTCTTCCTCCCATTGGAGACAAGTACCCCAAAAAATGAATCGTAGCGTAAATCATCCCCGCAACTTGCTTTTGGATAAAACGTAAAAGAGAGCCCTTGCTTAGGGCTGATGCATATTTGGATCTTGTTTGAGATCAGCATCGTGATGTGCGTAATTATTACTGTCGAGAAAATCGAAGGCACCATGAGGTGCATGCGTGGAGAGCTGGTGGGGATGACCCAGACTTCCGGTTCGTAGTTGGCTTCCTATTTGGGGAGTGGCTTCGTATTGAGATCGATTGGGAAGTCCATCAAAGGTGTTGTGTAAAGTGTGTGCGACGGGGTGAGAAGGTAACATGGGTTGAGTGTTGGGTGGGGGGAGTTGATAGGTATTAGAGGAGAAAGGTTGCGAAGAATTTGATGTGAAGGAATGCGATTGTGGAGAGGTTGTATAGAAGCTAGTAGCAGGAGAAGCGTTGCTAAAAAATGATGGTGTCCAGCTAATGTTTGACTGCTGTGGGGTTTGATATTGAGCAGAAGACATAGAGGTGGACATAGAGCGTTGAGGTTGGTCCTGTAAGCTTGAACTGTTCTGATCGTTGAAGTTCAATCGTGGTCCATATCCAGTAGTAGTGTGGATATAAGAAGAGCCATGCAGATGCTCTTCCTGTTGTGGATTGTACCGAACCGGATGGCGAGACGGTGCATAAATGTTATCGTGATCTCTGTGCTGGTTTGAATGCGAGGGGGATGACTGTGCTTGCTGCACTTGCATCATGGATGGTGATACCGAACTATTTGGAGTCAAAATTATTGGCGAGGCTTCCATGTCTTGAGGTTGTAGCTCGTCGTCTTCAATTTTCATGCCCTCCTCTGGTTCGTCATCTGAAATCTCTGCGCCGTTTCTGTCACCATACATTACCTGAACATATGTATCGCCACCTAGGAAATGTCAGTCGTCGTGTATAGTCCTGAGAGTAATTGAACTACTAACTTATCTCGCTATTCTTGTATTGCTCCTCCTTTCGGGCAACTCTAAATATTTCCTTCAAGAATGGTTTTTTGGCCAAGTTTTCTGGATGATCTTTCTCGGTAAACCAGTTGGACATCGCTTCCATTGTGACTTCTTCCAATTTTTTGATGTTGAGGCCTAGCTTTTGGACAGATGGACATTGTCTATGGTAGGGCTCTACAATCAATCTCACAACATGTATCAACAAACGTATTCTCTCTGATAAAAATGTTAATCGCAAAGTCTACCCCTAGAAAGGTGATGTCAAACTTACCAGGCTTCAAAAGATGGTCTGGTTCTCTGTGGCGAACTAGGAACTCTCCGATTGTGGGTGGCCACCACGGCGGTGCCCTTAAAGACCCCCCAGTGTACGGGTAATGAGTCTGCTTTCTAGGCTCAACAAGCTTTACGAAAGCTTTCCCCATAATTTTGCAAGAAGCTTGCTGCATATCCTTGAATCGACAGTTGTAGAACTTTGTAACTTCTTCCTCGTCGCCTATCCTCAGTGACATTGTCTTTCTCTCCACGATAGGGCTCGGGGTATCTTCGCTGGAGTCTTCATATTGACGATGGTATCTCTTTGTCTTTTTTGGTCCTGTGGAATCATCACCAGAATCGTCGGAACTTTGTCGAAGTTGGCGATGTCGACGCCTTTTTCCGGCATTCGAATCGTTTCCTAAAAGTCTCCGCATACCTGGTCCGCTTTCTATACCTAATTCACTGTATCCGCTATCCTGAATGTAAGCTGTAGAGTTTATAGTTAGCTAAGAGGTGATTATGATCCCGATAAGGATGACTGACATGCTGAATTTGAAAATGAGGCATCCAAACTAGCTCTCTGTACAGATTTATGAAAATCATTCTTCAGGTGTAGCGAGAATATTCTCGGCTGGAAGTTGGTCAAACTTTGGGAAGTGTAGTTGACTTCCCTTCCATCATCAAGAACAGCGATTACTGCAAACTCTTTAACTGGAATACGAGCGCAAGATCTCAAGCATTCCTCCACGCTCTATGGGAAGGTTAGTTGACGTGCATATTTCTTTTAAGAGTTGTTTGTCATTCTACGTACAAGAGGCAGCGCGTGAGGGTGAGGACGGTGTGGTATAATCTGTGTAGGTCGAGTTTCATTGAGTAACGGTTGACTGCAATCGAATGATCTTTCCGCAGTACTGGACCATGAATCACGGTCATAGCAATCTCTTGATTGCATAGGATTCTCGTGCTGTACCATATTGAAGGATGTGAAATGACAGATAGAGCAAGTAAGGGCTCTGACTTTGTGACTTGGGGCGGTGAGATTACACGTCGAGCTATCGTATTGATGATATACTTGACACCCTTAAGCTCCGTGAACAAGGGAGAGTATCAGGAACCGGGAGCACGGGAGACTGCTTTAATGACTGCGATGATCTACTAAACTCAGTATTAGCGGATCAATTCACGCGTATGCATGACGGAAAATCCGAGGCAAGGAGAGATTCAAGACATGCAAACAGAAAAAAGTAAATTGATGCAGCTCACGTCAAAACAAGGTTTGCTTTCGTATCAATAAACTTATAGTGGGAAGGGGAAAGAGGTGGCGCTATATCCGGCTTGAATGTGATATGGTAGCACGAACCATACCCAGATCCAAGCCAGGTTGGTGGGGAAGCTGAGTTTATAGTTTCCAGATTATCGATTGAGGCGTTTGAGTGAGATGATGACTATAGTTTTCCAAGAGCCGACCGAGTATATTCTTTCCCGAGACGAAGCCGTACGGACCGATTTGTCGGATTTCAGGCCCGAAACACTCGTAAGTTGAGAATAGAACAACTTGAGAAAGGAAATGATAAGAGAAAAGTCGTCGAAGGTTAGAATCTTCTTTCTGGCTGGCTTAAGGAATGCCTTTCTCCTCATAAAAGTTCGATTAGCGCTATACACTTGGGGATTATAAGCCTAAGCGGATTTGAGACATCAGCGTCTAAGACTATTCGGAAACCGGCAGTAGTTTTTGTTTGTAGCAAGCAACCTTGCTATAGCTTTTTTAAAGGGTCTTTTCCGCCGTTTGATCCTCGAACCCTTAGGGCGATTAGACGCGGGGAATTGGCAAGTGAGACCAGTGTGAAATGCGTGAATTAGTGGAGATAAGATCTTACAAGTTACAATCTCATAAAAATGAGAGGATCACTGATGAATATATGTTTGATCCACAACTGTATGTAAAATGAGAAACTAGATAATAGATCTAGTACATCCAGGTTGAACAGGAGAAAGGTAAAATCAAAAAGCAAGAATGAAAAAGGTATGCTTTAAGATAAGAACATTCGAGTAAATTTCATCCGCCAAATAGGTGGTGAGGGGGTAGGTAGTATGACGAAAAAGCCTCAATCGCTCGTTGTGTAGGACTCTAGTCTTGAAGGAGGAGGTCTGGGAATAAAATATTTGATGTGCTGTTCAATATGTTGAAGTTCATGGTTGGTCTACCTTTACAGTACTTGGTTCTGTTGTGCTCTTGTGCATTTGAGCTTGCGTTGCTTGTTCAATGGTTCGTTGAATATTATGTTGTATTACTCTGTTGGTAAAACGACCACAATCACGACCACAATCGCGACCTGCAATAATTGAACATTGATCCTAGCCAATATTATCCAAATCAATGCTTCAAGCAGCGTGCAATAATTTCCAAGAGGCTTTGATCATCGCGGAGCACCCAGATTGTTGGGTACAGCTTTCAAGCCTTGGAAAAATAACACTCACCCCTATGGAGTTATGATTGACGGAAAACCCATGTTGCCCATGTTGCCCATATTGCCTATGTTTTGTTGCAAACACGGCTACCTAACGATTATAGAATATACCACGCAACGGTTCCTGAGGGGCTTCAAATAATCCTTGGAAGTTGCCTTGCCATCGTATACATTACTCGGCTTAGGACTAATGGGACTGATAGGTTAATTAAGCCAGACAGTATGTAATCCGATACGATACGATGCAATGCAATGCTTATGCTTATATAGGCTGTACGTACTGTATCCGAAGACTACTACTTAGCTACGCCATCAAGGCAAGAACGTATGAAATTCCTGATAGTATGATATGTATACCATTTCAGTATAGTGCAGGACTATAGGTATAGCCTAATCAAACGATGTTGACTTTGTGATTTTTGTTTTTGTCTTTGTTTTTTTGATGCAAGAGACCAAGGTACTGTTTCTGACGTTGAAATTGCTTTGAATCATGAAAAATCAATCTGCCCCTGGGGAAGAGTATCGTTCAAATCGTGGGGAATCGTGGGGGGGACGATGAAGATCAAAAATAAGAAAGTCTAGAACTGGTGGATTCGATAAATAGAACTGATGGATCATGGCTAGGACGCATATAGCGGCAGCATGAAGTCTTCATGAAGCAGTAAAAGTCGAAAAAAGAAAGAATAATACGCCTGAGACTCTGATAGTACCTATGTATGCATTATCCAAGACTTGGTGGCTTTTTTTTTTGGTGTTACCATGAAAGTTACATAGGTATTAACCTAAACGACCACATAAATAGACATATATACACACGGTATACCTATCTAGGTAATAGTCTCTTTCTCGAATCTCCAGCTATACTAGATAGGGTTAATATATAAAACAATATTGAAGTAAATGTACGTAGATTGATAAAAACAAATATAATTAAGTAAGTCTTACTTAGTAGATTTATGGTTGACTAGAATGATTGAGCTCGCCTCGCGCGCTAAAGCAAGGTCTATCTGATCTACCTAGTATGGTATGCAGCGTATGCTTAACCTTTACAATACAATACTACCTACCTCGACACCACCTACCTACTCAACTAGAGCTAGCTGGCATAGCTGGTAAGAACTTCTTTTTTATATCAAAATGCCACGAAGCATTTCCACCTAACTTTCTTCCACATCTTTTTCCTCCCTGGCCACCCGCATCGATGCACCTCAACACTTCTAGCTAGTAGCCATACCTATCCTGTACTATCCAAGTGGCGTAATGCAAATAGGGTTGATAAGGCCTTCCAAGGTTTGCTTCGTTTGCTATTTCCGACCTCGATATAGATCGCTCCAGGACCTCTATAGGTACCTGAACCTAGTTTATCATGCTGCAGTGAGTTTGCGGGGTGAATGACAAAATGACAGGTAACAATATCAAAGCGAATTCAACTAGTCAAACACTATCGTCAACATCTAAAGTACTTTGTATAAAGCTGCCATTGATCTCAAGTTCTTAACTCACTCAAAATGACGAGACTGTGCATTGAAAAGATTTGCCATTGCAATTATCTAATGTTAAGATTCTCAGCTCCTTAGCACCCAGAATCAAGAGTTCGTTCATCCGAAATTAAAAGTTATTTTCTTTCCTCTCTCTTTTTCTTCCTTGCTTCCTTTCCTTTACATATCGCTTCTGTGCAACCCAGGTTTCAGATCGTACAGCATGAGAACGGTAGTATTGTGGCCAATGGTCAACTCGAGGGTCCAAAAACTGGACTTAAAATCTACGGAAATCGTCTGATCTACCCGAATCCTGCTTTTATTTGACGAGGATGCATGATAAATCCCATCATCATTGGGTGATTAAGTATTTGGTGATCTTTGTCTTGACTCGAAGTCCTGCATATCGTTTAACCTCACACATTCACCCAACCCAGCAACCGACATATTCGGAGAAAACCCTCCCGGTTCCTTCGAGTATCGAGCCGAACATGAATGAAGGAGTGCCGAATTGCATGACCATCTACATAAATATTCGAGGATGTAGTTCGCACGATCGCTATCGAAATTCCTATCGCTCTTTCTTTCGGAGAATATCTTGATGGGGTGCGTCAGGTCCCGACCGAACATGCATATTGGAGAGCGGTGAAAGTGGTAACATGTGTGTTTTGAGAACTGCCTGCAGGAGGCCATTACAGTGATTGCACGATTACTTATGCCTCGATTTGAAATCTCCCATCAATCACCATTGAGATGAAGAAGCAGTGGTCAAGAATAGAGTAGTGCTCTTATTTTTACCGAGCTGGTCGAGCTGGTCGAGCTAGATGTTCACGATAACGTCTTGCAATGAGCCACCACGATCACTTTATACAGAGTTTTTATAGGATGTACGAGTGATCCAGTCCAGCTGTTGGAAGTTCTGGTAAACATCGCACGCTTTGCTATCTGTTTGTTATTGCATGGTAATGCAGTATGGAATTTATCACCTGAATTATGGCAAAAAGAGGTCCAAAGTTTCGAGTATGGTTTTATTGCTGGTATTCCGGCATACCTTGTGATATCTCTCTACAGATTTTTCCTCCCATGAAAGCCGATGAAATTCATGAAATATATACCATTTGTAATTTGCATGCCAAGATGGCTTCATGTCAATTCATAACCGCCTAGATACTTTGGGGTATTTCTTTAATCCCGCTGCCATACCAATCAATTGAATGTGAGTGTTTGATGAGGCTACTTATATCTCCATCTATAGTCTTGATTGCAAGAAAATTGGATTTCACTCCTTTCAAAAGTACCAGAACTGCTCACCAAAGTCTCTGAGCACCGTCAAAGCTACTCTTTTTACATGAACCTGCTGTCGCATCCACAGAAGTTCTGTTTTCAAGTCTTAGTACAGGCTACCACGCCCAAAAAATTGGTGCCCAAGTTAAACAGCTCTCAAGGACGTGAAAATAGCACATAATGAAAGAGTTATTTCTCTCAATCTATTCCTCGTATGCATTCGAAGCATTAGATACCCAAAGAAGCTTAAGTCAATATTCATTCACAAGTAAGATCTTACTTTCGAGGTGTTCATAGTGTCATAATTCTTGTCAAAGAGCGATCGATCTTGAAGAAACGCTCGTATCAAACCCTCGGATTTAACTCCGTAGACGTGTGTAAGCACCTTATCAGTGCATCGTACTGTACATGTGTTGTTCACCATTGCTGTAAGCCCTACCATATTAGTCTATTTGCAATCACATGCGTTTTTCTATGTACGAGTCAGATAATTCTCACCCGCTCTAATTTCTCATCACACCCAGGGCACTGCCAGCCACATGTTACACAAATTTCTTCCCATAAATCCTTCACTAATCCTTTTTTAATCAAGATTGGTATTCAATGAACCCCGCACACAGATCAAGCTTTGATAGCTCCAAATACACTCTTGGTATTTCTCTATCATCCAAACTGTGTGACCACATCGAAATTTCAAAGCCGCCCTAATGTCAATTCACCCCTCCCGGGACCGGGCCACACTCCATCATGTCATACAACGATCTCGTACCACGAAAGTTATTTTTCCACGTTTTCTGCTCGATTTCTATATAATGTACCTTGCTTGTACCTCCTCACACAGCATCGGTTCTTACGGCATTGAAAGTACTTTGCACAATAAGTAATGGAACCCAAATTGACTCAACAGAGAACACACCGCATCCGAGAATCCTAAATTGCATCTTCCAAGAACAAAGAGAAAATGCCTCACAATACCTGCTAGACTATACACAAACCTACCCGTCTATAAGTTCTCAATCCAACCTCGTGGTACACCGAACCAAACTTTCGAGAAACGCCATCTTACCTTCCTCGTCATCCTTAGCTCATGACCACCTCTATTTCAGCCCTTCCGTCTGTGCTTTGCATCTTTCGTTGAACGGTCGTCAATGCAAAACACCATTATCCCGGTTGCACACAACCTTGAGTCACACAAAACAATCAAGGTATACTCGAAATCTCCGTATCTGCATTCCATAAACAGCCTCGAAATCTTGTTTCGATTAAGCTTCTTTCTCATATTATACTATACGTTACCATCATTACGTCTCTCTGCAAGCATGGGCTGATCCTTCTATTTTCCCTTGAGATTTTCACAATCGTCTTCCGGGAGTACAACATCCGCGGTTGGAGATTATAGATTAAAGAATTGCAGATTACATATGCGTAGTCTCTTCAAACCTGTAGATAACATGTATCACCCAAGTTTTTTCTCCATCTTTTTCCCCAGATTGCTAGTCCGAGACTACTCAATTCTTGCCAGAACATTTGAACCATCACGCATGTTGTATGCATCCCCTATACACAGCTTCCATTACACTATTTCCACAATTCATCTCTGCAACGTCAACCACGGCATGAAGATAGGAGGAATACACGGTCCGAAATCATCCCAACATACATGTCCATCAGCCATTTTCATCAGGCTATCAGCCACATTCACATCTAAACTAATGAATGATCCAATTCAATGGTTGATCATTCCTCCCTCGAAAATCGTCACTTCATCACCTCTTCGTCTCCAACAAATCTTCATTCGCCAAGATTTAATTTTTCTTTCATATGCAGATTTAGGAGAAACCTCCGCATTGACAATGCCCATCTCGTGTATTGACTCATTTCCCATTTCGTACTACACGCGTGTGCATCTCTATTTTGAATCCCTCAGCCCAGCGCACCACAGCATTCTTATGCCACCCATCCAACCAGCTCCACAACCCCCAGTACGACCCTCACAGCCAACTTTTTCGCCCCCAACCAACTTTTTTTTCTTTCCTATCTTCCTTCCTTCCTGCGCCCTTACGTCCTGGCGCCTGTTACTGCGCATTCATACCTATGCAATCATGCATCTCACCTGCCATCTCACCACACCACACCATTCGTGTCACACATCTCACAACCCAACGTTGCACTACATCAAACACTACCCTAATATCCCTCAACCTTCCTCGTCCTCCATGGTTCATGCATACGCTCGGACTACCCCGCCATCATCGCATCCAGCCGTCCAAACCATTCGAAGCACCAGCCTGTCCACCTTCCACCCATCCATCCATCACCACATACCACCTACCTCTCCCTCCCCCATCTCATTCCATCCCATCCCATCGCATCCCCTCAAAACCTAAAAAAACACAAACCCCATACCCGCATAATTATCGTCTCCCCCCAACCCCTCAACGGAGCAAACTCCGCTCCCTATCAACCCCTAAACTTCCTGCCCAACCACCACTTACGCATTACCCAAATATGTCGTGCCACGCCCGGCTGTATCCATCAACCCATCCCAATTCCTCAACACTCCCTTCCCTTCCCTTCCACCCTAAACCCATCGAATCCTCAAATCCATCTCCGAACAATCTCTCATCCCCAACAATCATAGCACTCTTACCCCCTACAAATCCCAATCCCAATCCATCCATCTCCACAATCACAATCCTCTCATTACTATCAAACCCCAACTCACTAATCATCCATCCCTTCATCCATAAAAAATCCAAGGTGCAATAACCTCGGTGATATTCACTGAAAGTTAGCGGATCGGATCAGTGATACTGTACGTAGTGTAGGTAATACACCGAACACCATTTATCCCACCAATCCAACCCCAAATCCCCACATCCAAAAATGAGATCAAGAAACCTTAAAGAAATAATTCCCCATAAATAACGGAGGAGGCTCCTTTTCCAATCATATCTTCTCCCGCGATTGGTGATACGGTAGATGGATACTATAGTAAGCCGTCAAATCAAGCATTTAAGCTATGGATATGCATTTCCAATAGAAATTTAGAAAAGGGGGGAATATCAAAATTAGAATCAAGAATGGAGGAAGCTTCTTTGTTGCATTTATAATTTATATGGATATTCTTGATATCTAAAGGAAGTATATATTGTTATTGGTAGTAGATTATAAGAGTATATTAGATACATAGTGGAAGTTACCATAATACATGCAAATGCAAATCCAAAAACATGTGCCTGGGTAAGTATCTAAACCAGCCAACGGAGATGGGAGATGGGAGATGGGAGATGAGAGATGAGAGATGAGAGAATTCCCCATAAAGAACAGAGGAAGCTCCTTCTTTCATTCATATTGTACTCTATCACTGTATCATTGTATGTATGTATGTAGCACAAGAGATTATGAAATCCACCACCTACTAGGTAATCTTATCTTAATCGTGCGATTAGGTATTTGGATTTGGTTTTATATCTTAAGGATGGAATTGGTGAGGTTTGTGATTATTGATTCGGGATTATTGATTGGTGATTCAGGATTGGAGATTCTTATTCTTATTCTTGATAACAAGTACCTATATATTGGTTCTATAATGCGGACTAAATACTGTATATTGTTGATATTATCGACGGTAACCTAATGAGTATGTTAAATAACATCAACACACCACACCACAACACAACAAATCCCCAGAAAATCCCCCTTATATATATATTCCCTTTCTTTACCCAACAACGTGTCTAAATTCTAAGATTTCATCAACACCAACGGTATCCATATATCTTCTTCATATCATATCATATCAATCATTCATACCGTATGTATATACGTCTCCATGCCTTACGATGAGATAGATGAAGAGATTGAGAGGCATGTAGGAAAGAAGGAAGGAGATTTTTAATATCTGGTTTTGTATATTTTATACTTTCCAGGGATTGTTTATAGTGTTGAGTTTCGAGTTTCGAGTTTCGAGTCTTGAGTTGATGAGATGAGATGGAATGAGATGGGATATCATAAATTTCATATCTTCTCATCTCATCCTATCATCTCATCCCATCTCAACCACTACCACTACCACTTACACTATAACTATCTTTTCAATCCATCTAATCTTATCTAACCCATCAAATCTAATCATCATCTCCCTCTCCCTCTC
>NGKG01000012.1:718358-732728 GCA_002162505.1 Myriosclerotinia scirpicola | reverse complement strand
AATCCTCTCCCACCTCCCATCCTCCTCATCTCCCATCTCCCAACCACCATTCCTCCAAAATACATATAAATAATTCTATACTCAAATATATCAAATTATCAATACATCCTTTCATCAACACACATACTCATCTATTCACCCACCCACCTACCCATCTAACCTCTCATCAACACCCTCTCATCAATACACCCTCTCATCAATACACCCTCTCATCAATACACCCTCTCATCAACACCCTCTCATCAATACACCCTCTCATCAATACACCCTCTCATCAATACACCCTCTCATCAACACCCTCTCATCAACACCCTCTCATCAACCCATCCATCCACCTACCCACACACCCACCTACCTACCCACACACCCACCTACCTACACACCCACCTACCTACCTACCTACCTACCTACCTACCTACCCACACACCCACCTACCTACCTACCTACCTACCTACCCACTCACCTACCTACCTACCTACCTACCTACCTACCTACCTACCTACCTACCTACCTACCCACACACCCACCTACCTACCTACCTACCTACCTACCCACTCACCTACCTACCTACCTACCTACCTACCCATCCATCCATCCACCTACCCACACACCCACCTACCTACTTACTCATCCACCTACCTACCCATCCATCCACCTACCCATCCATCCACCTACCTACCCACACACCCACCTACCTACCCATCCATCCACCTACCCACACACCTACCTACCTACCTACCTACCTACCCACACACCTACCTACCTACCTACCTACCTACCTACCTACCTACCTACCTACCTACCTACCTACCTACCCACACACCCAACTACCTACCTACTTACTCATCCACCTACCCACCCACCCACCTACCTACCTAAACATACAACCCCTCTCCATGAACCCCTCCTCATAAATCTAATCTAATCCAACCTAATCTAATCCAACCTAATCTAATCCAACCTAATCTCACAAATCACTCTTCTCTACAATACCTAAATAATAATTCCATTCACACTATCTACAGTACTAGCGATGTTCTATTAGCCAATTTCTAAAAACACACCCAAAATAGCTGTATCCATCCAACACCCTCACCAACACCCTCACCACCATCTCACCACCATCTCACTCCAATTCAACTCACAAATTTACTAATTACCCAATAAACAACATACTCATTAAATCATACACTTAATTAACATTCTATACCTATATATACAAAAGCACTCACTCATTAACTCAACTAACTATCCACTCGCCTAATATCCCCTTTATTTCCCCCCTCCTTTCTCTTAACCACTCCAATAACTCTCATTCTCATTCTCCAATTTACAATTGACAATTTACACTTCAACAAGTTTCTTTTCCTTTCCTTTCTTCCCCAAAGCACACTATCGTAACCGAACTGCCCATCCTTAATCTTCAACCAAAATGTAGATAAAACCACAACGTATGCCCCAAACATCACGATAATGCGATTCCATTAATCTTGCGAAACATGCTCCTTTTTCCCTCTCCCTTCACACTACTTTCTTACCTTATTTTATCCCCTACCCATACCCTGCCCCACCCACACCCCAACCCATCCCCTACCTCACACTCCCCTCCAACCCCGCCTCCCTCACCAACTTCCAAAACAATCCCCTCCTCTCCATCAATTTCCTCGGACTATCAAATTCCTTAACCTGCCCCTGTTCAAGCACCACAATGCGATCACTATCCAAGATCGTATTGATCCGATGCGCAATCGTGATGATCGTTCTCTTGGAAAACAACGGACTCCTTAGCGTCGTCTGCAAGAGAGCATCCGTTTCCACATCCACCGCCGCCGTGGCTTCATCCAAAACCAAAATATTGGATGGTGTGAGGAGTGCTCGTGCGAGGGAGACAAGTTGTCGTTGGCCTTGGGAAAGATTGGATCCGCTATACGGGAAATACGAGATTAGCTTATTTTCTTCTCCAAGAAAAAACAGGGTATTGGTGGGGAAAGTAGTATTTTCCGTGTTGGTAAGTTTAAATTATGCTTGTGTTGCTAACGATGGTGGTAATTTCGGTGAGATTTTAGAAAGGGAAGGAATGTGTGCAAAAAGGGAATGTTTGAGCGAGGAATTAAACTATGCAACAAGAAATCTCAAATCAAAATTGGAGGATAACGCAAAGGATGGCATGTGATGGTTATTGTTTGCGACGTTGGGCAGTGATGTGGTGATAGGTAGGGCGAAAAGGGCGAAAGGAAAGTTGAAAACATGAGGGTGGCCGCGGAAATGGGTTCAGCTTATGATAAGGAAATTTGTGTTACGAACCCTTCTTGAATTTTCGCTTCCAAACCACCATCCATACTCGAGACATGATCTTTTAGCCTTGCATGTTCTGTAGGAAGTATTGGTTAGTTAAGATATTGGTATCACACGCCGCTTGCAATATATGATCACTCATATCCCACAAGTAACGCCGAGTATCTTCGCCTAGGGTTACACTTACCTAGTACGCTCCACAACTCTGTATCATCATGTACATGACCAGGATCAAGATTATCGCGAATTGTTCCTTCAAACAGAGCCGCATCTTGGGGAATAATTGCCAGTCGGCGTCTCAAGTCGAGTAGCCCTATTGTTGACGTGTTCAACGCATCAATGCTTATATTACCCTCGCTCGGCTCGATGATCCGAAATAGGGCTAATGTCAAACTAGACTTTCCTGCACCTGTCCTACCAACGACTCCAATCTTCTCGTGTGGCTTAATGTCGAGATTGATATTCTTGAGCACGAGGTCTAAGCCCTCTCGGTATCGTGTGCTGTAGTTATTGAAGTTTACTCCGCCCGAGGAAGGCCAACTGATTGGTGGACGATGTCTGTGAATCACTTCTGGAGCTTCACTTGGTAATCGAGCGTACTCGAGAACACGTTCGACTGACACGATATTTGTTTCCACTTCAACAGTTTGACGAACAATCCAATTTAAGGATTGTGTGATTTGAAGAGCATATGACATCGCCAGTCCGACAATACCGGGAGACAAGAGGCTTCCAGTACTCACAGACACGATAGAGAAGCCGGCGGCGGCTAAGATAATGAGTGAACCGAGAAATTCAAGTCTTACAGCAAGCCATCTACACATCAATGATGTCAGTCTAATGTAATGTTCCAAATATTGGTCTGTGCATGACTGATCCGTTTCACCAGGAACAGGTTTCACTTTTGTGTGATTGCTTATCACGTGTGCCTGATCACAGAGCTTGTTTCACAAACAGGGTATATAACGTACCGGTTACTATTGATAGATGGGAAGTAAGCTCTCAGATTAGCGTCTACTCTCCATTCGTTCTCTTGTGTGAATCGTTTTTGTTGACTACATCATAGACGAATTAGTATCCTGTCTCAAATAATCTCCGCTTCCGAAGTCTCAGATTTGAAAATCCGAGATGGTGGGTTAGGCAAACGGGAATGTCTGTGAGCTTTTCTTACCGATAAGCTCGGATGGTACCGATGCCTCCGAGTGACTCCTGGAAATGCGCATAAATTGGACTTCGACTGACACTATCCAAACGCTTCAGCTCACGGGAAGTGCGGAGATAATAACGCTGCACCCAGTAATACACGCCTGACAGTGGGATGATCAAAATGATAAAGGCCGGGGTAGAGACGGAAATGACAACGAGGGTAAACATTGCCCGAGCAGTGTTGACAAATAGCATGTTGAAAGTCCTCGCCAGTACCTAAGACGGGTTAGAACATATCATAATTCAAGGTTATAGTTTATAATTACTTCATCTATCCGATAAACATCACTAAATTCGCGCTCGTTAGCTTGTGGTCTGGACATATCCGATCTCGGGTATATTGGTAACACAGCATTCAAACAAACAAATTGAAGCCTAGATGTGGATTGAACCGCATATGCACTGCCGAGGAAAGCGGGGTGGTAAGGCAACCAGCGCAGCCCATCCCCGCAGTAGACAGGAGACGGGAATACTCTGAAAAGGGTGCCAACAGATCGCGCCAGTCACAAACATTCTGCTACGACGAAGCAACTGAAAACCCAGGAAAAAGGATTGCCAACGTACCTTGAAAAGCGATTGAGAATTCGACCAGCCGGGGTAGTTTCGAAAAAGGACATTGGGGATCTGAATATGGCAAAAGCCATTCGCTCATGAAGTTTTCTCGAGGCCTGAGCGGGTGATAGATTAGCTTCCGTAGCTACTTCTGCATAATGCAAGAACCCGCTGCCCGGTCGGGAATTCTTACCTCAATAGAACAAAAGATCCACAAGATCAAGGTTTGGATAACCACGAGACCGGCAGATCCAATGCCAAAAGCAAAGTACACACCAATATACTTGCCGACATTCAGATTCACACCATGTTTGTCGTTGGCTTCTGCCCAACTTTTGAGCCATACGCTGCCGCCTATGAAGGATCAGTAAAAGGTAGGTGTGAGGAAAAGAGGGGAACCGACTGATTTGTGCAGTTTGTGCACCAACCAACATGGCCAAGTAAATTAAGACAGCTGCAAGATTGCTAGTCTTAGCATATTCAGCATAAACTAATTAATGTTAATATCTCTCGCCGCTATCACGGAACTGTGAATGCCTACCATCCCATTTGACTTTTCCTTGTTCAGAATGTTCCTTGCCCTGCTTAGATTTCGATGGCTCTTCCTCATCGCGAAGCTTGCCTCTGGGACCTGTGAAACTGACTGTACTGGCACGTCTTAGTGTATTAGAGCTTCCCTTCCTCTTTTTGACGCCTGATCCTCCAGGTCTAATAGGTTGAAGTTGAGTTAGATGTTCTTGGGCTTCTTCAGCCTCGTCCTTTTCTTCCTCTTCTCCGGCTTGATCAAAGTCAAGTATGGTTGATGAATCGCTAGCTTCAGTGGTTTCCGAGTCTGTAGACACATCCTTATTTTCGGATGTGTTGATTAGGTTTGCGATTTCTCCTCTTCTAGCAATAGCCTGGTCGTATGTACCGCGCTCGATGATTTTAGTATCTCGAATCAAGCAGATAAGATTTGCCTCCTTAAGAACCGGAATGGAGTTTGTAGCAAGAACCCTAGTCTTTCCACTGAGTAATCCAGTTGAACCAAAAACATTATCAATCAAATGTCTGCCAACGTGTTGATCAACTGCGGATAGACAGTCGTCAAGTAGATATACATCAGCTCTGGCATAAACTGCTCTAGCCAAAGTCAATCGTGCTTTTTGGCCTCCACTCAGGGAGATACCACGCTCTCCAACCTCAGTTTCATCGCCATCTGGCAATTGAGCAAAGTCCTCGGTAAGTGCACAGGCTCTGACAGTCTTATCGTAAAATGATGGATCAAATCGATGACCAAAGAGGATATTTTCCTTAACACTGGCGTTCATAACCCATGGCTGTTGTGCTACATAAGCTGTTTTTCCATGAACGACTACCTGTCCCTTGACTTTCCATAGATCACCAAGAAGTGCTTGTAAGAAGGATGACTTTCCTGCTCCAACTCGGCCAACAATACAAGTAAGTTCTCCTTTATGTGCAGAGAAATGGATATCTTGCAATACGTTACGGTCAGATTTTCTATCCCATGAAAAAGATGCATCTCGAATTGTTATAGTTTCTTCACCATCATCCTCAATTGCGCCCTTCAAAATGACTGCATCTGGTTGTAACTCTTCAGCTGTAAAGAAAGACGTCAAGCGCTTGACAGCGACGGACGCCTCAATGATGGAGGTGATGACCATTGGGAGAATTGCCAATGGGAATGTCAACAGATTGAGCAAAGTCAAGGTAGGGAAGACGATATCGGTGGTTAGTGGAGTGTCAGTAGTCAATACAAAAACGGCGAATGTCGAACAAGAGACCAAGAATGGCGTGGTAGACCAGGTAAAGTTGGCAACTGATTGAGCAGCACCAATCTTTCTCAAAGTTTTCAATTCCTGATCGTTTCTCACAAAATTTAACTTGGCCATGAAGGCAGAACTCCAAGCATAAAGCTTAATGCTCTTCATGTTATTGATTATCTCTGCGATCAGTCTTGTTCGAGTATCCTTATTTTTCATCTGCTCCTGCTGTAACTTTTTCATAAGACGAGCGATTAGACCATTGATGGGAATCATGAGAACCATGGCAGCAACACCAGCCAACATCGACAATCCAACTAGTTGGTATAAGGATATCATGCAGAGTATGATCTGATATGGAGCAGACCACAATTGTTGACCGTATTGGGTAAGATCTTGCAGTCTTTGAGTATCAACAGCCATATAGTTGACAATATCTCCCGTAGACTTGCTAGCTCTTCCTTCGTTCGATAGCTTGAGTGACTTGCCATAGATTGCTGCCGTCAAAGCCGTCTTGATACGCATACCAGTTTCAAAGGCTCTTTGAAAGTATTGATGCAAAGCCATAGTTTGTCCAACCGAAACAGAGAACATGGCCAAAGCTATAGCTGCTCCTCGAATTACAGGCTGAGGCTCAACGTCCGAATCGCTTGAATATGACTTGACCCATTTGATCAACAGCTTTAAAAGTTGTGGCTGTACAAATGCGAGCGAATCACTGACTGTCTTGAAAAGAGCGCCACGAAAATATGGTCCACTGAAAGATCTGAAGATAGCCATCCAAAGAGATGGCTTTGGCTTATGTTCAATTTCATAGTCCCACGCTTCCTGGAATGTCTCGCTGCATGACTTCGTCGTATCCCTTTTAGCCAAATTCCATAGATCATCCTCTGTCAAATATTTCTTGTAGCCCTGTTTCATCAAAGGGGTCATCCAACCGAATGTGAGGATCGAAAATACGGTGGCATACTCGACAGGACATTCATCTTCATCCTCCAATGCAGAATATACGCTCTGTTTCTTTGGCACAAGCCATTCCAACCCAAATTCAATCAACGATAACCCAAAGCTAACACAGTATGCGACGAAGTATGGAAGATGTTCGTGATATATCTGTTGGGATATCAATGATCGTAGCTTGACTGCGTATGCGATGTTGAGAAAGAGCCAATAAAAGAGTACAACGCCGTTTGGATTTCGCAATCGAGTATGCTCTAGCCATTGAATACTAAACACAACACCAAGAGATACGATTTGTAGAAGACTGGTCCAAAATCGAAAATCTCCCGCCCACACATCAGGATAGTTAAGTACTTGTATAACGAGTTGTCCTGCCACTGCGGTTGCGATTCCTATTATGATGACCTATCAAGGGCCGCGTAAGCTTTTTTCCAACCATTTCATTATTCTGAATCCGCAGAAAAGTAAGAGAAACCATACCTGCTTGAACCAAAAATGCCAATCTTTTTTAACCTCCGCGGTAGTCTTCCTCCTAACGAGCCACCAGATAGCTATAGCACCTCCCAATATTCCAAAGGCCGCCACCGAGCTCACCCACACATCCATAAAACAGGGCGTAAAGTCATAACGATGAGGACTCAAAGGACCCCATCCTTCCTTGTTACCGCATAACGGTTGAGATCTTAATTTATCCGCCGCGAGATATCCACTACCAAGTTGCTCCTGCAATGCGCGGAAGCCAGAGAAGGAGCCTGTCTTGAGAATGCTCTGCGATGAGCTAACGACCATGACCGATATGTGATACTTTGTGTACTGAAACCCTCCTTCGATAGACGATAGAGGTTTCAGAACTGGCGATATTAGTGTATGAAAGAATAATTCATTCGTTCTGTAACACAATCAATGATAGAAGTGGTTGGTAGGTAGGTAGGTAGGTAGGTAGGTAGGTTTTATTTGATTGTTTCCCGTACGTACTAGACCGATAAACTAAATACGGATTTAAGCTACTTAATACCTATGACGGCCTACACCTTACAAAGCAACCCCCCCTCAAAATAACTGCTCAAAAGACTTCTTATAAACTAAAAAAAAACCTAAACATACCTAAACATACATAAACATACATAAACATACATAAACATACATAAATATGTTTGACCGCTAGATGAATTATATAATATCCCATTTACCTATCATCTACTTCGTACTATCAATACACCTACCTAGTACTAGGTACCTATATATAAGACACAAACCCATTGGTTAAAACTCCCCAATCAATCGCAACCGCAATCGCTAAAACTTTCACCGCACTCCAGCTGTGAGCATAATAATAAACCCTGGAGCTGGAGCCTCGAGATAGCATAATTTTGATAAGATGCAGACGTCATTAAAATCTTAAGCCGCCACCGCCTATCACCAGTAGGTAGGTACTTCGTACTAGGTAGGTAGGTAGGTACGTATTCCCGTACCTAAGCTACCGTATTTCATACATATACATAATTTTTAGTGGATGCTGTGCTTGTTAACAAAAGATGTACCTAGGTACCTAGGTTATCTCAATGTGAATATTCAATAATACCAAATTAAATCAAAACGACGTGACATATAAATAAGAATTTTCTAAAAACAAATTAACATTTCATATATTGTATATATTTTTTCCCCAATCATATAAGATCTTACTTTATAAATTCTACCTAGATGATCGAAAGCTTCCTTCCACCTCCTCCAAGCTAGAAAGAAGCTCAAGCTCTTTCACCTGCATCATGATCTGACCTTCAGGGGTGTAAAAGTACTATAGTGGGGTAACAATATGTACCTAAATAGATACCGCTACCAATAAGAAATAGCTTTCTATCTCTAGAAACCACAATTGAAGAGCTGTTGAGAGATGCGAAAGGTGAATTTAGCTATCGAACAAGAAGCTAAATAAGAAAAATCATCTCCGAACGCCATAAGCAAAAATGTTAAGTATAAGATCCCAGATTTTTCATCTAGGATACTCCTTCAACCCGGTTCTGGCAGAAACAGGAGAGACCATAAAAGCAAAGCTAACCGACCATCTCCAAAATCCTTAATTCTCCAATGAGAAACAATAAAAAGCGATAAGTCGATACATATAGGCTCGACAATATTGTCTGTAAAGGGTATCTATCATCTTATCGCAATTATGACCCAACAATGTAGGAGAAGGCCGCCCAACATTCTCAAGACTCCTTCCATCTAGTTCTCGGAAGCGCCAGCATCTTCCTTCTTGGGCGCCAATCCTGCACTCTGACATGTCTTCTTCCATGTCTCAACCTCACGCCATGCTCTCTCACATTCCGTCTTCAACTTGTCATTGCTTGCACTGAGTTCCGCAATGGCTTGTTCAGTGAGAAGTTTCTCCAGCGTCCACTTCTCAATGTTTTGCGTTTCGTTTTCCTTGAGTTGAGTGATGAATTGGACAGCTCGTTGTAAAATCGATCCTTTGTTTTTCTCACATCCTGGTACAATCTTGGCTAACTCATTGATGCCTTCATTGATGGTTTCGCGGCGACGTCTCTCAACTAGAAATTGATCAGTATAAAAAATTCGCACACATAATGTATATGGGAATCATTACCTTCCTTGTGATTATCCTTTCGAACTTTATGCCATTCATCAGATCCCACAACAGGCTTCGAAGCAGAACCTCGACCTTGAGATTGATGTTGCTGTTGCGAATTGTCCATGAAGCTATTGTCGGCTTGTTGGCTGTTATCCATGAAAGACGACTCTTGATGGCGATCGTTCTCGGATGCTTGAGAAGCAAAAGACACATCGGTTGGCTGTGGAATCGTCATGGTTGGATAGATACCAGCAAGTGCCGCAGCGGCAGTAGAAGAGGCGTTGGCATGATCTGCGGCACCATTTTGATGGTCGGGATGAATTTGCTGGTTGTGTTGTAGGTTGGCATAGCTTTGCAGGGCTTCTACATCACCGATCTGCTGATTGACCAACGATTGGTCACCGGAGTCATTGCCAGAATTCGGGGAAACACGCTTATTGTTAAGGCGCCTCGTGTCATCAGCTGATTCGGAGTCCCGCTTCCGCTTTTGTGCAGTGTTGCTCATATTAGCATTCTCTTCCCGCATAGCATTTGCTACTTCCTGCAATCCTGAATGTTCAAGGTCCATGTCTGCCATTGCGATAATATATGTGCCCTCGTGACGAGCCTTGCACAATGATTTGTGGAGGATTGAAGAATCAACAATCGTAAGGCGCAGATGACCTCGAGGGGTTGGTAGATAGATTTAAGGCTGAACTTGATCTTTCGCGATTTAATGACGTGTCTACCGAGGTTGGCACAAGTGCAACGGCAGTCTTCTTCTAGTGCAAAGGGTACGGCTGCTACGGAAGCAATGTAGACGTATCGGTGACTCGCTCTGATGCTTCGAAGCGCTCAGCTGCAGTAGTTCGTTGCCGTGATCTTCGAAACGAACGTTTCTGTGTCCTTCGAAGTGGTACCTACAAGGTCAGCACGTGTCATTGCAGATAAATTATCACATAGTAAATTCAATCAATAAGTTCCTGGGATAGATAAGAAAATGAGATGTCAAATGTTCAATTGACTTTGTGTTGTTGCGCTCTCTTGAAATGCTTTGCGACTTCCGGAAGATAGATAAATCATCATCATGGAAATAAGCTTTTAGCATTTTCTTGGAGGTTTTCGCTGGCAAGAAAGTACAATCAATTGTTGTACTTAAGAGCAAGCAAACAGGAAACATTTGATTCTTGGTTAACATCGCAATATGATATTGATAATGAATGCTGCTCTGCGTGATGTGACAAAAAATTGTGGGAGGAAGCATGTTCGCGGTCTGGTGATTGATGTATTTGCAGAAATTCTTGACCAACGGTAATGTCCGAGAAGGACTAAAAAAGACTCATTCATGTTGCGTATGTTGCGTGTGGAGACGAACACTAGATCTTCAAGTTCCACCAACATGGAAAGATCACATTTTTTTTAAGGGAAAAAAAGATGTGTACGGGAGTAAAGGCGGAGTAGAGGAAATAGAGGCGCTTTTCTATTTTTGACAAGCTGGCTGTAACGGGGATGGATGCGACGGACAGGCACAGATTGAAATAAATGATCGATCTTTGTGAGGGAGGCTTTTTTCCATTGTGGAATCTGGAATCTGGAATCTGGAACTTGGGAACTTGGGACCCTTTGGAACTTTGAAACCTTTGGAACCTTTGGAACCTTTGGACCTTGGGGGAGAGGAATTTTTTGTGATTGATGAAATAAAAACGATTATGAAATTTGTAAGTGGTTCAGGCATACCTTTTTGGGGGTTTGGGGTCGCTCAAGCTCAAGCTCAAAGTAAGTCAAAGGGTCGGTTGTTTTTGTTATCTTCCCTCCCTTCCTTTTCTGCCCCGAGGTCTGGATGTGATGTGATGCGATGCGCGTCGAGAAATGGTAGACTTGGTTGACTTTTTTTGGTTCTTTGGATATTGTTCAAACTCGCAACCACTTGATTTCTTGATGAAAAAGAATCAAAAGCTATGAAATGATTAGCAAAAGGACTTCAATTCCTCTTATTTGGATGCATCCATCTCCTTTTACTCGAGGAATAGGTAGGTGACTTACACAAGGTCAGATGATTGATGCTGAGCGCAACCACAACCACAACCACCCTTCAACTTTATTCTCCTCGTGATCAAAGGAGTGATCAAAAGAGAGGGATCAAAGGTCTGGATGACACGAAAACAAATAATTGAACCTTCTTGTCAAGACGGAATTGAATAGATAATTGGCTTCTTCTTTAATAAGACCGAACTGAGACAGACCACCCTTCGGATCAAAAGATATGTCTTCTTGAGATAGAGTAGTTCTGATAGTTTTGATGATTCTTGATTGAAATGGCACACGTGAAAAATTGTCATGCGGAAGGTGCGACTTTGATTTTGAAGTACTTGCCGGGCATAAATGACGCTAATCTTTAAATAGCTAGATTAATTTTATACTTAGTAATCAAAATTACCGTACAAGGTAATAGGTACATATTTGTTACTAGGGCTTCCGTACAATGATACACGTGAATGGTAATAGTTTCATTATTGGTCATTAAAAGCTACCATACTCGATACACGTGAATGATAATAGTTTCATGCTTAGTCTCTAAAGTCACCATACTCGATACACATGAATGATAATAGTTTCATGCTTGGTTTCTAAAGTCACCATACTCGATATTGACTCTCACATGAACATGACGGTATTCTCTCCATTCACTTGAAATCTAATAAATTTTATACACAACCACAACCATTCAGTTACTTGAATTATATTTTTATCCAAACACAAATACTCAATCCCTATTGTATGAATCTGCATGAATCTATTCTACATCCCGAGGTCATCTTAACATGCCCACCCTTTGACCGGTCATTCATTCATTCATTCACTGTGATATCCCACCGACTCTAGCTGGTTTGGTTCATCGAGCTATCTCTTCATACGTTCAACTGTCCATACTACTTTCTTTTTGTTTCCTTACTTCCTCTTCAACATAATACTTTCTCCGTATTATTGCGCATTCAAGGTTCTATTCGATATGGCTGATTTTATTACTACCAAGCTAAATCCTGATACTCACCTTATTCTTGTAACTATTCAAGCTTCCCGAACCTCATTCATAGCTAATCATATCATAGGATCAACCCCTCCTCCGACTTCCACTCGAATTACTCAAAAAGAACTTCAAGGTTGTTCACTTGAACGTCGAAAAAGAAAGTACAAGTGTCAAGACAGCTCTCAGAGAGACCGCGGATGCCTCCCTAAATGCCAACGCATCTCCGGATGATGTTCTCAAAAATGTCGACTCCATGTTAGCACGAATGCGGGGTTTAAAGAGGAAGCTGTTGACATGTGCGGAAGAGGAAACCAGGCTACAAGAACAGTCTCACGCTAGAATAAAACACTTGAGCTCCTTATATGATATGAAGAGTCTGGATGATGTAAAATATGAAGAATGGAGTAGAACACGACTGGATCGTTTATTAGTGGATTACCTTCTACGAAACGGGTACAAAGAGAGTGCTACAGCTCTAGCGAAGGAGAAGAATATTGGTCAACTGGTCGATGTTGAAACTTTTGTACAAATGAGTAAGATAAGAGACAGTTTATGCAAAGGCAAAGTTACCGAGGCACTATCATGGTGTTCGGAGAACAAGAAAGAGCTCCGGAAGATGGAGGTAAGGATTTAGGATACAGATTCCCACGCAGGCGCTGATGTTTTATTCAGAGTAATCTCGAGTTTATGCTCCGCTTTCAGCAATATATCGAGTTGGTAAGAACACAAGATCAGGTGAAGCTGGTTGAATCGATTGCACATGCGAGGAAGTATCTATTACCTTTCAAGGATAGCTACCCGAAAGAAGTCCACCAAGTTGGCGGACTTCTGGCATTTCCTCCCGGCACAAGAGCAGCCGGTTATAGTGTAGGTTCATCTCTCATTAGGAGATTTAAATTTCCTGACGTTCTTTAGGAAATATACAGCCCAGCTCGCTGGACAGAACTTGCCAAGCTTTTTACAGAGACACACAATAATTTATTAGGTCTTCCATCAGTACCACTCTTACATATCGCACTATCTGCAGGACTATCCGCTCTCAAAACACCCACCTGTCACTCTTCCCACATATCTTCCATCTCACCATTTTCCTCTTCCTCAGCCACCACATCCGTATGTCCTATCTGCAGCATAGAGCTCAACGATCTCGCTCGAAACGTTCCATATGCACAGCATACCAAGAGTCATGTAGAAAGTGATTTGGTTCTACTTCCTAATGGTTGTGTATATGGATTACAACGACTTGAAGAGCATAGTCGAAAGGCGGGCTTGAATGATAATAAGATTAAAGATTTAAGGACTGGTGCGGTGGTTGATCGGGAGAAACTTAAGAAAGTGTACATATCATGATGAAGATGATGATTAAAGGGGTAGTTTTGGACAAGCCTTCTTGGTGGGAAAGAGAGGCGACTAGATTAGCAGCTGATGGCGGTAGTGACTCTGAAATTCCACCAACAGAGAGAGCCCCTGGCACATTCGTTCCTCCTCACATTCGCAATAAGCTTGATTTATTCGCGGACAGTAGTAGAGTAGTAGTTGAATGAATACCCAGGGTTCATCCTCGTGCTTTATATATCGTGGACTTTAGCTAGTTATTGAGGTACAATTCACAAATACATGTACCCAACTGAATAAGTTTCTTTCCTGAAGGGGAATTTGATGTTTGATGTAATGTGTTCTCGCATGGCTTGTTAGGAAAGGTATTGTTCAGTCTAAACACTGTTTGGGTTATAATGGGGGAAATAGGTTCTCAGAACCACTTGTTTGGTTGGTTGAACTGTTTGTTTGGTTTCTCATGGGATACCTGGGTAAGGTAAGGAAGGCCTTTAGTCTTGGATCTTGGTTGGATTTCTGGAGAGTGGTGTGGAGAGTGGGTGGAGATGGTGTGGAGATGGGGGTGTAGGTTGGAGATGGGGGTGTAGGTGGGATGGAGGTGGGAGATGGGGGTGTAGGGTGTAGGGTGTAGGGTGTGGGTGTAGTCTGAAGGGGGGAGG
>NGKG01000012.1:673293-718258 GCA_002162505.1 Myriosclerotinia scirpicola | reverse complement strand
GGGTTGTTGGTTATTGGTTGGTTGTTGATATTTTTTATATAGTATTTTGAGTTTTATTTGGGGGGGAGGATGGTTGGTTGGTTATTGATATATACTATTTTTTATGTAATATTTTGAGTTTTGTTTTTAGGGATATGTGGGTAGGTAGGTGTGTGTGTGTGTTTGTGTGTATGAAGGAGTACTTGAATTTGAACTTTGGATTGGAGATGATATGATGATATGATGATTGAGATATGCGGTTGAGGTTGTGGTTGAAGTGGAGTTGAAGTGGAGGTGGAGGTGGAGTTGGAGTTGGAGTTGGAGTTGGAGTTGGAGGTGGAGTTGAGGTGGAGGGTGGATGAATGAATAGATAGTAAAGAGGATGGATGGTAATTATGGTATGGATTATGTAGAAGTGGAGGAGGGAAAGAATTGAGGGATGGAGGGATGTATGTAAGAAAGGTGAAAATGGATTTGATAGGTTAGAAGGTGGAGGATGTTTCCCGAGTTTTAGGTTTTGGAAATGAGGTCACCGGTTAATATGGGATATAGGTAGGATATAGGCTCAATGTTCTAGTTTTGGAGGATGCAAAAGCTATCATCCATTTTCTTCTTGATCTTTAGGGGGTTTGCTGTGATCTTTTGATATTGATTCCTTGTCCTCTTTGTCTTCTTGTATATTGTTTTCTCGCTTCTGGATTTCTCTCGCTTCTAGCTTTCTCCTACTCTCTTCCTTTCTGATCTCCCTCTTCTCCCTCTTCTCCCTCTCTTTTGCCGATTTCTAAAGAGTTTAAGAGTGTAGAGAAGAAAGGAGGTCAAGGGTGTAGAGGAATCGGGATTAATGGGATTGGGATTGGGATTGGGATTGGTGGTTGAGAAGTTGAAAAGTTAAAAAAACATAGGGATTGAAGATGTAATAAAAGACAATGCAATAGGAGAGGATGTAATAAACGGGTAGGTGGTAACATTCAAATACAATATGTTACAATAACTTCACAAAATACAAATTATACAAATCCACGAATCCAGGAATCAACAACTCAACCACTCAACCACTCAACAACTCAAAAATAACACAAATAACACATATAACCCAACAACCGCCTACCTAACCATCAGGTAGCCTACATAGTAATCTCGAGTTCTGAAGTTTTGAAATTCTCAAGCCCTCAAGTCCTCAAGTTCATAGTCCATAGTACATAGTACATAAAAAAACATCTTACATACAATACCTAGAATCTCCTACCTCCTACCTCCTACCTCCTACTCCGAACAGAGAAAAAAAGGAGGGAAAAGGAAAAGGAAAAGGAGAGAAGCGAGTTAGAACTTAACATAAAGATGAAGATGAAAATGAAGAATCAAGATAAACTCTAAAGATATAATTAAATATTATAAAGATATAATTCAAAAGAACTTGAAAGAAAGGGGAGCTGGGAATTAAATATTATACAATTAAACCCACACATTTAGAGATCTATTCGAGGATCATGGATCGTATATCGATCGATGTATCTGTATACTCGAGTGTATATATACTAAGCTAATAATCAATGACGATAATCATTCACAAATATTACCTAGGTTACATCAAAAGAAAAAAAAATGCACAAAAACACCAAATAAATACTCAAGTACTCTAGCGTAGATGAAATTAAAGTTCAATTATTCATCATCATTATCAGCACCTATGTACAAGTACCTATTAAATATCGAGCTTTTTAATCTCTTCGTCCAATATACCCTTCCCTTTCCATCCCCATCCATCCCAATCCATTCCCCAATCCCTTACCTCACCAATCCCCCCATCATCCATCAGGAATCCTCATCAAACATGACATATCATTCATCAGGCCCTTCCCCCATCACAACAACCAACAACAACCAACAACCACCTCCTACCCACTCTTTCGCTCCTCCACAAACATCCTCCCTCCTTCATCAAAATCTTCCCAAGAATGACTCATAATCTTCCAATCAGTATATAAATGCAACGCCCAAGTATGCCACAAAACACACCAACCATTCTTCTCTTTCTTCTTTTCCATATCAATGCCTTCCCAAAAAAACGCCCATGCGATAGAAAATGAAAAGGGGGTATAAACTGCTTTTCTTCCTTCATCTTTCATCTTCCCCCTTCATCGTACACCCTCCTCTTATATATATTACACCCACCACTCCCAACCACCACATCGACACCATCTAAGAAATACTTTCCACATGACTATTCCTCTTGACTTCTGCTAGGTGCTGTAGCTAGTAATTCTGGTTCTGGCGGAGGTTCAGTAATCCCTGAATTTTGTGATAGACCCGAATTTAATCGTTCTGAACCGGGTATTGTAGCGGGGTAGGTTATTTCTGGGTCAGGAACTTGGATATCGAGCTATTTAGTTATCTGTTAGCAAGCAATTCTTCAATAGCTCAAATGTTGAAGAAAAATAAAAGGCAGTCCAACAGGAAAAAACTTACATTCATATATCCCGTTCTCCTCAGGCTCACAACTTTCGGAGCAGTTCCCGGTTCCCTAGCTCTTGATTCCATATCCCTATTCCATTCCTCCAACCATATTTCTACCCGATTCAACCTCGATTTCACTCCCGTCCATCCCAAATCGTCCCATACCCAACCCGTCACCAAGCCCATCACTCCATCAAAGATATTCCTCGCTCCCCAAGGATTAAAAGCCGGTACCAATTCACTATTAATTTTCTCTATCAAACCCCTGAAATCCTGTTCCGTAACACCAGCCGGGTCCAAGATCTCAGGATATAAATTCGAAAAGGTAGGCGCGAGATCACCTTCCAACATCCAATCCCGACGAATGCGTATTATGCGGGTTGTATTATATAAAGGCGATGAGAGTGGAACGTGCGTATTCATATGCGGAAAACAAGGATGTTGAGGACCCCATTCATCGACATCGCCCTCCCCCGGTTCTTCTCCAACTATCGACGAGCCGTTAGAGGATAATGCAGGACCGATGCCGCTGGGTAATGACGCATTCGAATCGTTCGCATGGGGTATTGGGGATGTTGCTGATGCATTGTATGGATTGAGGGTATTTGGACCGCGCTCGAGGTCCGTAGACATATCTGCTTTACTGAATTCGAAAGAGATGCCCGAGACAGGTGTCGGGGTAAGTTGTCTTCCTTCCGGTGCCCTCCCTGTAAGTGTCTCCAATGTCGTAGCAATAGTTACTACAGGCTCTTCCTCCACTGCCTTTCCTTTTCCTTTATCGAGTTTTGGACCAGTGGTAGGCGTAAGAGGAAGAGGAGAATCACCGCTTTTTCGACTTCGCGCGAGGTCAATGCTTACTGTTCTTGGCAAAGATATCCGATGTGAACTCAACGAACTTCCACTCCTATCAACCTGTAAACTTGCTTTCGTAGATGCGGAATGTCTTTGCTGTCGTTGTTCCGGTAATGTTAATAATGGATAATCACCACCAGCGTTAGCTCCCTCTCGTAGATTCGAGATATCCGGATGTTCAAGTGGTATCGCAATCACTGGATGACCTTCCGGCGGTGACTGATGTCTTTTCGGAGTTTGGGGATGCGCTCTTGGGGTTGAATTTGTCGGATTCCACAATCTCGAACTACTTGGTCTTCTAGGTCTCCCTCCCGTAATACTCCCCGAGCCAGCACGAGGTCTAAAAGGGTTTGGAAAAGATTCGATAGTACCCGGGTTCGCAGCAGCACTTTGTAAAGCGTTCCTCCAACTCCACCTCGATGGACTACTTATTCGAACTTGTGGTTGATCGGGATTGGACGAAAGGGCGGTTGGCGATGGGTATGGAGGTTGATGACTTGGTGATGGAATTCTCGCGTTTCCAGTCGCAGAGGGAGGGGCATTGGCTCGATTGGCGGTTGTTATGGTGGAAGAAGATATCGTGGTTGGTAGGTTTGAAGCGTGCGACGCCGTTGGAAATTTGCGGCCGAATTATTGGCCGCGATTGTTGATAAGCGCAAGTATAATAATAATTTCTTCTCTTTGACTTCCTCGACCTCTTCGACTTCTTCCTTTTCTTCTCCTATTATTATAATTATGATTATTATTATTACTACTGGTACTCGAAATCGTATCGTTTTTATCGAATTTTTGAACTTTGGAGTCTTTAATTGAACGGATTCTTCTTGAATGGGATTTGGTAAGAAAACCCTACTAGTAATGCAATGTGATGCGGTCGGATACGAGGAGTTCTGCAGGAATTGAAGTTTTTGATTCGCTTGTTGTTGTTCCAAATGTGATGAAATGCCTGATATTTCAGTATATTTCTTCATTTCGAGTTGAGAGAGAGAGAGAAAGATTTGAAGATTAGACGTTCATATCTTCGATTAGATGGATGTTCATATCTTCTAATCTAATAAAATTTCCGAATATCTTCAAGAACAAGAAAGTAAAGTATATGTATGGATGATTCAAAACATTTCAAACATTCGATCCCTATGATATGGATGACAGATATATGTACGAAGTAAAGACTCAAGAGAAAAGGAGACAGACAGCTGATCTGATGGGTATTGGTTTTAAAAAAGTCAAAATAGAAATCCTCTAGCTGGTTGGCTGCGGTCATCAAAGGGGGACAGACACGGGGGAATAGAGCATAGGTAGTCCGTCGTACAAACCAAAATTTGAAGCCAAAGATGTTTAGAAAAGTAGAAAGTACCGGTAGGGAATAATAAGTAAGCTTTAGATTCAAGAACAAAAACGAATGATTTCTCATACCAAAAATTAGATGCATGCATCAGGATTCAGTATGAAAGCCAATCTACGGAGTACGTTGTAGATATTAATATCGCGTCACATATTCCCAAGCTCACGTCTCTGGATAAATTATAATTATATACCCTTACCCTTAACCACCTTACCCTTAACCACCTTACCCTTAACCTTACCCAAAAACCCTGGATTAATATTAGGTAGGTAGTAGTTGAATGGTTGTTGATTATAGTATGGATCTTCGTATCTCTCTACCTTGGGATATATATAATATCTGGGCATTTTTCAATATCAAATTTCCTAGTTAGTCCTATGATTTCATCGCCAAATAGCTACTTCGACTAGGTGTTTTACTAAAAGGTATCCAAACCTATTGACCAAACCAGCCATAACTCAGCTGCCCCAAAACTATTTATTTGTGCTCTCAGCTCTGTACCTGAAGGCTGGCCCAAGTATTCACAAAAGATCAGTTCGTATAACCATGGTACAAAAGCCATGATCATTCAAACCCTCGAGGTTCCTCCAATATTGATATTGATTGGCTAGCCATATTACCAAAACTATATCATTTGTGCTAGGTTGTAATTGCTAATTGCTTAATAATAGAATCTAAAACAATTTTCTTTCTTATACCTAGGAAGCTTTCTTATAGCAAAAGGATATCTAAGCGTAGGTATAGATTACATTTCATGCAGGACCTAGATCTAGATTTATATGATTATGCGTACCACTAATCTACGTACCACGAATATGCTAATTGTATATCATCACTATGAATGATACATTCTCCTCTATTGCGATTGATTATCAAACCATTCAAAGATCAAACTGCTCAATCCTCCAACTCCGAAGCTCCTAAAGACTCAAGGCGATCCCCAACTCCCGAGCCAGCCGAGCCAGCCCCCGGAAATGAATCTCGTCCTTCCTGAGTTTACCCCTGAAAGACTATCGATAGCTTAATACTTAGTGCATCTATCTTTTATCGAAACTGCTTCCTTCAACAACTGTTTGAAATATTTAAATCTGTTAAATTTCCAATATTCAAACAGATTATAAACCTCTTCGAGTCTCCTGCCCTTTCAGCCTTATACCAATTTACTTCGGACCGATACGATATTCTAGGGGTCTATAATATTATGCAATATGACGTTAGGATTGAAACAAAAGTCTCAACCATACCTAATTATCCCAACAAGCCTCAAGCCTCAAGCCTCAGGCCTCGCAAGCCTCGCAAGCCTCGTTGAGGCTCCTTATATCAATATCCCAACTGAGCCAACTCCCAATTCATCCGATCTACACCCAAATTCTAGTCCCAGTATCCATGTCATATCATGGCATGAATGATGAGGGTCAATCCATTCATCCAATTGTCGGCATATCCGAATCCATCGGGAGAGGAGAAGAGAACATAAAGGGAAGGGAAATGCGTGAATTGGTGAAACGCATGAACTAATCCTGTCCAACCCACTCCAATCCACTCCAATCCGAGAGCACCCTCTCTCAACCCACGACGCAAGAACCTCAGAATACGAAGTCAATCAAAAGCCTACAATGCCATGTGACCCATGTCATACCATTCCGTACGCATAAACGTTCATCCAACATTTTCATCCCATCCCATCCATCCCATCCCATTCCATCCAATATTCCCATTCCATCCCATCCCGCTCCAAGGATCACCAAACAAATGAATATCAGTGGACCCCAATTTCCTTCCAGAAGAATTTTCGAAGCAAGCGGGTCCGCAAGACCATCAAAACAAATTGCAATTTGATGATCACCGATCACATCGGATCGTCCGAGGACTTTAGTGTAAGGAACAACTCTTCCCGAGTTTTGACTAGAGATGAAAACTTGTGGATTTGATTTTGTGAGCATGAAATTCCATCCTCGAGTCATCTTGAGAATGAACGAATGAAGAATCAAGCTTCAAAAAACCCATCATGAGCATTATTTTGGGAGACTTTTATATGCAGAGTATCTAGCAAGCAAAGAGTGAGTGAATATAGCAAAGTATTAAATTCCTTTCATTCCACCCAGCGTCACAAGAATATTATATATCCTACAAGCTAGCTATACTAGCTACCCAACTCCAGCACACCCATACTCGTAAGAAGACCCAACTACCGTAAGCCCTCGACGATTCCTCTCAACTCCGATGGCATCCAAACCCATCCGTCCCCATTCCATAGCCTCTCGTATTCGAGTCCCGGATATCGTCTGTCCATGGGTATCATTTCATTGAATACCCATTCCTTTCCTTTCGTATCTGATGATACATGTCCTGTTGTCCTCAGAATTTGGGTATCTTGATCCCATTACTCATCCATACCTTTGGTTCAAACCCTTCTCCAGAACAGAAAATAAAATATATGTACATGAAACTTTCCACGTCTGGTGGTCTTGTCATCCATCCTTCCATCTGTTCATCCAAGAGTTAAACGTTAAATGTTACCCATTCTTCCTTTCCCTCAAATCCAACCCTAGCCCCCACCAACTTAAACCCCCTTCCTCGCCTCATTCTGCATCTTCCCCAACACCCTTCGATGCAACTCCTCCATCCCCTTCCCCCCAACCCTAATCTTCTCATTCCACATCTCCTCCCTTTCTTCCCTCCTCCTCCTCTCCACCTCCCTCCTCCCCTCCTCTCCCATCCGTTCCTGCCAAAGCACACTCCTCTGCCTCTCCACCCCCTCAATCTCCCTCTGTTTCTGCACCTGCAAATCATGTGCTACACTCGCTCTCCAATTAGCCAATTGCTGTTCCCTAACCATCGGACTTGCAATCCCGGATTGTCTTTTCGGTTGATGCGAGTTGAAGTTTGTGGGGGGTTGACTGAGAGGCTGTTGGGTGGATTGACGAATGAGTTCTCTGCGGTGAGAAAGTGGGATGTCGTCGCCGTAGACATCTTCGGCGAACATTGGGGATGGTGTGCTCACATGGCGACTAAGTAGCTCGCCACGAATTGGACCTGTTTGGCTACCCATTTGAGAAGCAGTAGCTGATTGAAACTGCGATGCTGAGAATTGGTGGGATTCGAGAGTTTGATTAGCGTGCGAAGAGGGATTGGAAACGGGGAAGTAGGATGATCTGTTGCGTAGTATTGTGTCTCGTTTTCCTATTAATGTATTGGAACTTCCAAATGCAGGAGAAATCGACCGTGAAGAATGTCTTTGTGAAGGTGGGGTTTCTTTTCCGGGTGATTCCACGATTAGCTTTGGAATATTGGGGTTGGAAGAATTGCGCAATGATCGATGCATGGCGAGCCCTCTCAAGGATTGTTGTGAGGAGTTCCGTATCAATACATCATGCTCATGAACGGAAGAACCTTCGGGTATGGTTGCGAAAGGAGTGATATTTGATTGGGTTGAGCTTGATCTGGTTAGACCTGGGGATTGGTTTGACTGCTGAGAAGATGATCGTGGTGCAGGTGGGGAAAGAGCATTGTGGGCTGTTTGTTGAAGTGCTTCAACATCCACGGGAACAGCTGATTCTGATTTTGGGTCCTCGGTAGCATTATTAGAGATATGAAGGTCCTCTAATTGAGGAGGGTCTGCATGGCCTAAATGTTTAGCCCATTCGTTGGTGCGGTATGACATGACTACCCTCGAAAGCTGTGAAGGCAATCGGTCTTTCGTGAGTGTAGTAGTCTTGATATCAAATGCGGATGTGGCCGATTGATCTGCCTTAGAATTGGATTCAGTCCTATTCTCATTATCTTCTAGATCTTCTCCAGACACACACTCTATGCCGTTGGATATTGGATGGCCAATTGTTATTAAAGAGTGTTGTTGTGGTACTGGCTCTTTCGGAAATGTTTCGTTCCCTGTAGTGTTAAGAATATCAGTAGTAACAGTAATTCCCAATTCGGGCCGAAGCTCGGAACTTTGTCTATTACCAGACGTTCCGCTAGCACACTTGTTTTGGGAATCTTCAGAGGTTATATCCGTGGGAGACGAAGAAGTAATCTGTTCAGATGAATCTATATGTGACTCAGCTGCCGCAGGAGAAGGCGATACTACACCTGGTTCGCTTTGGTGACTCTCCTCTTCAAAATCTTTTGCGTCTGGCGTAGTTGAGTCTTGACCAACAAATGATGATCCTATACTCCTCGTCTCCATAATATCCATATCTTCATTTTCGCTGAGATCATCCACCGTGGCAGCAATGGAACTTGCACGATCATCCTCATCAGCATAAGGGATCAGTAAATCTTCTGTGCTAATGTCTGGCTCTTTCGAATGCCTCTGAGATTCTCTTTCCGATCGGGCGGAGGGCCTTTTCAGTGACGCCGAATCATCACTGGACATACGTCCTAAAGATTTGTTGTTCACCGCTAGCTCTTCATCCGCGAAAGTCGCAATCGAAGAGCGATTATCTTCCTGTTCATTTTTGAGAATTTTGAATGGGAGGGGCACTACTTTCGGTGTGGTTGTTATTGCTGGAGTAGGAATTTCTTTCGAAAGTTTCTGGGAAGGTCGACTTGCTTGGTGGACTTCTCCGTTAGTGCCAACGGCCCAAACTTCCTCTTCCGCAGTACTTGTTATTGTTTGAGACCCTTGAATGAGCTGATGCGATAATACCGAGTTTTCCTTCTCGTTTTCTTCAAATTCAGGTTCAATATCTTGAACAACGCGAACTGTAATTGCCCCGTTCTTTTCAGTTTCGTTAGGCATAAGAAGTCCTGTTTCATTCGATCTTGTGGGCGAAGACATGTCAGACATCTCAATTTCCTTTCCATCGAGCTCCCCAATGGAAGTAACAATACTGACAGGCCCTCGTTTTGAGCTTTCCATATCACACACTCCAGAATCTCGTGTGATTGAATCATCTCCTGATTTAATCTTGTCGCCATATATTTCCTCCCATCGTTGTTTTTCCGTGACGTTTTGATCCTCAATCCTTCTTCCTACATTCATTTCTTCCTCTTCTAGGGCCCTTGCGTTTTCTTGTCGCTCTGCCAGTTTTTGCGCACGGTGATCTTGAATTATCTTGTGTACCTTCGATTGAGACATCAAACCAGCTAAGAATATAATGAAAATCGCAGCGATTTCGACACGGATTCCCCTTGTTACAGGGTATGTAGTCGCGCCAAGAGGAAAGAGGTTTTGGTTCAAATTCCAGATGTAAGCCCAGAATTCTTTTAGGCCAGCTCTACTAAAGCAATCGATTCCAAGAACAATGGCTGTGGAACCAGCGAATGATATGCTTGCGATCAATCCGTACGACCTCGTATAATGACTGAAAGATAATGAGAAAGCTGCAATACTGATTGCTGCAATGAATATCGATTTTCCAAGTGTTGAGGTGATTAGTCCACCAGCCTTCATCACAAGCAGCCACATACTGAAACAAAATCCACCTAACAGGCAGCCAAGACCCTCAGTCATCTCCGTAAACATTAATGAGCATCCTCCAATAATGAGCCCAGGTAGTACAACTGCGACGACATACGCTCCCTGCACCGCATTGCTAACAGGTAGGTCCAACACGTATAAGATCAGCACGGTGATTGCGACACTGACAAGGCATCCTGCCGAAAGAGAGATATGTAACCATTTGTTCTTGATTCCAATAAGTGTATACAATGCTCCAGTAGCGACGAGGATTACTCCGGCAATAGCAAAGCCTGGTGTGATCTTAGGTTGAAGAGGTAATTGACCCGGTGTTATTGTCGCTGCTATACTGTCAGCATGCTGATGAACCTAGAGAACGGTAGGATATCATACAACTAGAGGCTGAATCTGTGACATATATACTTGTAGCTGATCCACTTGTTGAGGACACTGGAGAAGTCGAAGTCAATATTGCTGAACTCGAAGCTGATCTAGTCATTGACAAAGAAGTACTTTGCGAGCGTGCGGTGGTTGAAGTTACTATAGCACTTTCATTGCTTCCTTCCGGGTCTTGTGCGCTACTTGAGATCGACGGCAACTCAGATGTGATCGTCAAAGATAAAGCTATCGAGTCATCGCGTTCCTTAAATCGAGCATCCCATGGTGCAGCGAATACCCATTGGGTAGAAACACTCAGTAGCAGCAAAAAGGAGCCCTTGATCTGCATTTTGAAGATTCTCAAAGTTGCTATCAGATTCGTAGAGCCGGTACATAAGATTGAAGAAAGTAGTCCTAGGAGGACGAGAGGCTATTGCCAAAGGCGAGCTCGATTTGTAGAAAGTCTGTTGTGTATCGCCTTACAACTACATGGATATTATGGGAAAGAAACATGAGTATGGAAAATATTAAGAAAATAGTGATCACAGGACAAGTGGGAAAGGTGTAACGAATGTTCTAAATGAGCACAAAGCGTGATGAGGTAATGACTCCAATGATTCTTCCAGTATAAATGAGCCTTGAAGAGGTATATTACCAGGAGTAATGTAAAGTCCGATACGAAGGAGGAAGGTAAAGGTACTTAACTTTGACCTAGATACTAAGTGCAGGCGCTGAGGCGTTTATGAGAGATTGCGCTATGAGAGATTACGCTATCCGATGGGGAATCGTCTGGTGTAGACTGGGTGGGTTTGTGCATGGTTCTTGAAGAACTGGTGTGTCTGCGATGGACTATTTGACATGAAAGTCCAACGAACCGCGGACCCGCGGTGATCTACTGCAAGGTAAACTCTTTTTGGGTGTCGATTATAGACGGACACCTTTTCCATGTATCTTGGTATAATCCCCGCCTTAACATCAACCTGCACTTACAGGAAGGCGTCTGCAATACGAGAATGCTACCAGTTCCCATACGGTGCATGAAAGTGAATAACTGAGGGTGTAGGGATTACAAGCAATACGATGCAGTGCCACGAAAGAATTGAGGTGATATTTTTTTCTAAGAGTCAAAGCCACGTCCGAATCTTATGGAGGGGAAATGAGTGGCCAGTTCGAGAGATGGTACTCGATGATATTCTCGGAGAAAAAAGCTTGGAACTCGGCCCAATTTAATGATCTTCATTTCTTGCCGTATCTGATCTATCTATTAGATACCGCTAATTAGAGGAGCTAATGAAGAAATTTGTGAACTGAAGGAGTATCAGATTCATCGTAGCGAGATTAGATTGATTTCAAAACGAGCTGTGGAGAAGATCCAAGTTAGCATTGGCCATACTGTGGCTTAGTTCAATATATCATCAAGTTTCTTATTTGCTTCTTAAAAAAGACTTCACCTACCTAGGTAATGAATGATTGCCCTGTCTCGAATTGTTGATTTTCTTGTTTGATCGTAGAAATCCGAATAATCAATGCCTCTCAAGGTTCGAAAGCAAGTAGTAAGTTATCGGGGGTCAGAAAACAGAACATGAGCTGTGCATTGCATAACCGGCACATATTGCTTGACGGTACATATTGCCTGACCAGCATTAGTACAGTACTTTCGTATGCCGGGAATGGAATCAATAAGTACAAAGAAAAATTAGCGGATGGTAAGATTAGACTGAAGAAGGTACGGTGGTAGTATTCCGAGAGTTGTTTTGATCTTTTTTTCCATGAATCTAATCTCCATAAGGAATAGCTTCAGGTACAGAAGATTTTTAGATAACCTCCACTTCATCTTCGGTCCAATCCGTGAGTGTGTGCATCCTTATCCGCTCGCATTTTGATGGTTTTCTGTTGTTCTTCCGACCTATCATAATTTGAAAAAACTCTCCGTTCGTGTCAATAATTATTACTTCAACGCGTCAATGTAACGTTCAGCTCAGGGGATTCAATTTGAATCAATTCGGAATGGGTCAATCAATTCAAACTTGTGATGCCAAGATCATCCCTCCTTGTTGTGTTTCATGATGTATGAGGCTGTATTGAGTATGAGTTTGTATCTTATGCGAAGTGATTCTGATGAAGCATGCAATCCATACCACGATTTCAATTTCTGCAGATTAAAAAGTCTGGAGTACATCAGAAGTAGGTAGCGTTACAAGAACGAGCGTCTAGAAAGAATCCGACCAAGATGATGGTGACATTTCATAACATCATGAGTAACACCGTCTCGGGTAGATAGGGTTTGTACTCAAGAATTGTTGAATTGACCACTGCGTACACCGTTCTCTTCAGTCGGTAGTCTGTGGTAGCTGAGACCAGCATGTAAAGCATAAAAAAAGGTGGTTGAACTAAAATTCTCTTGGGCGAAGAGATGCACATCTGATGCTCGTATCCGTGATGACAAGACGTTATAATCATTTGGGAATCTGCTGGCATAATCTTGAACCTTTTGTGTTTGAAGGTATTGGATGACCACGACGGAAGTAAGATATCGCATGGAAGCCAGAAAAGTTGGATTTAATCGGCGACGTTCAAGATTCCAAGATTTCTTTTTCATACGAGCTGCATTCGAAGAACTCCTCATTCAGGCGTCAATAGAATAGACAATTTGGGTTTCGATTGCGTAAAGATGCAGAAATTTTCATGTATATGTATGTATGTATGGATGGATGGATGAATGAATGAATGGATGGATGGATGTATCAAGGTATCAACAGTTGCTATCAATGTTGATGTTGTGTTTGTCATTCGGAATTTCGTAAGAGAGAAGAGCAGGTAGAGCAGGTAATATTGAAGTAAGTAATAATGTCGTCAATGGCTTTGAGAAAAAGAATGAAGTTTCCTTATTAATCTGCCTACTTCGTAGGTAGGTGAAGTTTCCCCGGATTTTCATTGTCTTAGTTGTCGGTACTTCGTAAGTGTTGGAGTGTTGGAGTGTTGGCTTGTTGGCTTGTTGGGCCCCTTGTAAAATGTTTCGTTAAAAGTATAAAAAGAAAAAAAAAAGTTATTGATACCTCAGGCCACATAATTAATTGGTTCAATCACATCCATCTCAAATTTTAACGCGAAATCATAAAAAAATTATTTCAATCTCAGTCTCAATCTCAGTCTCAATCTCAATCTCAATCTCAATCTTAACTCACGCTCATTTCATTCCAAATTTGAAATTCATTCCTCATAAAAATCAATTCGACACATTTACGCCCTTCCAGAATCGCAAAGATGTTCGCTCTCCGCCGCAGTATTCCATCCACCCTCTCGCGCAACTTCTCCACCACCGCCCGTAACAATTCCTTCGCAAAGCTCACACTCGTTGGTCGTCTCGCCGAGAAGCCTGAAATTACTGCTACAAGCCAAGGACAAGAGATTATGAAATATGCGATCGGTACAACCAGTGGCAAGGGAGAGAACCAGAAAACAAGTTGGTTTCGAGTAGTGAGCTTCATGCAAGAGGGACCACAGAGAGACTTCATCTCAAACTTGGAGAAGGGGTAAGTGTTTTTCTTAGACTCCGCTGGGAACTTGCTTGGGAAGGGGATTGTCTGGAAAAAGAAACGATTCATCAATGCGCCTCTTTCACATGTGGATAGTGGGCAAAACTTGAGCTTGGAAATATCAAGGTGGAAAATTAAAAGGTGTTTTTGCTGACATGAACCTAGAACTATGGTATATGTAGAGGCTGAAGCAACAATGGGCACCTACCAAGATTCTGAAGGAAAGAACAGAACTGCTATGAATGCCATTCAACGTATACATACCCTTCCCGCCATCAATACCCCTCACAAAGGCACAAGCTAACCCACATCAAACAGAGAGACTCGAGGTCCTCCAATACAAGAGATCCGAAGATGCAAGCGCATAAACCACAGCCATGGCTATATGAATTGAATGAAAGATGGACGGATGAGAGGATGTATCAGTACTTATTCTTCGATTGATGTGTGTATGTAATATTGAATCTGGGCGGCGCAAAAGGCACCATACTTCTAAGGTAGTACGGAAGGAAAGACATCGATGAGAACATCACCATGAAGGAACCTTTCTCAATAGCAACATTACAACTCAAATCACAAATCATAAATTACATACTTCACTTCCTATCCAATTGGGTTTAAAAAAATTTATTGACTCTATGAACCACGAAATTTAAAAAAGGAACCCCCCTGTTGATATACAATTTGGAAACAAAGGGGCAAAAACATATCCTCCTCGACATGTGAACACCAAGCGCTATTGCTATATGATCGAACTCCGCAAGGAGGAAGAGTCCTTTTGAACTTGAACCTTTTGTCACACCCCAGCCCTGAGGTCGTTTGAAATGACACTACTAAACTCTCAGGGATGATTGGATGGACTACTAAGAACGAAGAACATGAGAGACACAAACCTTCCAATCCGAAACATAAAGAACGCAACCCAATGCTCACATACCGACACCCTTCCAACCTACTCCCAAGATTCCAGACACGAGCTGCGATCCCTGAGAGTCCATCTTTCCATACTTGATTGTTCACAGATGGCATGAACAACCAGGAGGAGTCGCACTTAGGCGTGCGACAAGTTGGCAACTCCACCGTCCGTCTTGCCCTCCTTGGCGGCCGACTTTTTGGTGGCTGGGCCGCCGCCGGATTTCCGCTTCTTGACGGCCGCATTGTTGTCGTGTTCCCGCTCCTTGTCGGCCGGCTCGTCGGGTTTCCGCTTCTTGTCAGCTGACTCCCCGCTGCCGTCCGCCTCGTCCTGGGGCCCTTTCTCGAGGTCTTCAGGCTCCCGAAGACGCCAGAATCCGCGGTCGGGACTGAAGAATAGTCGGGGGTATTTTGCCAAGGTCTGGCGCGTAGTATTGTGGGACAACTCCCACCTTTCATGGACTTCCTTAGGTACTCCCCCCGCCCTGACGGTATTGTCGTCGGCAAGTTCGGCTTCGGCATGCGAATCGGAGTAACCTTCCCAAAACCTTGCACGAGCGGATCTTTGGCGCTAGTGCGCGGCCAAACGGCTTTACAAAAGTCAGCTTTTCGTTGTCCCAAAAGATATAAGATATTGGCCATAGGTTACTCACAAAGCATGTTATTGAGCTGCCAAGTACAACCCCGCGGTATGGGAACCTCCTGCTCAATAGGAGCGGCAGGGGGAGGGAGAGTGGCGTTGGCCTCGCCAGCATTGATGGGTTGCCACATGCTGGGATGGCGAGCCGGGGCAACAGCAACCGGAGCAGCGGCAGGGGGAGGGGTTGGGCAGACATTTTTGTGATGAGTGGTGGTTGCTGGTTGTTGGTAAGTGTTTGGGTGGCTTTTGTACTGTGAAGCTTGGAGTTTTGGGGGTAAAATGTGATGTGATGAATTTTACGATTTGTGAAATTGTTGGGGGAATTGCGAGGACTTTATAACCCTTCAGTACACTAAGGAGATGGCAAGAGTTGACGCCTCTCACTATCGGGTAAGTGACTGTTGATCTGGGAAATTGACGATCTATTGCGATCCAGGGCGAGTGATCCTTTAGAGTTCATTGATCAGCATGATTTCTTGGAACAGTTTGAACCCAATATCTAAGAGTTGATATATTTTAGTTGTCATCTCTCTATTCTGCCAATCTTGAAGCATCAAGAGGGTCAAAAGTGCATCTAGACGCAACAGTCAACACCATTATCAACACTTAAGAAGCAACCTCTATTTTAGCTCACAGATTGAGTTTGAAAGCAGGTTTCGGTAGTTAAGTTTTGTCAACTGGGATATCTGTTCTCTCACAAGTGCCAACTTTATTTCGATCATGAATCGACCACTGTGTCTTCCTCGATGCTAAATAAGATTGCATTATCATGAACAGTGTAGCAGTATTATATAGAGTGTTTGGTATGTATCTTACCAGAAATCCCTAACTAACATGTCTGTCTAATCTCCTAAAAGTCATCTCGAAAACTTTTCGAGATATCGAAGGAAATGCACTTGGTCAAGAGTACCAACGACTGAATCGAAATCGAAATCTATCCATGAATCAACTCAAGACTAGCTGTTCAAATGGAAATATATCCCAAGATAATTACAGAATATTCCTTGGTGATGGTGTTGGGTGGAGGTTGATGATGTCTCGCTAATGAAAAACTTGGCAAGGGGCTAGTTCGAAAATTGTATCAATAGGAACATTCAAAAAACCAAGCTAAACCCAACAAACAATTTTTCCTATGGGACTTGTAAATCGAATTACTATCAACGTAGTCAATCGCGTGTACCAAGTCCTTCTGAAGCATTGAACAGCTCTACCAAAGAATCTAATCATGTGTTTCTAAAAGTAGTCACGTAATCTAACGCCCTAGAAGATGGAGAATCTGATGATACCCATTAACATATACCACAAATTTACCTCTCGCTCTCTATTCGACTTTGAAAGTACTATCTCTTTGAAGTGAATAGATCATGCCACCTCTAATATCCGGCTATGATCGGGGGAATTTCAAGTTTTTTGTAATTCGAATGATGATTACGACTATCTCTTAGGAGATGACATCTATCGCTTGAAATAGAGTTCTTTCTTGTTGCTTCACGCTCCCAGTTCGTATAGAAATCAACAAATCAGGGAGTACCTTGATCAACAACCTACTAGAAACCTCACCCCAATCACCTCTAGCGCGCTCGCTGCTCTTTGCAATAGAGTTTCTTAATGATGTTACTTATGAATCATAGTGTGTGTGTGTTTACTGCCGAAGCGGCGCTGAGAGGTAAAAATCATCATAGATATTCTGGGAGTACAGTATGATGATTGTATTGAGTGAAAGACAATGAGCTGTGTGATGTTTGTGAATGGATTGCTTTTACGTCTAATTGAATACTCATGTATTGCTGTTGATGTATTGCTGTTGATATTAAGATCTAATCCTTTGTCGATAATCGGTAGGATGTTGTGGGTGCGTATGCGCAATGATGATCACCCCGGCAGTGTGTAATACATGAATAGTGCATGTAATTTGCGAATATTTGCATTTATATGAAAAGATAGAGTTAGACGCATGAAAGTAATGGGATGTGAAGTCAAGCGTGACATTACAGAAAGAAATCTTACACTTTAACAATGTCTTTGATTCACGTCATCTAATGCAACGAAGTTATCTCGAGTGATATAATGGTATCTATTTGAACTACTATATATATGATTACCGTAGCAAGGAATTACTCTTGCTTTAAGAATAGGAGATGATTCGAAAGTGTCACGGTATTTATCTAGATCCGCCCATTCTACCAGCACCATAGGTATGCGATGAGGCTGATGGAATGCGAGATGAAATGGTTTGGTTTTTAAGTATCTTTACGTTACCTGATACCCGTTTCCAACGTTATGATTGTGCAACGAGTCGACCGAGATGAAATTCGACGAAGGAGGAGGAGACCGAGTAGAACTTGCTGATTTGAGTATTTCGGAAGCTGAGCGATGTGAGACTGTTTGTTCCTCTGCTGTACGCATCGTTGACACTAAAAAGATATTGATAAAGCATGAGACGAATAGTCTCGTTTGTCGGGTGGCATTATGCTTTATAGGGACCCTGCCAACCCCAGAAGGTGCGACGAGAGAGAGAGAGGTGAGATGAATATTTCTTATTCCTTCTCTGCGATTGGGCTGCGACGGAAATTCGACAAGATCGATGAACATGGGAGGTGGATTGTTGAATGCTTTGTGTTGAGCCAAAAGAAAACGTCGTATGTATGGCTGATATCAATAGGCGCAGGAGTCACGAAAAGAGGGCTCGGAGGGATTTGAAAGGGTTGCGACGAACGAATCCGCGTGATATTCGAAGGAGACGGAGGAATATGAATGGCATAGGGGCTTATCCATTTTAGATCTACTCTTGACTTTCTTTTTCAATCTAATGTATAATTTCTTCTACGAATAGTTAACATACTATCGTAGTAAGAAATTACAAAACTCATTATAATAACTATAAAACTAAACTCGATTTAAAACTTTTTAAAAGAATATATAGTATTAACGATATTATACTAATCGTTTATGAAAATTCTATTAAAAATTAATAAAACTTATAATAATAAACACTTATTAATATATATAATATATTTCTTTTAATAACTTTTTTTAATAACTTTTTTTAATAACTTTTTTTAATAACTTTTTTTAATAACTTTTTTTAATAACTTTTTTTAATAACTTTTTTTAATAACTTTTTTTAATAACTTTTTTGATTTCCAAGATTTGAATATACCGTTGAGATAATTTAAAATATCAAAAATATACAATTTTATTAATAAAAGAAACGAAAATGAAAAACTTTTACAAATACCCTTTTCAATAATATAAATAATTATATTATAACAATTTAATATTAATAGAAATTTAAAAAACTTATTTATTAATATCGAATTGATATATATATATAAATTTTCAATTGATTATAATAATACTAGTTATAGGTTCTCTTTTTGGATAATTGAAAATACAATAAAATAACTATTTTAAACATGTTTTCAATAAAGTGGTTAGTATAAGATCGTAGTTATTATAGAAATACGAGAATTCTTTATAAAGATTAAGAAATTCCTCGTATTCTATTACAAACCCAACATAGATGAATAACAATCTCGCAGACCCTAATGAGATGAGCTAAATTAGCCTGGCCCATCTATACATTATAACGTATAATCAATAGCCATCAACATGCCACCCTTAGTAATTCGAAAACCCATTTTAACTTTTTTGCCCTCCCGGCGCCGTATATTATTTCCCTCATCTAGTACCCTCATCAATACATTCCCCCATCAAAACGCCCCATAAAACAAACTTCCAGAACCGATCCATCCATCTCCTCCAGCAACCAGAAAACAAGGCACCAATCTCCAAACTTTATCAACTAAACTAATAACTATCCTACCCCCATCGTAATTTTCCAAACAACCATACATGGCGCGTACATAGCTCGAAATTGCATATTTGCAGAGGACAGCGGACGAAGGGGAAAGAACGTCGTGACTCGTGAGCGACCACGAGAATCGAGAGCTTGGTAAACTAAATCCCTATCTCTTTTTTTTTCTGGCAACACCGTTGCTCGCTTTTTTTTATTTTTTTATTCCAGGGGTTTACGGGTCGGGTACACAACACACTTGGTCTGTAGACCCATTTATATATAATATGCGATAGAATTAGAAAAAGGTAGAGAACAAGACAGCGACAGCGATGATGAGTGACAATGTTAATAAGCAAAAAGGAGGTATTTCGATAAGCGAATATTTAAAGTTTACCAAGGTACTCTTAGTAATACACTAAAACCCAAGCGCACCCCAGTTCCCCAGATCGGGGATTCTTAGTGCCGGAAGAGCGGCACGCTAGAATCGAGATACCTAGATCAGGTCATGTGAGAGATCGCGTTTAAGTCTAGCTAAGTACTTATCAAGCAAACCGAATGTATTCCTCCACCCCAAGTCTATACGTATACCGTATTAAAGATAAAAAAATCTTCAAATAAGTGCAACACTATCCATCGACCCAAAACCAGCAGCCACACCACCCTCTTCACTCTTACTACCTTTTGTTCGTAAGAGATACCCGGCTTCCTCATTGTGTAGAATTTGCGAGGTTGCTTGATCCCATAAACATGTTCCATAGATACCAAGCTCACAGATGACGCCACCCTTTTCAATGATGCCGTTGCGGAGAATCAAGTTGTGAACGGGTGGCGGAGTGATGATTTCCATGAGGATGAATGATTTCCAATGGGATTCGGGAAGTGATTTGAGGAATGGCGGGATTGCGGAGCGGTAGATGTTGTTTCCGCCGCCTTCGCGTTGAGGCTTTAGGACATATCCGTTGCAACGATCTGGGTCGATGGCAATTTTACGGGCTTCAAGTCCTGCTGGGGATTCGTCGAGTGGAAATATGTTTGTAAAGGTATCCTCTAATTGTTTGACATCCGCATTCTCCATACTGATGAAGCGATTTAGGATTGAAGGTGCAGAGGGACTTCTGGGTGTAGCAAGTACTTGTTGGACTTTCTTGGCTCCAGCCAATTGGGTCAAAATTGAAGGGCATTTGATTGCGTTCGATCGTTCGATTTGGAAACGACCTTCCCAGGCTGATTCGTCGGGATAATCTTGAGGACCATATCCGGCGCGGAGATAGACGACCGCAACTTCAAATTGCTTTGAGGGATTGCTTGGAGGTGTGTATAACAGCTCTCTTCTGGGAGTTTGAGCTACTGTTGTATGGGCAAGAATTTCGGAAAATGCAAGTCGAAATACAGGTATACCCTGCTTTTTCAGCTCATATTCAAGGTGTCTTTGATCGAAAATATTTCGTTCTGGTGTCTGAACCAAGAAGATTGTACAGCAATCGTATTGAGTGCTTTGAGGACTAGCACTGGATCTCATGTAAGAATGGAAAGCTTGTGACAACCCTAAAGCTAACGATCTAGTGCTTGTGTTTTCCGGGAGGTCCAATGATTTAGTCACGTCCTTACTGAGAAGGTGGTAGTCACTTGATGAAAGGTATCTAAGGAAATGGTCAGTATTCGGGATTTATCGCAGAATTCATAGACACAAACTTATGTAACTCGGAAGTCTGAGAGGATAATCCTCCAAAGGAAGAAGCGATGGTATTGAACTCGACCTGCTTAATAGTTGGGGTGACATCCTTTGTTTCTTGATGAACCATATAATCTGATCGGAAAAGGCCAAGAGAGAGGTTCTTCACAATCAGTATTTCTTGAGTTCAGTAAGTTGTTTTGATGTTCGATAGATTTACCTGAACATAACCCTCAGTCTTAACTTTCACGTGAACGCGCCAAAGTTCAGCGATGAATTCATCGACCTCGATGATTCTAGAGAAGTGGTTAGAATCATTCCCAGCGAGCACTTAAGACAGGGAAATTTGTAAGTGGGGATTCCATGGGATCATACTCTTGAACAATTTCTTTGAGAAAAGCTTCGTCTTGCGCAATAGATGCATATAAGATGTTGTAAGCCTTCTGAACCGATTTGGCCTGCTCAAAGCATATCCGAGGAAAGGGACTTGGAAATAGAGTGACTGGTGCAGTAGTTGCTAAGACACCATGAGGATCTGCTTCAGTGGATATGAAGTTTGGTGGGGGCCTCACGGCCAATCCATGAGCTATGGACCAATCTTTGATAGCCACAAGAAGTTGTTCGGATTCTGATGCCGAGATATCGGGAGGGTAGAGAGAGGCCATGAGGGGCAATTCTGTGATGGATGATAGTTTGCAAGACTTTCTTCCCTTTAAAATTCGTTTATAATGAATGGTATGGTGGTATCTATCTCTATCGATGTCGAAGAATTCTTGATCAATTTGTCATCAAGTCATCACGACATTGAAAAGTTTCCGCAGAAGCTCGGTTCAAAGTGGGATCCACGAAAATGATAATGTACAGTTCCAAGGTTGTATAGGTAGAATTGTGTAAATTTTATTTATTCTAAGATTTCGCTTACCGTCTTCTTTAACTGAGGTACGCTAACCTTGATTAAGAATAGTTATCAAAAGATATATAATTGGAGGAACTTACAATGTGAATTTTGGTGAGGTTTTCATGGTTTTGTAGTAGAAGTCAACCCCACTTGATGTAATTTTGATGCTAGGTTCACAAGGCTGACAAAAGTCTCCCGATAACGATAAGAAGTGGATCAGCACCAGGAAAATACGCCACACTTTATTGCAAGGCTGACACTTTATAGCAGCACCACCACGCCGCGTGAGGCTCGCGTCTCTTCTTCAAGTCAATGGATCCCAACAGTTAGTTATCAACTCAACTTCAATATTCAATCTTCCCCTCCTTTCCTCCTCCTCTCCTCTCCTCTCCACTCCCCTCCCCTCCCTTCCTCCCTCCCTTCCTCCTTTTTTCTTTCCAACCTTCGCAAACCTTAAGTCAACCACCATCACAATTGGATTTTGATCAACTTTCTGCCATCTCGGCGCATATTAGAATAATTTGATACATTTCGCCATCTGATACCCTCAATACAAAGAGAGATATTTCTTGTGTTATTTGTTTCTTCTTGACAATAGGTTATTCCTTTTTTTCCCCCCAGAAGTACAATATTGCCATCTTCCAAGCTTTTGTTCAATGCCATTTTACTTCAACTTTAATAACTTCAATAACTGAAATCGACCCATTTCAATTCACTGTCGACTTCGATCTGTATTTAATCTTCTTCAAATAGAACGACGATTGAACCTTTGAGACCATTCAACTCCTCCACGTTACAACCTCTTCTAATGTGAGCCACCAACACCTCTACCCTATTCTTCCGACCTTTACTCTATTTATCAAAGTATTCGTTTCTATCTTTAAAACCTAAACCTTTCAAAATAGAGGTGGTACTCTTCAGCGCCATTTATGACCACAACTAACCATATCCCCGCAGTTCGTCGCAACTCTCAGGTTCTCCGTTGGCTATCGCAGCTCCCATCACCAAATCCTTCCTCATGCTCAATAGCAAATTCTGATCGCAATCATACAAAAATGGAGGACGATGATCCCTGGAATTGGTCGATTGATAGGGTAGTTCAGGAATTTTGCACCGACCAACGATCATGGGAACTTCGCGCAGCCTCCAGCCGTTTACCGGACCCTGTGTATTTGGAGAAGATCATTCGGGATAACGAAATTTCAGGAGATTGCCTTCTAATCGAGATTGATGATAAGACATTGCGCGAAGATCTACAGGTATCAAAACTTGGCTGGCGGTCTTTCATTCGGTATGGAATCCAACAACTCCGTCAACGAAGCCCGAAATATAAAGAATGGTTAACCAAAGAACGTTCCTTGGTTGATTCTGTCCTGGTTCAAGAGCAATATAACAACAGCTTACCGAGTGTATCATCCCGTGGCGATATCAACTTAACCATTAATTCGACTGTTCCCATTCATATGCCATCTGGCGTTTCTGATATCCAGAATAGCCCTGTTCTGCCCCCCTTGAGACTACTCACCGAAAATGAAGCTGTTGAAGATGTGTCTGGCATTTCCGGAGGCAGCAAGCGACGAAGGCTGGATGTTAACATTGGAAATGCGGATCGACAAATGGAGAATGATCATTCTGAGCAGCCTCTCTTCCCAACGTCCTCACTTTCTCCCAACCATCCTTCAATCCAGAAGGACGATCCTCCGAGGGAACAGATTCCCCCCGAAGCCACAAATCATACTCCCCATGAAGTGCAGGCCACCAAGAAGCGTAAACGCATTGCCCCAACACTGGTTACAACGACTATCGATGAGACAAGAGATCGGACAATACCCACTGAAGCTGATATGGTCCGTATCTACCTGCATTCACAACTCGATCATGGTTATCTGGGCAAGTGGAATATATCTGCGAACGATATTTTCTATGGCAGCATTGCAGTGGGCGAGCAGATTCCAACTGGTGAATTGGCACTTGAGTTCCAAGAACGAAGGTCTATCTCTAGTGGCCGTCGTCTATATGTTCATGGTCTCATGAAACATTTTCTTCGCACCAGCCCAGAACTTTTCGAACGAAATGAAAAACTTCTGATGGCCGTTAAGCCTTATCACTTGCGCCTCGCCCAAAATGCTTCGTTCACGCTGTACCGCCCTACAGATAATAAAATTGAAGTTACCCGACAATTTTTATCGTCATGGCCTGAAATTAATCCGGAAAGATTCCTCGTAAATTCTTCAAACCACGGAAGGTCAACCTACAATTTTGATTCGAATATGGAAGGTGACCTCATAGCAAATGCTCTTGATGATCCTGATGCTTTGAACAAATACAACATGCTCAGGGATGATGACGAGGAATTACCTTTGTACGGTGAATCCGGTTCTGAAGGGTTCGACACTGAGACCTGGGAAGCTATAGATGAGGAAGCCAGGGAGAAAGCCGCAAATCTTGAGAAAGAGAAACAAAAGAACAAATTTCTCACTCCGCAAGAAGTAGAAATGGCTGTTGATGCAGGTATTGCAGATCTTGTTTCTCAATGGCAAGAGACAAAGCTTCCCAAACGTCGGCAAAGAGCATTTCGACTCTGGACAAAGTCACGTCGAACAGGGTCAAAGCATACGGATATTCTGAAAGCACAACAGGAGTTAAAACATCTTGTCGACCGTCGCATTCCTAAGCTCCGAGAAAATATCATTCTTGGTCTATGGTCAAATCAGCATCAGGTACGCCACCAAACACGCATCATGGAGGCAACAATCTTTGATCGACAGGATTTGATTTACACGATTGCTCTTCTTCAAAAGAAGTCTCCTCCTCCAAAGTTCGCAGCAGATATTCCTGTGAGAGCAAAAAAGACTGTTCTATCTAGAAATGATAGTGATTCTGGAGAATCGATTCATAGCGAATCTTCTGCAGTGCTTTCTGCTGATGAAATTGGCGACTTTGTTGTTGAAGAGCTCAATCTTGCCGATGATGAGGATGATGCAACCGTGTCTGATGATAGCATCCCAGAAACCTCAAAGACTCCCTCTCGAGGAGTAGCCAGATCGACCTCAAAGCCTGGATCTGTGCAACATAGTCATGATAGTAGAGAAGGCGACAGTATGGCCCCGCTATCTGATGACGAAGAGCTTGAATCCCCCGAGCCAATTAAGCGATCTCCTTTTGAATTGAAGAGCGAGTCAACGGCTCCATCGTCAACATTCACGCCTACAAAGGGTACTATGGTCATCGATTTGGTAACTCCCGAGACCAATCGAGTTTCCAAATTGAAGTTGAATTTTAATTCTTCAAGTCGCATCAACCCAATAGTTCTTTCATCAGACTCTGACCGAGAGCAAAATTCCCGCAGATCCTTATTAGATCCAAATAACCTTCCGTCGCTCACGACACCGGCGGCAGTTTCTCGCCATGAATACAAAACTTGGGAGGACTCCAAAGACCGAGACCGGCTCATAGTTACAGTTGTATATAAGCTTTCAAACCACTTACAGAAGTCACTATTTGAGCTTATCGCGACAATGAATGACGAAGCAGGATTACGGGCTCGTATAGAAGAATCAATAAGTCTTGACGAGACAAAAGGATTGGATGAGGAGTTATCCTTAGCATTACTGACTCTTGTCAGGCTATTTTGGATATTTATTGATTGCAAGTTTCACCCGTCAGATGCCGGATTTATGCGTATAGCAACCGATGCGATTCGCAATGATGATTTCAGCTCGCTCGGCCCATTTTATAACCTTTGCAAATCTTTGCAGAGCTATTTCAATCCGAAGATCAGACTTAAGTTCTCCGAAATAGAACATTCATCTGGACCTGCGATAGTGTCTGACGATGAAGATGATGAGCCTCAAGGTTCGGTCAAGAGAAAGCGTAAACCTGTTAGGTAAGTTGCTGCATTCCTTGGAACCAAACTTGTTCATGGCTAATAGGCGGTAACAGTACAAGTGATAGCGAGAACTTCTCTGAATTGGAACAGGAATCTCCAAGCAAGAAGCAAAAGAAGATTTTTGAGGATGCAAATGCTCGAGACTTGCGAGAGCAAGATAGAGCACGAGTAATTGCTCAAGAAGAGCGCAAAAAACAGCTTCGAGCCAGATTGAAGGAATCCGATGACGTTGGAGATGTGATGTTGGACCGTCACATAATCAATGAAGGAAAATTTGATGATCAAGGTTACATCTACGTTGATGAGGAGATAGGTAAACGTATAAAGTCTCATCAACTAGATGGCGTTAGATTCGTTTGGAATCAAATCACTGCTGATGGGAAAGCAACGCAAGGCTGCCTATTAGCCCATACTATGGGATTAGGAAAAACTATGCAGACGTTAGTATGACTGATCCTTTCCTACATCCACCACTGACAATCCCCTAGAATTACAATACTAGTCGCACTAGCTCAAGCAGCCTCGTCAATAGATGATTCCATATCATCACAAGTTCCTGAGAGTCTTCGTGTGTCAAAAACAATTGTTCTTTGTCCTCCGGGATTGATTGCCAATTGGGTGGATGAACTTCTTACGTGGTCACCGGATGATATTCTCGGGGAATTGAGACCAATCGAGTCAGCCTCCAGTCCTGGAAGCAGGCTTCGCACCATTGACGATTGGTTCCGTGAGGGCGGTATCTTGCTCATAGGATATGAGATGTTCCGCATGTTGACAACTGAATCAAAGAAGCCAAAGCCAGGCCAAAACACTGTACCTTTCGACGAGAACTTGGAGCTCGCCAAGACTCAACTTCTTGAAGGCCCAAACATTGTTGTGGCCGACGAAGCACATAGAATGAAGAATTACAAGTCTGCTTTGACTTTGGCCGCGTCAAAATTTAGAACCAGAACCCGCATCGCGTTGACCGGATCTCCACTTGCGAATAATGTAGAGGAGTATCATACGATGGTTGAGTGGGTAGCACCCAATTATCTTGGTCCTATAGCCGAGTTTCGATTGAAGTACAAAGAACCAATCGAGCAAGGACTGTACCTCGACAGCACTCGATATGAGAAATCTAGAAGTCGGAAAATGCTCGAGGTATTGAAAGAAGATTTATCCCCAAAGGTCCATCGTGCAGATACATCAGTTCTTCGAGATGATTTGCCACCCAAGAAGGAATTCATCATCAGCGTTTCTCTTACTGATATTCAGAAACAAGCATATATCGCGTATGTGCGCTCAACGTCAGCGAAGCCTGCTCGAACAAAATCTGGAGATCTGAAACAGACAGCGGTGTGGGCATACATCAACATTTTGACCCTTCTTTGCAACCATCCTTCTTGTTTTAAAACCAAATTGGATGATTTACTACATGCCCCCAGCAAATCTCGCCGTCGGAAGAATAAGCAAACTGAATCACGGGACGTGACAGATGAAGATCTTGAGGATGATCCAGATGCTTGGAAAGCTGGAATCACCGAAGATCTAATATCAGCAGAAGCAGAAATTTTCGACTCCATCTCTGGAAGCATTACAAATCCGGAACTATCGAACAAAGTTAGGATTCTTTGCCAAATACTCGACGCTTCTAGAGCAGTTGGCGATAAAGTTCTCGTCTTCTCTCAAACAATCACAACACTTGACTTCCTTGAAGCTATGTGTAATGACCAAGGTAGGAAATATGCAAGGCTTGATGGCAAAACCAAGATGAACAAGCGCCAAGCTCTTGTAAAGGATTTCAACACAAACGATTTAGAAGTCTATTTGATTTCGACAACTGCTGGAGGCTTGGGCCTAAATCTATATGGCGCTAATAGGGTGGTCATATTTGATTTCAAGTACAATCCAATCAATGAAGAGCAAGCGATTGGTAGGGCTTATCGTATCGGGCAGAAGAAACATGTGTTCGTCTATCGCTTGATGGCTGCTGGTACCTTTGAAAGCAACATTCAAAATAAAGCAGTGTATAAGATGCAACTTGCTTCTAGGGTTGTCGACAAAAAGAACCCACAGTCATGGGCCCAAAAGGGCTTGGGAGAAATTCTTTTTGAGCCAAAAGAAACACAACAAGAGGATCTTTCAGCGTTTGAAGGAATGGACCGTGCTGTTCTTGACAATATCCTTAGTATTGAAGAGAACAAAGGGACGATCTTGAACATTATCCAGTCCGATGATTTTGAAAAGGACGACGATGATCGGTTGACCGCCAAGGATCAAGAAGAGGTTCGCCAAATGATCAAAGATGAGCAACTAAAGCGTTCTGATCCCAAGGCCTTTCGTGCAGTCGTGCTAAAGAGACAGCAAGTTGAGATGGCTACTCAACAAGCTCAACAGAGAAATTATCAACCCCAGATACCTTCCGTTATCAAGAATGAAATGGTCAATAGTATCAAGTCTAATGATATCAAGTCCGTACAAAATTCCGACAATAAAAAAGGCAATTCAGATTTAGAAGAAGTATCCCCAGGGAGACATGTAAGATACACATCCACTTTACATCTACGCTAGGTTCTAAAAATCTAACACACCATAGGCCAAGTTAGTCTTCTACAGCAAACTGAAAGCAATTGCCAGAAACATGGATCAATTCCCACTTGATAGTGTATTCCAGGAAAGAAAGGCGAATATTAGCAAGAGCATCCGAGACTTTTATCAAAATAAGCTTGAACGCGAATGGAACGATGAGCGTCAAAGATGCGTTTACCAAAGGGCCAACGCATACATCGTTAACAAGGCTGTTGCTGCTCAGCAACTCTTATCCCTAGAAATAAGTGCCGAGGAATTCGTAGTCCAAACTGACGCTTGGTGGAAAAAGAGAGATTCAAAAGCAGCAACAATCAATGGTCACCAAGTCCAAAATTCTACCCCATTGGTTGAGAAGGATCACAATGCAGCTACAAATAGTAATGTTGGGATGGAGTCTGTGGCTTCTCCCCAACCCCACTCTTTACATGCCGGATCTAGCACACCAATTGACGGGTCGAATCCACTAGATTTCAATAGTGAAGAGCATGTGGAAGTTGATAGTGTTCCTGCTCACCAGTCAAGGCAGGCTATTGAACCCACAGAGCAAAATGTCTCATCGCAGGACTCTACGGAAGATATTCCAAGCCATATACCAAATGGTTCTTTGTCCGAGGTAATACAGCACCCTGATACACCCCCAACTTTGACTGCTTACGAACCGGATGCAAATGAGGAAACGCAACTTGGAAAAAGTCGACCAATCAAAAGTTTGGCCTCCAACGATTCTCCTGAGGCTACAACCGATAGCAATATTAAAGTGGACAAGTCTGATAGTTCTCGACCAGCCACTGCATCGTCAAATGATGAAGTGCCATCATTCCCTTCTCCCGGAAAGAGTCTCTTTCGAAAATTATTTGAAAATATAGGTATCTAAAGCTAACATGCCTTAACTTTAGACCAAAATGTTTCGCGCCATGAGCCATCAGCCACAGTCACTGAGACTTCCTGTGGGCTCCCCTTCGAAGAAGAAGAAAAAGAAACACAGAGGAAATATGCATGCAGAAGATTCTGAGGCAATGCGACTCATAATGCAACAACGACAAAAACGACAACAACTGGAACAAGCTTCCAGTCCTTCAAACCCTACCCAATCTCTCGCTAGATCCTCGTAAGGTGCTTCGGCACAAACGACATCGTTTTCACGGCCTCAAAAATAATCAATGCATACCAAAAAATGCAAACTCTCCTTTACCTTTCTTTTAATACACAATGTACATTCTCGTACTCAGCATCACAAATATTTCTTCGGCAATTGAGCGAACGTACGGGCGTTTGAGGAGGCGCATTATATCTTTATGAGCGCGGAGTTGGAGGAAGTGATAGCTCCGCGGTTGGTTGGGAGTTGACTTGCTTTTCTTCATTATGATACCACATTGTTATTTTGCGATATTATGGCGGGCACACTGGCGGGCGTCATGCATGGTTGATGATTTGCAACTGATGACATGTAGGTGGGATGCTGGTTTGGCATTTTTTGGCTTGCTTGCAGGGATAATACGAACATGGAAAAGCTATGATTACTAGCATGGAGTTATGGAAGTCCACATGGTCGATCGCAGATGCTGGCAGGGATGGGATGGGGTATGTAGATAGTGGATAGTGGATAAATGGGATGGAGAGGTGATGATCACGGAACCTGATCTATTCTACTGGGAAACACTTACTGGACTGCATTTCAATGGGATGGGATGGGAAATTGCGGGCTAAGACAAGCGAACATTCATATGAATTTTAATGAACGTGTGGCAAATCTTTGCATGTGTTTGATATTTGTGAAATTATAAATTGTGATCTGATTATTCTTCCACTCCATTCTCTATGTCTATCTGTAAATTCCTACATATTGTGGGACAGCACGAGTTTTCAATGTTCATAGAATAGCTTAGTTTATAATCACGTAACTACAGGTTCAGCAAATATAAGCTTATTGAGAACCTAAACTTATATTTATTACACCAATGCACTTCAAACGTCCATCTAGGGAAGTCACAAAGAATCTATTACTCAATCGCCCATGCCTCCGCATAGTAACGAAGGATAATCACAAAAACAATACTTATTGTAAAATCATATCAACTGATATAAACCTTCCAAGATAAATCTCATTCATCACAATACCTCGAATGGGTGAATCCCCCATTCTATTTTGTACAATGGAACCTCGTTGTCTCAAACTACTCGAGCAAATGATTATTCAATGTTTCTAATCGTTCATACAATGATACTTGAGGACTTGAGTGTAGCTTTATACTGAGAATTTCATTGATAGCGACTATTTTAAGTTCTACCGATGAGCAATGATGTCCATCATCAACATGAAGCATCTAAATATCTTCACTTAAAAGACCCTCAAGAGTATTACTCAATAAAGATAGTTAGTTCAGATTCCGAAGAAAAAAGAACTATTCTTTTCACAATTCAAAGGACTCAACATAGATTTCCGAATTTCCCTATTTGCGTCTACTATACCAACCCACCACACATGATACCTTGTCTCTCATCCTCATTACCCATTAATTATCATCCTCATTATTCATTGCCCATACACTAACCCTTTCGATCCCCTCTTCCAGAATTTTCAGACCTTGCAAAAAAAAAATCCCATCAAAGAAAACCTCTCATCCCCAACAACAATACCTAGCCCCAAAGAACAATATCAAGAAGAACCACTAAACTAATCCAAACCCTAGCGAGAAAACCTTCCCTTCAACATTTCAATTCCTTTCATCACATTTTCGAACTCCAAAATAAATTAATCTATATATTGATTCACCGTGACCCTTCCGTTTTGCAAATCCGCGCAGTTGAAAAGAGAATCAACCAAGTCATTCATTTCACTATATATATATATATATATATATATATATACTTTTCTATCCTTGAAGATAAAAATTACAGTTGAAACTTTAATCACCATGTTCCTTCTACCAATCGTTACAACCTTCCCTTATTACCCACGACCTCCTCATATTCCCCCCTAAAGCGCTTAACCGAACATCGCACATGCTCATTCTCCTTCTCCTTCTTACACATCATACCATCTCCCACATGCGCACCTCAGAACCGAGTCACCCCTTCCCCCAAAACCCCCGAAAATAATCCCAAATTCGCAAAATCAATTACCGTTACACCGGCGACTTCCTCACCGTCACCGTAAACCAACTCGCATATCTTCTTCCTAGTTCTGCATGGTGACCTACGCAGAATATAGGTTCCTGCAGAGGATCCCAGCTTCAATTCAAACAGTTAGCCATCTCAAAGCACCGCCGCTAGCTCCCGAGACGTCGACCTTCCTGTCATTGCCTTGGTGCAAAAGGTGAAGATGTACCTTTCGATCCCCAATATAATTTACACTCCGATATATTGCACAGTATCAACAATCTTCAGCAGATACACTTCATGCAGTATCCCTCGAGACAGCTATACGGCGGTACGTACGGCTATACCGTCTTTCGAACAGTTTATGAGCTTGGGCAGCCGGATATAGCAATGGGTCACGACATCACAATGTTTTTGATGCTGGGTATCAAGGCTTAAATCCTGTAAACAGCAGGCGTGTCGATGGATTTTGATATACGATAGAGCTGAAGCCGAGGTTTAGAGTTCCGTGGTACTTGCAAAACATGTAAGATAATAGGGAATATAAAAGATGAGTTATACAGAGGAATCCTGCCAAATATTCCTTCGTGTAGATAAACATAACGGTGAATATAAATAGAGTTTTAAGCTAGCTATCTCTTTTAACAATACAATTCACTTTGTATATAACAGATACTTTACATACCTTAACTTTTGCAATACCAGATGAGAATGTAAGCTGGATGGGCCGATCTCAAGTAATTCACTGAGAAAGGTACGGCCTAGTATGATGATATCCAGCGGTATTAATAACATGGATCTACTAAGTGAAAGGGCTTTGAGAAATAATGAATCGATAAACTTTTCGAAAGCAAAAAGTATGATTATCATATCATGTAAAATAAAAACTATAAATAATTAATGTGTGTATTTTTTAGCTTGAATATGATATCTTCTCGGTCGTCACTATCAAAATATACCCACCAACAAACTCCCCATCAAAAAATAGCTAATACTAGCGATCGTCGATCTATTTAACCACTCTTCCCATCCCACAACAAACAATCGCGTCCACAAAAGCTACAGACATCATTTCCACAAACAGACTCTAGGCCACATACCCCAACTCTGGAATCTCCGCTAATCCGCAAGTCCAATCAGAAAACATGGCGTTGCAGCGGAACGGAAATGAGACTTACCCAATACTAGTAGGGTGAAGAAGAAAGAAATGATGGATATTTACACTAGATCCATGGTGATACATGCCTTTAAACCTCAGGCGGACTTTGCCGAGTTCCATTTTCGTTCCTCTTTCCTACGCATCTGCTTAGGAGATGCAAATTTAGGTCCTGGGTAATCTTACTTGACCTCATTTGACTAGTACTGATAGTCAAAAGAGATGGACTGATTTGCAACTTTGTGTACCACTATCTTTTGTATTTGTTTTTTTATGAAAAATAGATGGAAGGGAGTAAATCATTCCGCTGGCGAATGAAAATAGGCTGGATATGGTTTCAAAATTTGTTGTTCGAGACTACCAGGATTCAGATTCATGCCATCTCAAGCCGTGGAAGCGAGTGGTTGTAGTATTGAGAAATAGCTGCAACTATATTTGAATCGCTAAATGATAAAAATTCGTGTACAAGCAACGCCGTAGACCGTAATGGCATACTAGTGCCCTATCCTCCAAAATACACAGCCTATTTCGCTTTCCTTCGTTCTCATCTCCCATCATCAGTTGCTAGGCCTCATCATCAAACGCTGATAAATTATAATCTCGCCCTTGCGTCAATCATATCCCCACCAACCTCCCCCTTCAACTCCTTGCCAATACCCCTACTGATCCAATCACTAATCGCCATATTCGTAATCATCGGGTTAACCCCACTCGCACTGGGGAATACACTTGCATCACTAACATACAAGTTCTCCACACCCCAAACCTTTCCTTTAGGATCTACTACACCATTTTCAGGACGACTGCTCATGCGAGAAGTGCCCATTTGATGCGCAGATGCGAATGAGGATGCAGGGGGCTTGGTAGAAGTGTTTGAGAGAGTTGTGAGCCAAGTTTGGAATGCTGGATCGGATGAAGGATCATTTGAATTGGTGGGAGTGGAGGAGGGAGAGCGGACAAAAGGATCGATACCTTGAGCTGTGACATGAATTTCCTTTGCACCACTTACGTAGCATATTTTTGCCAAGGCAAGCACTCCTTGCATAATATGACCTCTATCGAATTCACTTGGTGTGTACGAGATTCGCGGAAGACCGGTTTTGGCATCAGGATATACCATTCCAGTGTCACGGTCTCGAGCGATGGAGATGAAGACATTCATGTGGCGGTAGAAGAGAGATTTAAATTTGTAGGAAAACCCGGTGGGGTAGTTGAGGGTGGGAAGACAGAGGGACGGCATCATGCAGGTTGCTTCTAGTTTGACGCCATGGCCGTGGGTGTCAAGGTTCTCGAAGGAACTACAAACACTGGTGAGGATACCACCTGTTGATAGAATTGTTAGTGAGGAGTTTGAGGGAGGGAATTGTGGGATATTCGGAAGGCATACCTTCCCATGGTTTTACGTCTTCGGGAAACACCGCACCGACCATGCTGACAGGATGGAGATATAGATTGCGTCCGATTTGTGGATTCTGAATATGTGCATTAGTAGCTGTTGGTATGAAAAATGGAGAACAAAACTGACTGTAAGACCACTGTTCTTTAATATAACAGGAGTCCAAAGGGTACCAGTCGAGATGATTACTTTCTTGGCCTTGACAATGATCTCTCGAACTTTCTTGTCAGACAAAGGACCATCAATACCACCTCGGCTATTCCGCGAAGTCCAAACACCTTTCACTCCAACTGCCTTCTTCTTTCCACCCGCTTCGTCGAAAATCACATTATCGACCTTGAATCCTTCAATAAACTGCGCACCAGCCTTCGCAGCATCAGGTAGCCAAGAAACAACCGGTCCTTGCTTTTGCGCAGATCCACATCCATTTGAACAATGACCACAATAATGTTCATGTCCTCCCGTATTCTGTGGAACAGGTTTGGCATTATATCCCAACTTTCTCGAGCCCTCCATTAAGACTTGATTCCCATGATTGTGCCTCACATGCTCGGCACTAACACCCATTCTTTGACAAACCCTATCCAAACAATCTTGAAAATCCGTCGAACCGAAAAATTTCAATTCTCTATCCTCTGCCCATTCTTTCCTTACATAATCCTGAGTTTGCAAACTCGCGCTCCAGTTAATAGTTCCTCCACCTCCCCAATTGCTTCCCGCCACGACCGACATGCTGGAATCATCACTCAGGATCATCCCTCCATTTTCAAAAAGATGGATTCCGGAAGTGGCTTCCGACATGGGTAGTTGTGAAGGAGGATAATAATAGGATTTCTCTACCACCACAACCTTATGTCCATCTTCCGCTAGATTCTTCGCGCAAACAGCGCCTCCACAGCCACTCCCTACAATCACAACATCTGCTTCAACTATCTGGGGCTCATCCCTAGCCGGAAATTGCAAAAACTCGTACTCATAATGCGGACCCGGTTTATAATGATCCGGAACTTTAACAAACCCCGTAACCTTATCAAAGTTCGGTGATGTTTTCAGCCAAATAAATTTACCTAATACCGACATTGTTTTCGCGATAGCGCGAAGGGCGAAAAAACGAGAGTTGCGCCAGTTGGCAAGGATGGATTCGCGAATATTGATTGTATGAGACTGTAGAGGTGAGGTATAGCCTGTCAGCATTAATGAGCCGAGACGGGTATTAAGTGTGGTGAGAATAAAAGCAAGGCTTTTGCGTGCATCTTCACGAGCATAGACGGTCAGGGTACGAAGGAGGAGATCCTGAAAGGCGGGGATATCGGAAGGCTTTTCGTTGAGATATGCTTCTAATGCTTCATTTGAAGGTGGCGATGAAATGGTCGTGCGCATGTGAGTTACAGCATCATTGTATTCGTCATCTGGAATTGAGAGCTGGGTGGATGGATCGTTCGTGATTGATGCCTTGTGAATTGAAGGAATCACAGTATCCATTATGGCCATTAAAGTACTCCATTGTAGATCCGTAAAGTATTGACCTTGGGGAGGATCGGGTAAAGGAGCCACGATTGGTGCAATGACATCCACCATATTTGAGGTCATCGTGAAATGATCTGAAGCTTCAAATTGCACTATGAATGAAGTTTATACAGTGGGAAAAAAGAATGACATTGAGAGAATTGAGAGAATTGAGAGAATTGAGCTTCAAATATATCAACGACTTACTATATATTCATCACACGGAGTCGTTGTTTGCTTACACGGAACTTTCCTACCGAGGCTGACGATGCAGGGCGTTGTCCTTGGACAAGAAACATATTCGGAGATAAGGGATTGAGTGTGATTGGCGAATCGCTCACTGGAGATGCAGCGGAGAACCTCGGTACCCCACTTTCATATCACGTGATATGAATGTCAGAAATCTTCCTTCTCATCCGATTGGACCTGCCCTGATTGTGATAGATGTACAGACAGAGGACATTCAGTACGTTTTGAACACTCTTGGGTCCCCAATGTGATAATACCAGAGACTTGACGCCAAATTGACGCTTGTTCGAGTGCAGAAGCTATGCTACCCCATCAGGGTCAATCTTTCGAAGTATTAAGATGATTTTTCCACGATGGCGCCAACGTGTTCATGATTGATAAGGATGGTTATGGCAAGAAACAGCCAGGAATTAAGGTGTATATCCAAACTGCGTGAGGGGACTGACAACATCACTCGAGCGAGAGAAAGAGTGGCACTTGGTCTTTTCCTGCATCCAACTTGGCTCGAAAATCTATGGAGTCTTCAGAGCCGGCCACTACCACCGTAGACTATTCGCGTACAAGAGCCTGGTACGACTCCATCTGATATCAATAACTCGTGAGTTTCTCCACGATCTGCAAACGTATGGCAGCAGAAACATTTCTCATGGGCCACAGATCTAAACGCTTTATGGGCTGTATCGTTAAAAAGATGGCGGGTGTTTTCCCAACCACAAGTGATACTAGACACAGATAAAAACCACCAACGGTCACTCACAACGACTCTCCACCTTCAACTAACACACTTGTAAAAGCTATGTGTGGATTCAGTTATGAGCGCGAAAGAAAATTTGTTGTGTGTCTGAATGCCATTACTTGGTAAGTTTTCAGAAGCTTGCGCAAGATATCTCGTGCATACAAGCCCACTTGAAGGTTTCCCTTACTTCCCTTCAAGTACAGAAAACGAGCGAAGTAGTGCAGAGTTCTATTATCTTGTAATGCAATACAAATATCAACCCTAGAAGCTGCTCCTCAATTCATCAGTTCGGACATTGGCTCTTCAATTGTTCAAGTCAGTTCAGTCATTGATGTCTCTCTCGTTCATGACAGAATGTACGTTTGCTAGTAGTAATTGTGGTGAATCTTTCTCGCCTTACCTATATAAACCAGTTTTGTGCAAACTTTCTCGGGCCAGTGTGTACCTTTGGTGCAGCGGTAGAGCTTCAAGACTTGCACATGTTGCTATCACGTAGGTTCAATGCCGGTCCCAGATAGAGAGAGACCTTTCGCGGATCGGCGGCGGCCGTTTTTTTTTGCTTTTTAATTTTTCTACGCACCATGGAGAGTTTTTTTGGTGTTGTGGAATTTTTGCTATACGTGGATTCAATTTGTGGTTTGTGGTTCTGTTGTAGGAGTGAATGAGAGTGAAGTGAAGATATATTGTGGGGCGGGACGGAATCCATTTAGTATTACTGGAGCTTAGCCAAAATAATCTTACCAAAAGAGGAATTAAATCGGTGTTTGCTAAAAATCACTTGCCTTCATCTATACCAAATTCACCTCCCTCAAACCATTAGATAACCGTCGCCGTCGCCGTCGCCATATCAATCCTCATCACCCTCATCACCCTCATCCGACTGCTCCAACTCAATCTCACTAAGCCTGCCATTCACTATTACCATTTCATCCATCATATCATCCAATCCCAACCAAGGGTTTATCTCAATCAGTGTTCATGAATCTGGTATCATCCACAGAATCGAAGTCATCTCCAAACCCAATATTATCATCGTTTATTCCACCCTCTCTGTATGTAGTTTATTTCTGTCGGTGGTAAGAGACTCGAATCGACGCACGTCAATTTCGATGCGCTATGCATAGGTAGTGGGCAGTGGTCGATTCTAGTATAAAATCTTCTCTTAGATGATAAGGATGATTGTAGAATTTTCTCAAGTACAGAGCACTAATGTGTGGCTCGTAAACAATCGACTCGAGAGAGTACCAATATTCGCTGAAGTAATAGCTATCATCTGACTTGTCCACGATACATTTGGATATATGTATCAAGTCGTCTGCAGGCTATATTATTCCATAGTTATGGTCCAAAGAGCAAAGATAGGAGCGGAACGAATATAAACCAAATCCCCAAGAGAGTTTAAGGCATCTTTCTCGATCCAAGCTATGCAATGTCAAAGATCCAACCTCAACCATAAATTCCTGTCTTCTTGATGTCTCCGTTCTCTAACATACAACGAAACTCTCTCACTGCTGTTCTCCCGGTAAGAGTTTCCTGCACTTCTGAGTATGTCCATCAAATTAGAGCTCAAGTCTGAATTTTCTATGGGTGTTTCGAGAAGTTTTGCTCCTTAAACGCCCTCTGTCATCAATTTGAAATACCATTTGATGATGCTTAGAGAATAACCACCAGCAGCAAGGGCGCAGCCTTGATTGAGGAGCTGATAATTCAACTCGAGCAGCTCCTTTCCTCCGTCAGCCCACTTCTGACTCTTCATATAGTTGATAATTGAACTTGGTTGGTCGAAATAAAAGTTGAAGATTAAAATTAGCATCTTTTTGTAATGGTTCTTGATGTTTTTCTCGGTTATCAGGATCGGCTGCTCCATGTGTTCTGGATGGTCACACCACTGTTAGTACAGTGGGTTCTTCTCTCTCAACTTCTTTGGGTATTTGAGATATTAAGAGTAACTGGTATATTTATTTAAGTATCTTGAATGTTCATCAGCGAGCCTGATTCAAAAGTGGAAGCCCAGATCCGCGGGAAGAGCCTTCCATTTCACAGATGACTGTGACAATAAAGGCTGGACGGAGCTTTGTGCTGCCAGTTTACTGCAGTGTTCTACTTAGTATACGGTAGTACAATGGTAGCGCATATCAAGGCTTTAATATGATAGTTAGCTGGACTTAAATCTTCTGCGCAGTTAACCTGTTATTGAAACTTTAGTTTAACTTGTTATTATACTCTGACTCAACTTCATACCTTATGTGGAACGATACCTCTACGGAGAAAGGGTATCTTGTGGGGGATGTGTATTTTGGATGACTTGTAGGAGGAAATAAGAAAACATAAAAAATTAAAACAACAGGCAAGACCAATGTTTGAAGCAACCATAGATCGACGCACCAATTACACCTAGATCAAAAGAATTTAGAATGCGACAACATGATATCCGAGGTGATAACTTTATAATAATCCTCCAAACTTATTAAAACTGAAAGACATAAAGCAAATATTGGACAACTAACAGATATTGAATATTTCAGTACTACTTGTGTCATTAAGAAATTTAATACATGCTATTTGAGATGGTATGCCTGTATATCATCACATGCGAGGAAGAGATTGGGGGAAGGATTTTTATTTGAAGATCCAAATGTCACGTAATAACAAAGTAAAGGGTTGAACCAAGAATAAAGCACCAAAAGACACGTTTCTGGGTGCGAATTATTCTACATCAAGTGATCTATTTGAGTTGCAATAAAGGCAGACTGTTCTCTTTCCCTTTGGCCAATCATTTGATCGGAATTAGCTAGCTCCATATTGTTAGCTTCTTTACACTGAACCGTGAGCAGAAGAATTGCATATCATAGCAACAGTCTTGACTGACATTCGGAAGATTTGAGGGCACAAATTCAATGATAGAGGTTGATTCCGTAACAATTCTGCTAGGTGCTTCATTTTCCTGGCAGTTCATGAAACTCGGTCCTCGCAATTTGCGAGCTATCAACCACCTGGATTGAAACTTGGATCGTGACATTTTCTGGTACAATAGAGAGCGTAGCTGGAGGTGTAAAACTGACGAAAGCCATGTACCTAGAAGCCTAATAAGTCAGTGCCACCTTTTCTTTGTATGTTCACACAGATACATTCTGTGATGATCGGCCAATAAGAGCCCATATTCCATATCTGCAGATTTCTGCTCTATATAAGGAACTAGCAATAAACCATAGAAACTGTTAAAGAATAGTACTTTGATTCTCTGGGAAATGGGAAGGTTAAGAGACTCTTATCTCAACTGTGAGCAAGTTCTGAACCACTGAACTTAACAGGGAATGAATCCTTGCCAAAACATCATCCCCATAGAGGTTACGAATGTAACAATCTTGATAACAGAGAAACCGAAAATGGTAAGGAAATTTGATGTTAACTCATAGAGCTCATCTAGATTGCCTGTAGTAGTTGTTACGGTTATATTCATCTCTAGTTGGATAAATAATGGCACATACCCACTTTGAGACCTATCATCTTAACACTTGTCCAAATTTACTAGCCCGGCGCGGAAACAATCACAGCTTTGAATGCACTGGCTGCTCCAAATCAGATTGACCATGCTTATCTAGATGCATCTCCTGCAGTTGTGCCGCTCACTGAGCTATAGTAGATGTGGTGTCCAATCGATATGATCAAGTCGTAAAGTAATATTGAACCCATAAAAGTTGGCTGCTGCCAATCAATACTGATTGGTAGCTTCTTACTACTTGAGGAAGTTTTCATCATATATATCAATTCTTCTGTTATAAATCTGTATGGATCTAACAGTTTTAGACGGCGGACCAATGTGTATTCAAATCGTTTTCGAACACTGAACCTTTATAATATGAATCACTTTCAAACACTAGAATTTATATCTGAATTATATTCAAACATTGAATGCCTATTGTATCAATCGATTCAAAAGTCGGACCATTGATATCTGAATGATATTCGAAAACTAAATGTCTAATCTACAAATCATTTTGAACATTAAGCTTATACAAACCCGCTTTTCAATATTCAATTTATATGAAATCTTCATCACAGCCTAACTAAACAGCACCTCTACAGCTGTACATTCATTATACGATGGAATTCCACAGATAATACTTCGTCCAAAAATAGCAATAGATGCTAGGTTACAAATATTTCCCCTACCATAAGGGCAGCAACAATGGGCGGAAGTCCGCCACTTGTTGTCACTACAGGAAAGAATATGCAAGTATAATCAGTGCTTCTAAAAGGGGGCAACCAGATGATCCGTTGAATTTGCTTACTGAGCCTGAGGCTTGAGTGTGTCACATGGCATAGTCTATTATGGGATATCACTAACAGCCTGCGGCACAGGGTCGTCACCACCTTTTGAAACTCATGCGAAGAACGTCTCATTAGCAGCCTTTTTGTTTGATATAGTTCGTGACTATAAGTAATATAGCATTGAGACGAAGTAACCAAGGATGCTTAGAGTGAGATTTGATTTTCACAGGAAATTGATCGATTGGCTTGACGATTTGAATATCTATCTTTCTTCTAGCTTTGCCTGATAGTAAGCACTTAGCGTGACAGAGATGGCAACTGATTCTTTCTGAACGGAATCATGCCCTTCTAATATTTGCGTTAGTATACGGTAATAAAACGATGATGTGTATTGAGAGCTTAATATAATAGTTTATATGTATCAAAGAAATACTATATTATTTTTGTATATATTGTTCAATATTATATTTATAAAAATATATAAAGAATACTAGAATCTTAATTGAAATGTTTTGAAACTTTAATTGAAATATTTCAATCTTTTTAATTGAAAACCTTTAAACTTTTAATTAAAATGCTTTAAACTTAATAAGTCTAATTTGAATATTTCAAATTTTTAATTAGAATGTTTATTTTGTATTTCCTGTTTATTTTAATAGTATTTAGTATTTAGTATTTTATCAATATTTTTAATAGTATAAGATTTAATATTATGTATATATATATTTTATAAGAAACAAATACGTATTACTGTACAAGTCCGTATACAGAATATAGGAAATACTAACGCAAACTCTGTGCCCTTCTAATAAGAGTCCCCTGACATTGAATTTTTGTCCAAGTTACATCATTTTTCCTGCTGCAATCCGTTAAATGCTCAAACCTTGCTTGATATATCTAAAAGTCCAAGTTTGATCACCAATCGTTGTCCTAGAAGCAATATTCCATATGATCTCTGCAAATAATCAAAATAAAGTGGTATATTCTCAGATTTACTTGGATGAATACATTGATTATGGGCTCTTGACTAGGTGACGATTCCACCAATCATCCAAACAGCATCTCGGGTCGGAGAGGATGCGACTACAAGTCATCACCAACCGTTTGGTCTGCTTAGTTGCTTCTTATATGGAAACTCGAAAGTAAGTCTTACATGCTAGGCTCTGCCTTTGACGTGATAACAATATGAAGCGCGTTATTACTGGTTTTACGTGCCGGGCCATCTACCAGGGGCTTATGTTCCATGCATCGTCATTGAACTTTTGGCTTTTCCTGTGCGAGTTAGTCCCGAACATTGATCAAAGTTTAACTAATTTCCATAATATTTCCAAGGGCATGATGATCTAGCAATTAGACCAAATAGATTTTGAGAACTGAGGGATGTCGCTTGTTTGATGTCATATACATAGAAGGAAATCTATATAGTCTGATTAAGCGAGGGATATATCCGGGGCTAGTGTGTCCAATAGTCCAAAATATTTTCAAGCAGTCCGTCCGAGGGAAAGTAAAACTACCCATTCCATCCATATTGGACGGGATATGCTCAAAATGTTACAATTTTTGACCAAAACTATCTATTTTGTTTATAAGAATTCAAATCTTAGTTATTATATTGTGATATAAACAACATATTCAGTTCAAATATTTAAGTAGTCCAGATTGGTCGTTCAAACAATCTAAAAGTCCGGACTATTGGACACACTGGATACCCCTAAAAGAAACATGATGCGCCTGCCCATAACTCCCCATTTCATCCTTCTCCTTCCCTTTCCATCCCAAACCTCAAACCCCCAAAGCCCACTTCGCCCTCAATACATTCGAAACCACCACTCCCATAACCTGTTCTTTGACTCCCCTCTGTCCCTCGTGGAACTGTACCACCAAATCAAACGCCGCACAATACGAGCGCTCGCCACAAAACCCCCTATAGCTCTCCCCCAGCTCCCCCCCATACCTCTCCAAGAAACTCTGCGCCTCTTTCCAGCTCCGGAAAGCAATCTCTTCGTACCCCCCTCGCGGTTCATACAACTCCGGTAGGAAGGGCGTGTCGCCTAACATAGCATTTGCTTGGTCTATGGGTAAGTTTATGCTGAGATTGCGTTGGTAATTGTTATGTTTTGCTGGTGACTGAGAGTTGGTCTCCGCTTGTGAGTACGCGCTCAATTTCTCCCGTACCAATTCCGCATGTTTATCCCACTTCTCGCGGAATTCCTCATCACTCTCCGAAAGTGGCTGCAGCACTGTCACAACCACAACCGGTCCATCCGGATTTCCACCCGTAAGCTCTTTATCTTTATCTTTATCCTCATCCTCAGAAACATTAGCCTTGAGATCCTCAAGTAACCCCACAACCTCATCACTCTCCAACCTCTCCGTCATGAATAGCTGCACCGGTACCGCAAATACATGTTTCCCAGCCGACTCCTTATACTCAGCCGTATGGAGCGAGCCCCCAAGCACGGCGGGCGAAGGCCATGATAGTTGAGACAGGGCCTGTGGGGGATTCTCATGTGCGGGGAGGAATGTTGATGGGGGGCTGGGATGGTCATCATGTTCATCGGAGCTGAGACGAAGTCCTTGCACGTAGCGGCTGATAATGCCGGTGGAGGATGCCATTAGTCGCGTGGCTTCTGCGTGGACGACACGAAACTCATGTTTGAATGTGGCGTCGGTTTGGGAGGGTAGTTTCGAGGAGATGATAGTGAATTGCATTGTTTCGTTTGGGGGATAGGGGGTAGGATGTAGGATGTAGGTATTGCTTGTTTGTGATTGAACTTTGATTTGACCTGGATTTAACCTATCTAATTTGAAGTGAAGTGAAGTGAATTGGAACAAATTGAGCAAGCATGTAGATATATGGAAGCGCCGTTTTATATTATGTACACCAATACATCTAAGGTGACGTGTGGATTTTTTATACTTTTCGGAATGTGGGGGAGTCCCGAACCTTCCTAGAAAATATCCTTCGGCATTTATTAACCTACCGATAAAAGTTTTACTGAAAACTAATCGGGGGTTACGATCCTCTTCACCCCCCATTGTACCAATGAGGGGGCCTCAGCAATACGTTACTTTTTCAGCAATAAATCACTTTTTTTTTTAGGTAGGAAAAACTCCCGGTGAACTTTATAAAATTTTTATAACTTTTTAATGTTAAGTATTAAAGATATAAAATTTTTAGTATAATATTGAGTTAATTGAGCTGATTTCAAATAACTTTTTAGATTTTAAATATTCTTTGTTATTGTAAAGTTATATTAAAAAGTGACGTATTGCTGAAAAAGTAACGTATTGCTGAGGCCCCCTTATCGTAGATAAGGGGGTGAATAAAATGAACCCCCGATTATATTTTTTTGAGTAAAACTACTAGGTAGTAATTTGATAATTTATAATATACTATTTCAACTCTATATTAGCATATTTCAATTAGACTCCCCCCCTCCCCCTGAATGAATGTCTAATTCTGGGCTTGGAGTAGGGCAAAAAAATTAACCTCTATTCAGGGGGGGAGGATAAACAAGACATTAGCCTACCCTCTAGCCCACCTCTAAACCAACCTCAATCCAACTCTTCAATCACAACTCATCAGAAGATTCAGGACCGACTCAAAATATCCGAAACAAATCTCAGATTTCCCACATCCTGAGATTATCTCCAAGCCCTAGAGATACCCTCAAAGCAATGAAAGGCAGATATTATCAAGATGTCAAAATCAGTTCCCGGTGTTAGGTTCGAATGCTTCTCATCAAATCTTTGCAATTGAATATATCTCTACAATTAGCAGATAATGTAAATATAAACCACACTCCCATCTAGATCTTAATCCAATCAATCATTTCCCACCGCTCCAGCTTCCTTCGAGACTAATCCTCATGACAACCCAGTACCTCAAAAATCACCAAAACCCTCTATGTCATATCCACCTTCTAACACAAAACCAAGAAACCTACCAATTCTCCACCCCGTCACGTCCCGCAACACGACAAACAACATCTCCAAAATCCAAAACAACCTCACCCGCTTCTCCATATGTACCCTATGTCTATCATCTCTCTCATCCATTCCCCCATGGGCCATTACTACACACTTTCAAATACACATCCCCAGAGTCTCATTGCAAGAAAAGTCTTCTTTCTATCATAGGACTCCTCTCTAACGTGCCTCAATCCAGGGTAATGGAAGCTCTGCAGTAAAGTCCACCCATTCCAAGCCCCTGAACCAATAC
>NGKG01000012.1:659100-673277 GCA_002162505.1 Myriosclerotinia scirpicola | reverse complement strand
AGCCCCTCCCGAAAAACAGCCCCTACTTTATAAAAAAGACATAACCCCGAAACCCCGAAGACCCGAAACCCCGAAACCAAAAAAACATAATGCAGTGATCAAGCCATCGACCTCGACCTCACTCCGAATCAAACAGTGGTCCCTTGCAGACCCAAGATTCATGATACTCCACTCGAACGTCCCTAAAAACATCCGCACTCGCGTAAGCAGTGCTATACTGCGCAAATATCCTCCAATCACCCTTCTAGATCCAATCCAATACACATGATTACACCCTGTTTCCCTATCATCACTCATCGCACCAATAAACATCAAAAGAATCCATCATAAAATTTATCAATTATGCAAAAAGAGCTAAAACAACATTCAGGAAAGGTATCTACGCGGAATTGCTCGCTAATCTCTTCTTAACTCATCACTAACCATTTCTCATGAAAAATTTCGTATGCTATCGTATCCATATCCGATCCTCATAATGCATCAGACGAACGATATACAAAAGTCCGAACATAACCAACATCTTCATACATTTCCTTCCGTTCTATTAGTTCCTTTTTCCCATCTCACCCATCTCACCCCCTTAACCCCTACCAACCACCGTTAAAGCAAAAAAATTCAATCCCAATTTTGCCAACTCCGAACACCAAACAATTATACAACTCGAGCACCGAGAACTCAAGTAAAATCAACTGTGCCTGCCGTCCCCGTCCCTATACTTTGTCGCTGCCTTTCCATTCTCCTCCTTTGTCTCCTCTCTCTTGCATAGTCTGTGCCAGAATCTGGACTCATCGCACTCCATGTCCCGTGCGTATCTTCCGACATAAAACTCTTCTCCGCATCAAACACACTCCCACCGGCAACACTTGGGTCTTTTTTACCTGAGCTTTGTGGTCTACCGGAACTCTGCGGCCTTCCGGAGTAGTAGCCTGAGTCTTTGGGTTTCTTTCCACCTGCAAATGCAGGATTGGGTGGTGTAAGAGGTCCCATTGGTGGGGGTGGAATGCCTACTTCATCATTCTTCTCTCTGACCATTGATTCAGCTCTCCTTTCGGCCCTTTTCTCCGCTTCTCGTCGATATCGTGATGATACATCGCCATCACTAAAGTCACTGATGGAATCCTTTGGCGTACGCCTTTGACCACTTCGAGCTCTCCTCGAGGCTCTCTCTGCTGCCGCTTCTTGTTCGGTAAGGCGTCGTAAAGTTACGTTGCGATCTTTGTCTCCGTGCATTTTGACTTTGACGCTAACAGGTGGACTTGCGACGGCGGATCTGGAATGAGATCTTTGACGACGACGTTCTTCTTCAGCGGCAAGACCAGCAGCTCCAGTTGCGGCAGCCGCGGCAGCAGCCTCACCCTCTTCTCTGCGAATGGATGATCGGCGACGACTTCGACCAGGAGTAGGAGTTATGTCACTATCGGAAGGGGGGTGAAGGATACCATGTGGATCGTGGGGTAAGGGGGGCATTGAGACTGTTTCTGTAACGACGTCATGATGGGAACGAGATTGACCCCCCATTCCAGCCGAAATTGGAGGTGCTGATGCTCTAGGTCCAGGATGAGGATCGACAAGTGATGAAAGTTCAGATGATTCTACTGAGCTTCGCCTGAGATTATTTCTTGGTGGAAATGCGTCGCTTGTCATATGGGAACCTTGATTGATATGTCGTGAAGCTCTCTCTCTTTCGTATCTTTCATCTTCCTCGCGTTCAAGACGGTCCATTTCCTGCTTTTCTCTGCGGTCTTTCATTTTCCTTGTGAACCAACCTATTCCTAAGCTAGCCAGTAGCCCATCTCGTAGTCCATGATTTTCTTGAGGTCTTCGAGATGGACTTACAGTCGTACCAGATCCATAATCGTAAGAGTAACTCATAGAATCAAAGCTTTGCGCTCGACCGGCTTGGCTTCGTACTGGTCGAGGAGTGACAGGAGTTACAGGTCTTGTAGTCGTTGGACGTGCTTCAGCAGCACTGATCGCTGCAGCTGCAGCTGCGGAATTTCCGGGGCCAGGCAAAATTGGGCGGCTTCCACGACGGCCTTCAAATCGATCTGTCCTCTCAATTGTAACAGTAGAATCACTATACTCACTATCGTTACGTCTATGAGGCCTTCTAGCTGGAGTATCGTGGGCAACAGAAGAATATTCATCCTCGTGCTTTGTTCGCTTTTGTCGATCGAAAAAGCTCTTTGCAAGTGCACCGGCACCAAGAACAGCCGCACCCTTGAACAATGCATCCATAACGCCATCACCTTCTCTTTTCCTGGCTCCATATTTCTCCTCTTCAACGTAACTTACGGATCCACGTCGAGACCGCGAACCACGACGCGAAGGTATGACTTCCTCCCGAACTCTGCTATGACTTCGACTTCGACTTCTATTTCGCTCTCGATTTCCAAGCAAAGCAGCAGCTCCGGCACCTGCTAGTAGTGGTCCAATTATGCCGGCTCCGAAAGAACTTTTCCTCCTTTCCTGAATTACCTCGCCATGCCTGCTCCCTTCTCGCAAAACTTCTGGGAGTGCCTGTAATGCTCTGTATGAAAGAATAAAGTATAGCAACACCAAGAAGGCCATCCAAACAGCGAAAAGTATAAAGAGATACTTTGGAGATCCATATAAAGTCAGCCCTAAAGGAACTTGCGCAATTGCAAGAAGCGCTGTTGCGCGACCTATCCATTGATGCAAGACTGCTTTGAAGGGAATCCTCCTTAGAACTCGTTTCTTTCCTGAACTATGTGTCCACCAACCCGATAGAAATTGTACCCAGATCAAAACATAAATAGCCAATCCAATTCCATGATGAGGATTTGTTAGACTTCGCGCAGGACCAACTGCCATCCACCCGAGTATGAAAATAACTGTTGATAGAAGTACCGTCATGATTTGTAAATATATGTGGTATCGTATGGCATTTCGTATATCTCGACCGTAAAATCTTGCAATGAATATCGCCGCAGGTACTATGAACAGAAATGTAATGGCAGCAAGTACACCGTGAGCTGTAATTAAGCCCTTGTATCCAGGCATAGTCGCAAATCGATTTCCCATTCCTATCTCTAGTCAGCTCACTTTCATCCATCGCAACGTCAACGAGTCCAATCCTGCAAAGATTCACTCACCATTGTATCTCATTGTCTCGAAGTTCAATCCCATTAGATTGGGTAATAAGAAGTCATTTTTCGTAGCATCCCAAGTCCCATCTCCTACATACATTGTATCTGATGAGTAGGTACTGCTCCCCGCTGGAGAGAGATCATCAGTCGCCATGGCGGCGGGCGGATCTGCCGCCTAATGGCAGATAGTCTCCAAATTCGTAAAATATATCGCGATAATAATTATCTTGAGAGTTTTTGATATCACTATCGGAAAGAGGGGGGAATGTGGATAAAGTGTAATTCTGGAATGATGGGATATGGTTGTAATGCTTCTCGTAACGGCGAAAATGTGCTTATCATAAACAATTGAAGGGGTTCGCTAGGTAACCAATGCGGGCGGTGAAGGTCAATTAGGTAGATTAATACAATAGGTAACCTGCTACAAGCATAAACTTTTTCTAAAAATGAAGCTTTTGATCATTCATTAACATTATTGAAGATATAAAAAGATGCTAGAATTAAAGAAACCTAGAACCAAGCATGCCAGTTTTCTGGTTCGCGGAGAGATGGAAAACAGTCACTTTCTAGCTGGTGGCTGGGTAGCTGCAGCTAACTTTACAGCAAATCCACCCTACAACACAGCAAACACCAATCACAACATGTTGTGATGTGCCCGGATAACCAGTTGGCTTATGCAGCCACGACGATGGATCTTGGTGTTACAGGCCATCTTTTAGGGAAGCTTGGTCAATCCCGAGGTCGTGAAAGTTGATATCGTTTATGGGGAATTGAGTCTAAATAGCTCCCTATGAGTGAGTATATGACCAAAGGGTGAAAACGCGGATGAGTTCTCCAGAAGATGTGCGATACTGAATGTTGTACCTGCATCTTATCGATGATCCTCAAGTACAGAATAGGAAAGATCATGGATCCTCCTTAGTTGATGGTAAGCAAGTAAGAGCAGATCACATTATGTCTCGACAAACACATCGAAAAAGCAAGCAAATTATTTCAGATTCATGATCATACATAAATTCATTCCTCTCATAACACATACCCATACCCATTAACCACTACTATTATCCGTCGCCACACCCCAGAAATATGCTACCCATGAACCCAAAACTAAAGCACCCAGCGCCCCAAAACAATACTTTGAAACCTTTCGATTCCGATCACCATTCTCATTATGGAATCTTGCCTTTCGATCAACAATCAACTGCCCATTTGCAATTCTTTGCTTGCGTGTCCATTGTAGGATTCGGAAGTCTACGCAGCGGTATGAAAGTCCAATCATGATGAGCGCCACTACTGCTGAAGCAGCCGAGAGGGCGACGTATAGGATTGTTACTTTGCCGTAGGAATTATTATCGGCGTCTTGGATGACTCCGGCGACTATACCTACGATGATACTCATGCTGCTCGCGAGTTAGTGGGAAATAGATAGCTATAGGATAGGGGAGATTTACGCGTTATTCATGGTGACCTTGAGGGCGTATGCAGAGCCAAAGACAGATTGATGCCACATAGAAGTTCTAATACTATCAATGATCAAAGTTGGACCAAAGCAGTATGCAAAGGCGTATATTCCAAAGGCTGCATTGGTACCCTGAATTGAAGGTGTCCAGTTCACAATGCACATCGACGTCAGGATAGCAAAACCTGTTACGGCAACTGAAAACAATATTAGGGTAAGTTCGGGTGAAACGGGGATAGAGATACTTACAGAGAGTGATTCTGTTTCCCCATATATCGACGAATATACCAATCAGAGGTACGAAGAAGAATCCTGAAAGGATTAGTACATTCTACATATTCCTGAATGTTATGAGATACTTACCACCGTATTGAATAGCTGATGTGTACCAACCAGCTGTCACTGATGATATACCCAATCTCTGCTCGGCCATCTCTGTAGCATTACTAGTAAAAATACCAGCCGTGGATGTCTCAAATAAGGAGAATGCCAAAACCACCCAGAAGGTCCAAGGCAATTCGAGAACTTTGCGCAGTTCAAACTTTTTGTTACCTTCCGTAAGCTTCTCGCCAGTAGCTGGATCGGCTGTAGAAGGAAACTTCTTGTTGGCGTAACGAGTAAAGATATAAAAGCCAAGAGTCATCAGATTACAAAAGAGATTCATGGCAACCGAGACCCAATAGACATTTGCGAAGTTTCCTGTGTTTTTGGAAATGATGTTTGCAGAAGATTTCCCGACAAATGCACCAATTTTACCAATTCCCAATTCTAGCGCTAGAGTCGAAGCGAAGCCATGGTTGGGTGCGAACCATGATGAAAAGACTTTGTATCTGAAGAGACATGTGAGAGGCATTCATTAGCTTTATGGGGGATTCTACGTACTGTGCAACCTGAGTTGCAATGTCTCCGAAAGCCTGGACTATTGTACCACCAATCATAAACTGATAGTTCCTAGTTTGGGCAGCTCCGGCGATGAGAATAGATCCAATTGTGAAGATGATGTTGCCGTAGAATATTGCTCCTGAATCTTGTGAGTATGTTGAGAATAGTCAAAGTATTGACTATACGTACCTGCACCCCCTATCCTATCCGTAACAACACCACTCACTAGCATCAAAGCTGTGACCATAAAATCTTGACTGGCACTCAATAAAGAAAATTGCTTATTGTTGATCTTCATCTCCTTCTTGATTGTTGACTTCATCGCACCTGTGATGCCTGAACTCCAATGCGATCCAAAACCAATCATCGACACCATAAGAATTGAAGCCAGTTTCCATTTCAGAGGTATATCATTCCCTGTGGGACCTCTTGGACGTTCGTCATTGACGATATACGATTGATGGTGTTCCTCATTATCGCTCGCAGATGCTGCTGACACGGCGATCCCATCTTTTTCCTTAGTATCGCGATTCACTGCCGGCGTGCTCGGCGTCGAATACACAGTCTCAACTATGTGATTGCTTGACATGGCCAAAGTTTAATCTCAGAGTTCGAGGTAAACAAGCCCAGGTTGATAAGAAGAAAAGGAAAGTGGATCGATGGAAAAAGGACAGACATTTTCCCTTTTGAGATCATCTTATCTACTTTATAGAGTTCCAACACAGCAGCGGGTGAAGTCATTTTATGACCAACATGAATACGACCCTACCCCACTATCGTCGATGATTTGGCCATATTTCCCCTTGAAGAAATTTGAAAGTTAAAGATGTGGAAAGGTTCCCGCAATGTTTTCCTTGGCAGGTTAGAATTTTTATCAGATGGTTCAAAATAGTTCAAACGACAAGGATACACATCTGATAAGAAGTCTTGGCCCGAGAATGGAGTTAGCATTTCCCCGATACCGCATCTTCCCGATTGTTGCAGTGTTGAGTGAAATTGCTCTACCCTTTTAGAACACTAATCTTGTAACCGAGCATTTCAATACAAAACATGTAGAAGTAGCGGTACCTGCAGGTTGAAAAGTTTGTCAAGCCAAGTCTTGTCCCTTAAACTAGGTGTATTTATTCTTCAATACTATCTGGAATCCGTCTAGCCAGAGGCCAAACCCGCAGTCACATTGGAAAACTTCCTTGATCCTGTCAATGACAAAAATCTTTAGATAGATATCATCACATGATAGGCACGTGAGTCGTTCCAAAATAGCCGGCATTGAGATATCAGAGGCTATAGAGTCAATGGGGGGTACCTATGTTTTGATCAAATAAGGTTCGAATTTCCTCAGCGATCTTGATATATTCAAATGAGAGACTAAATCAAGAGAAACCTCCTGGTTGGGGCTACCTGTAAACACTCGACTACGTCATTCGATAACGAAAGATTGTGTATTTCAACCTTCAGAATTGGGAGATATCTCAATATATCTTAAAGTATCCAGGCTGCAACCGGACAAACACCCCATCAGGATCATATTTCTTTGAAATCTCAATCAACCTCTGATGATTCTCCTTGCCGTACCCCGGAAACACATCTTGTTGAAGCGCTGCATAGTTTTGGTATATCCATCTATGCCACAAGTTTCTCTCTTTTGCTAATGCAGTAGACCGTGCAACACAATTCTCGGAGAACGCTATGATTCGTGAATCGTCTGTGATGTCAGTCCATTGGATCGCGATGTTGATTACTATAGTTCATCGGATTTTGATTAGACTAGATATATCACGATACTATACTTCTGGGACAGTCTACTTACATATTAAAGGACCGTCCTCTGCCGTTATACCAAGAGCATTCCCGCCATTTTTGCTAAAGTGTGACATGATAGGCTCAGAAATTGGTTGGAAAATAAAGGCAGGCAGTACATTTGTTGCGTTGATAATGTTCTCGACTTCTTGATCAAATATCTTGCAGATATCATTTATCAATTTGGCGTCATTTAGTATTGTAAGTGTCCAGTATGATTCCCTAAGCCCTGATGGTTGCGCTGCTGACGTTCCATTGATCAATGATGTAAGGTTCGTAATCCTTAAGCTAGAAGATATTGTAGGCAACGCTGTGAAATTTCTAAAAATGGGAGGATTCACAACTGGTTTTCCATAATCCAAGGTTGCACTGACTAGTGCTGTTCCCGCGGAAGATACATAAGCATATGCCAGAAATACAGCGGCAAACGGATCAGAAGCGTGATTGCTATTAAGATTGACCAAAGCATCGATGAAACTAGGGAGCTCAGTCACGCTCGAAATAGTTGTTCCACCCCACATATCACCTTGGTCGAATGACGCCAGGTCGAATCTTGTAACGATTCCAAAGTTGTTGCCACCTCCTCTCAGTGCCCAATACAGATCTGGATATGATGCCCGGTTGACATCCCGAATGGAACCATTGCCTAGAACGACCTATCGATTCATGTAAGACTCCAGAAATGAAAAGGCGGAAGGAGATATACTTGATAGTTGTTAACATTATCACAAGCAAATCCGTACCGCCCAGAGTGAAAGGATATCCCACCCCCCAATGTTAGACCTCCAACCCCAATTCCATCAACTCTGCCACCTATAACTCCAATCTTCGCTGCGTCCATAACTGGATAAAGATTGGACCATTGAGTTCCTGCCCCGACGGACACTTCTTTTTTATTGCTCGAGATTTTGATTTGGTTTAAATTGCTCAGATCTATCACAACAGCATTCTCAATATTTGATGCACCTACAAAACATGCATGACCACCACTCTTTACGGCAAATTGGCAGCCTTGAGACTTGAGTACATGTATGGTAGTTGAAACATCATCTGCCGATATTGGCGTCACTCGACAAGCAGGACGGACACTTGCTTGCTGCGATGACCAGTATAACTGCTCCGATTCATAGACAGCGTTACCTGGAAATGACACTCGCGCTCCCAGAATTGACAAAAGAAAATAACACTAGAGAGTTAGCGCTGGGGAATTGATGGTCTTTATAATAGACTTACAGTATTTTGACATCTCTCTCGCGATGGTGAACGGCATTGCCCAACAGATACTTCCTCTGTACCTATTGCAACGCAGCGAGATACCCATGATACAATGGCGAGAAAAGATAATGCTGAGACCATCATGAGAAATTGATGACCTGAAAGGAAACCACGGGAAGAGAAGGAGGAAGTATTCAAGTCAAACATTCCTCAAGGAGACTAGCACCATATTGGAAGGTGATACAACATGATGAGCAATCAGATCAGACAATTTCAGCCGAAAGGGAGAATAACCTCTAGTATAAGCAGATCAGATACCTATTGGAGAAAACATACATATTGATGGCTTTTGAAATTTATCAAATCCAGTGGGAGATTCCTAGCAGATTGCCTCAAGGTCGGATTTGTACCCGACATGGTATGTCAGGTAAGCATGACACGAAGCGCGATTTACTCTTGAATATTTAGGACTCATACTCTTGTAGGAAGTCTTAGGAATGAATGTTTATTGGAGTCGAAACAATGGTATCCAAAGGTTAAGATTGTGCCAGCCTCATGTGGAAGTGAAGTTAGTAAGTCGGGATTTGTACCAAGCATTCCCAATATTCCTACTCAATCATAGGATATCATGACTCATGAGTGATTGGTAGAAGAGTTGAGTTTTGTTTTGCGTTTGCTGTTCCACTTTACCCCACGACCCCACGCCCCTCCCTTTTCAGCACCCTGATGGATTTTAGACTCCCGGTGAGCTTGTTCATTCAAAAACACCGATAAACTCTCAGAGCTGTGAATGAAACATGTGTATTTTCACAATATACTAATTCGTCGAAATTTGATAAGTTCGCGCCGATAAGAATATCATGTCCTCAATAATTCCCCAATTCAACAGTCTTTCCCCGCTATTTATGGAACTATGCTGATACAATAGATTGTGTTATTATGGCCACCGGTATATTACCTCGTTCAAGTACATCTGAGCATTTAGCCATCCCGTTCTAATCACACCGATGAAGGTTCTTAATACTTCTCCCTTTCACTTCTTAGGGCTATTATTTCTACATCACCGGTGCATCCATGTTGAAACACCTCTTTTGCCTTCGTATTGAAACTTTTACCTCTCGCCATGACTAGGGGACAGCTGCCACCAACAATTGTCCTTGAATTTCTCTTTGAGTCATATTAACCTAAAGTTTATCGTCCCTGATTTGATCGAAAGGGCTGTTTCAAAGGAAGAAGAAGAAGTGGTATCTTCTGCTTGCATCAAACTACTACTCGGGATGTATTCAGTGGCGGACGGTGAAGTTATCTTGTGAGTGGAATTGTACAGTAACTATCGTGATGTTCCTTTACTTGATAGAAAGCTGTACGTCTTATCATACATACAAACGATGCGCAATTCGAAGTAATCCGCATAAGAATATTGACTGAGTCTCCAAGAGTGTAAAAAGTCCAAATTTAAGGCAAGGCAACGTGAGATGATATGTTTCTGAGGGTCAAAATCTTCGACAATATCTTGTACATCATTATCCAGCCCTCAGACAAAGAAAGGCCCAACAACATAATTTGTATATACGATTCGTAACCCCAACCACCATGAGACCAACCACCATGAGAACTACAATGAGAACAAAAATCCACTAGGATATTGCTTTCTTATCTTGAGATATGGCAATAATAAGGTACCAATAAGTAGAAGAATAGTGGAGAGCCTCGGTCACGGATATACAACATTTGGTTGTAATCATATATAAACTCACGCCGAGGACCTCGGATCATACGATATGCAGCAGAAAGTTTCAAAGTTTCCTCATCCAGTAATAGAGAAGCCACGTCAAAGGACAAGGAAGTATAAGATGCAACGGAAAGTTGAATCCAAAAAGAGGATTTTGACATGATTGACAGCCAACGAATTTGCCTCGGACTAATAAGCCCTGAGTAGGAACAAGGGTTTATTCCCTCATAACCTGAATCCTGATCCAATTGTAAGGCTAGAGCGAGTCACTCAGGTAGACTTCATCAGTTTCCAAAGGAGAATTCTGATTCGCATTGATGATTGTGATAAGTCTTGTTGAAGTCTTTGGGGTTTTCAAGAATGAAAGGGGTGGTTCCGTATATAGCCGCCAGCTTCAAATCGATTATAAGGACCCACGTTTGCTAATTGTTTCTCGAATCTCTAGAACGATTCTATGGAAAAAGTGGTGTACCATGTCCAGGAAGGATTACCGGTAATGGCGCAGATCTAAGGAACTAGGTATGATTATAAAAATAGTATTAATGGATACCTAGTAAATTGATTTAAATGATGACTTGATGACTTGATGACTTAAGACTTAAGACTAAAGACTGAAGACTGGTGGACCATGATTAATAAGTGGTGATGACGGAGAGAACTAGAACATCCATATTGTTATTCCAAGAGAAACGTCAAGATCCAGGCGTTGCCTAGGTAAGAAACTCGTTCGTTGTCTGATGCATTAATACCCGTGGACAGGAATGAACTTCAGCCTGAACCAAAAAGAGAATCCTTCATTTTCCCCCGCAAGCAAACAACAAGATCAACATCAATATCAACATCAAATCAACATCCAATAATATCTTTCATCTCTCACTCGGTATGTGATTAATTGCTGCAGGTCGTAAAATGAAGAAAAGATAGAGTATAGTCACAGACTCACAGTCGCAGTCGCAGTCGCAGTCGCAGTCATACTCGGGAACTCTCTCCGAATGAAGGAATGTACCTAGTATGTTGGTTACTAGGGATCTGTGCTGTCGTACCAAAAAAAAAAAGTAACTTTTGGGGGTTTTCTCATCTCATCTCCTCCTTTTTCTTTCTGGAAGGAAAGACATGAGTAAGATTGATTACCTCTTTTCCATCTAATAATATTAATACTTTCCTATCCAAAAAAAATCACTCAATTAACCTCAGGAAAACCCGAATTGAAACCTAGGTATTCAACAGAAACAACAATAGGAGACGTTTGCGAAATTCACTCTCTGCCGCATGCAGTACATATATTATGATAAGATCATGTAGGATCTACGAAATTACTCGTACGACACTATAGAACTCTTGAGGGGACACATTAACAAATATAAGCAATGAGTCAAATCAGCACCGAAATTTTTAGAAATCATGTAACCATGGACGAAAATACAATTACTCCTCAAATTGCGCCAATGTCGAGATCGAGGAGAGTTTCGATGGAGGCCTATTACAAGCAACAAAATGAGTCTTCCGATCAAGATCAAGAGGAAGATCAAGCAGCAGAAGTTGAGGAGGAACCAGAGGAAGAATTGGAGCAAGAGCCAGAGATCGAACTTGAGGATAAACCTGCAGATTCCGGGTCTATACTAGATCCTTTACTCGACGCACCTCCTTCCTACGATGCTTCTGTTCGTTCTGAGAATATGCGAACTCGTTTGAATATCCAACCACGAGAAGATGAAGGAAGAGAAACGCTTCCAGGATATTCTACCGGCATCAGTTTGGAAAATGTGTTTATGAGGAAAATGGAACTACAAGGTGCGATACACAGGGCTACGGATAGGAATTGGTATCGAGTATTTGCGACTCTACAAGGCACCCTTTTGACCTTTCACAAATACAAAGGTTCGGGGCTGTTTGGCCATGATCGTGGGGAACGAAAGGGTACGCCTGACTTGCCGACGGGTACAAAACGTGGAATTCTTTTGGGAAGCTACAATTTACAGCATGCAGAAGTTGGAATAGCTGCGGATTATGTGAAGTAGGTCTATTTAAATACCATTTACTCCAAATACCAATACTAACAACTACCAGGAAGAGCCATGTTATTCGAATTCGAGCAGAAGCAGATCAATTCCTTCTATCTTGCGTTAAGATCGAAACATTCGTCATCTGGCTTCAATCACTCTTCATAGCTATCGACCTTTCTATGCCTCTCGATGAAAGAGAAGTATCACGAGATCAAACAATTCCGCGCTCACGACGAAGAAGGAGGAGGGAGGTAAGAGGGGTACAAGTCAGCGATGAACTTATTCGAGAACAACAAGAACTTATTCGAACACACTATCCCAACCTCACAAATGCGGACACCCCCGAAGAAAGAGTTAGCGCTGCCAGCCGACCATCAACATCTCCAGCTCGACTAACTCCACCCCGTACACCCCGTACACCCGAAGAATGCATGACCGAAGCCGAAGCTGCTGTCGACGCCCTCCGGGACATGGGTCTCATAGGCAGTCGTCCCCGTCCCCGTCGTCGCACCCTCCATCGTCGCACACCAAACCCCACCCCCTCCCATTCCTTCTGTCCCGAAACAGGCAAATGGCGACCGGAACATGCATGGTCTCCCCGATACGATATGATATACGCCAAAAAATGCATGGCGATCCTCACAAGTCGCTCACCCCGAAAATCAAATTATTTAATCATGAAAGGCAAACAGTGGATTGTGGATTGGAGTACTGGCTCTTTGACGAGATGCGAACCTCCGGAGTACGGAGAGGAGTATTGTGGGAGTTGGAAAATAGGACATAATGGGACGCCGGTTAAGGCTTGAATTATAGATTGGGGAATGGAGTTTTTTTTTCCTGGATTTGCATTTGGGGATTCTAGGAGGGTTAATGCTGGTTTGGCAAAAAGGAGGCGTCTAAATACACACATCTTTTAGTTCTGAATGGACCGCGGGAAGATATTATAGATACCAGGGCGGGAATATGGGATTGGAATATATAAATTTAGGTGTTTACGGATGCTGGATTTTCCTTTGTTGTTTGTATTCTTACATAGTGCGTGGTTGGTTGGGCTTCCAATATAGCATATGGTATTCCTATCTCCTTGTTCCATGGCGTAGATTCAATGGAGACCGTGTTCTTCAATAATGACTCCTATCTATACCAATTCCTTCCATATTCTTAAACATTGCAAAAACCGCGAAGCCCCATTGACTCCAAACCACCCATTACTCCATCCTTGATGCATTTTCCAAAACACAACCTTCCATCAAACTCCCCCAAAGCGCCTTCCATTCCTCTAACTCTATCAATTTCCAGGGAATTGTCTCTACACCTCTCGCAACACCCCCTCCGCCTCCAATGCCTCCCGTCCCAATCCATCCACTTCCCTATTCAAAACCTCATTCACCCGATTCAAATCTTCAATCACAATTTCTACCCCTCTCACAAGCTTCTCAATCTCCTCTCGTTGTTTCCGTATCTCCTCTGCTAATGTCGCGTTTTGTGATTGCGTAGTTTGCAGTTTGGCGTTCAGTTGCGATTGCTGCGTTGTGTAGATGGGGGTTAGATGAGCGGCGAGGATGGAGGGCGCGGGGAGGGTGTGTGGACTGTGAGGAGGGGGGTTAGTATTTGTGGGTTTGTGTGTTGAGGGGGGGAAATTGTCTTCTTGTGTTTAAGACGACAAAGAAAAATACACAATACAGAGAGAGAGAAAGAAAAGCAAACTCACGCAACCCCCACAGCCCCCTCACTCTCCACATCCGCATCGACGCCCCTCGCCTTCCTCCTCCTCGCCGCCTCAATCACGCCCTCCAACCCATTCAATCTCTCCACCACCTTGCGCTCTCGCAAGATCATCTCAAACTCATCGATGGCGAATTGTCGCAATCGGGAGACCATCTGTCCATGGACGGCGCGGAGCGCTTCGGGCGCGTTACGGGAGATGGTCGGGAAGCAGGAGGAGAATGCTGGGTAGGATATGGTGTTTAAGGCGG
>NGKG01000012.1:648552-658978 GCA_002162505.1 Myriosclerotinia scirpicola | reverse complement strand
GTGGTTGAGGGCATTGTTGGTGGGTTTGGTGGGGTTTGCGATTGGTGATGGGTTGATGTCGTTGTTTGCAGATAAGGTTTGCCCCAAGATGTATATGCGCTGGTGAATTATTATGGTGACAGCGGTGGTGGTTCTGTCAAATGAATATTGAATAAATGAAGCGATTGTTTACTCTTTTTTTTGGGCGATTTGGTTGTCGCGACGCATTGGCGGCGGGGTGACGCGCCGCGGCCCTTGGCAGTTGTTTTAGCGTGTGTGATTAGCGTTAGATTCAGCGTGTGCGGCACTAGCGCCCCTGAACCTCTTGTGGGTATCAGGCTTCATTTTCCGGGGAACTCTATAGACATCAATATTCTGCAGATTTTCTCGGACTACGACAACTCTTCCATACTGGCATAGCTTTGGGACATCCTGAACATAGCGTTCGTGATATTTCATCATTATAACCTTCAGGAAAAGTTCGCTGTGAGTGAGTGAATGAGAGTAAGGTTGACCTTGGTTGAGGTTAGGTATACACCAAGGGTGTACAATCAAATCAACTGCACACTCGATTCATCTTGGATGATGAGACACTGTTCATCGGAGCCTGATGGAATATTATCGAAAAATGGTCAAGTGACGTTTGGAAGCAAAAGCTACTTCTGGCATTGAGTCAAGAAAGGTGGAATATGATGCTAAGGGCTAGTTTGGCTCGATTTTCCGCTCTCTTTCCGCTGTATATTCCTCTCTTCTGTGTAACAGCGGATTCCGCAATATAAAGAAAAGGCAAGAAAAAACAGCGGTTTTGAAATCCGCTGTTACAACTTTGGTTACCAATTCCGCTGTTTAACAATTATAGGCTTTAAACTTTAAAATACAGTATATTATAGTGATAAAAAAGTGCAGAAAAAAAATGCAGGTTGCTTAAAAGCTTCCCGCACTTTTCATTCCGCCCCATACAAATAATGCGGAAAAGAATTAAAGTTTGCGGAAAATTTAAAGTTTTTTTTAAGGTTTAATTAAAAATCCGCCAAAATGCGGATTATTTAGCGGAATCCGCATTATGGTAGCCAAATATAAATGCGGAATATTTAGCGGAAAAAGGAGGAATATATAGCGGAAAACAAGCGGAAAAATAAACCAAACTAGCCCTAAGACTAAAAGTTTTGTTTCATTGGCACCAGCTGGCAAGGCTCAATCAGTGGGCTCAATCAGTGGGCTTTATTGTCTCTGAATTATTCATTATGTAGCTTGTCTTCTCGTATTAACCCAGCGCAGATCCCTTTTGGGACAGTATCATGGCACCCAGCGAGACCTGGAGGCTTAGCTAGGCAGGTGCCGCCCCCCTTTACAGCAAGTACCAATGGTCTATATGTGCATCAAAGTTGATTTTTCTGTCTTTAGATGAATAAACTATTGAAATAACTGAAATTTCTCAATCCAAATATGGAAAAGAATGTTTATGTGGATGCCGATTCATGAATTCCAACCCATACTTCCTTCTATGAGTATCTACCTCTGTATCGGCTAATATCACTAGGATCTCGCGAATTAAGCAAGATGCTAAATCGGTACCGATCCAATGAGAGCTTGAGATTATAGATCTTCAGAGTGAGCCTACGGATGAATCCCTGTCATGTGTTTGTAGTGAATCGGAGCCCTTCAATATACCATGTGCGATTATTAAGAGAAATCAGTCACGCTTAATCTTTGAGCTATTCTTGAGATTTCCTGAAAAATCATGTCTTATCGGGATCGATGCAATATGCATCAATCAAAACGATCCCGATGAGCGGTCTCATCAAGTATCGTTGATGAAGCGAAATTCTTTTCAAGCATGGCAAGTGATTGTCTGGCTTGGGAAAGACAATGGCGTAGAATATTTAGCAATAATATTCAGCAATCAAGAGTACTATAACATCCGCTACTTATGCCTTTATGGATACCAGTCGCGTATTTGTGGATGTTGATTTTGAGGAAATGATAGAGCTCGAGCCCAGCGAGATGAAGTCTGTTACGTTTTCCAGCAACGACACTCGCCCACTTCGTTCTCTCAGAGGTTCGTTTTCCGGACGGATTGTCGTTGGAAAGCGCTACTATAATTTTTATTCCACTTCCTTGGCTTTGGAGAATCTGGTTTGTGCAGGAGATGCCATTCTCGCATTCTTTGATATATCTTGGTGAGCTGGATATCAAGTAGAATGACAAACGACGCATATAGTCTTCAAGCTTCAATTGAATGAGGTTACCTTAAAAGTAAAGCGGGCCACCGTCTAGTTGTCGAGAATCAACCCATGACCCCATGCTGTGTCGATCGGGCGACCATGCAGAGCATATCAAGCGATCTGCGTAACCTTCCTGCATGACTTTTCCATATGTACGACTTATATACCTCTATCGAAAATGATTGTGAATCTTTTGCCAATCGATGAGACATAATCAGCTTTGGAGAGCACAACATCTTGGGATGGGCTATAGACAGGCTTTTAATTCATATAGCTAGAAGCAATCCACAGTAAAAACTTCCTCGGAGCGAGGTTTGAATCTCTATTGTCAATAGAGATCCTTTGTTACCAGTGGAATTCCGAGCCACAAACTATATTTTATTGGATATCATAAGTACATTTGAGGTGCGATGTCGACTTGCAACGTTTGCTACAGCCTCGACCGACATATTGCCCCAGGCTCCTGGGAAATTGAGGTCACTAACGATAATACCTTTGAGTACCATCTCGTATTCGGATACTATTCACTGGAAGCTTCTGTTACTTCAGGCTGCGCAATATGTTCCGTGGTCTTATCTGGGTTGTGTCTAATGGTCAAACAGTTGCTCGACTCCACCGATTTACGGCCATGCCGAGGGAAACTGATCCTCCAAGACGACTGCCCATTAGAGTTGCAACTGGTACATCCAATGTCAGAGAACCCAATTCGGTTGCAATATTTCAAGCTAGCATCGTCCGAGCCAGACACTCAGTCATCTGACCTCGCCTCAACTTTCAAGTCGATTTGGCATCTCTGAGAATGTAACACCAGAAATCTCTGTGCAACATTGTAAACCTATCATTTTGAAATGGATTCAAAACTGTTTCGAAGCTTGTGGCCGCCGAAAGGATACGCAGCAATTTCTCCCCTCTCGACTTCTGGACGTCTTTCCAGTGGAAAGAGACGATTCTATTGTGTTGATAGAGAGCCAAGATAAGGGTCATATTGGGAGATATACTACTTTGAGTCATTGCTGGGGGGGATCAAACGTGATTAAAACCACGTTAGATACACTCTCGGCATACAAAAGGTTGATAAAGTGGACATCCCTGCCAAGGATCTTTCAGGATGCCATAACTGTCACTAGAGCGCTTGAGATACGATACATATGGATTGACCTTGTGCATCATACAGGGCAACAAGGAGGACTGGGAAAAGGAGTCTCTCCTAATGATGGATGTATACTGCAATGGCTACTTGAAGCTTGCAGCAACAGCGGCATTTGATAGTATGTCTAGGTTTCTTGTGCCTCGTTCACTAAAGCTTAAATCATGCAAAATGGAAATTGGGGCTTCGAGGATTCCTTTTAAAGGCCAAAATGACGAGGCGGTATTTGTTCGATCATCATCCGAATCTATACATCATCGCTACACATTCCGCAGGGCGAAGCCATCAGCCCCGCCTGACTGCGAGATAACTCCACTGCTTTCGAGAGCTTGGGTCTACCAGGAGCGGCACTTAGCTCCCCGCACATTACACTTCCATCCGACGGAAATGATACTAGAGTGCAAAGCTGGACTATTCTGTGAATGTACAGGACTAGAAAAGAGATACAGCTCGTCAAGTGAAAAGAACGTGGATATCAATACTCTTGAAACGGCTGATGTATTAGAACAGTGGTTCAATGTGGTGCAAGAATACACAAGACTAGGAATTACCTACAATAGTGATCGGCCAACAGCGATACTTGGAGTGGCAGAGACTTTTCAGCGTGAACTCCGCCCAGCCAGATACCTTGCCGGCTTATGGGATACAGATATTGCAAAAGGGCTGCTGTGGAAAGTGAGCTATATGCGAAAAAGCGATGTGAGTCGACTGAAGGAGCCATTCGCCCCTAGCTGGTCTTGGGCTTCATTGATCATGTGTCCTGTTGGGGTATTTACCTTTTATCTGACCCCTTGTGTTGACTCGTTACGGATACATCCACGTTTCAGTTTTGTCGATAGTGACATGTCATCTGTCAATGATGATTTCGTAAAGACTACCTATAAGAGCAAGTCTATGACCATCCGCTGCCTGTATATCACAGGTCACCTTTATCACGGTCGCAAAAATGATTCCGAATTAAAAAGAACCACCATAATACTGCAACAACATTCAGAATGTCCTAAGCTCGACCTCTCACTCGGTATGGATCTTGACGTAACAAATAGTACAGCTAGATGGTACGTGGAAGACGGAGCTGTCGTCTATTGTTTTTTGGTCGGAAACGTTGAGATTACTCCACCGCCACCTAATGAATCCCAACTAGGTTATGTCACGTTGGTATTTTAAAGAACACCAGCAACATACAGCGAAATTCGAACGGCTTGGAATGTTAGATATACCCAAAAACACAAAGTTGTACGCCGGAGCCGAAGAAAAATCGTTCGAGCTGGTTTGAAATTACGAAAGTTTGAAGAAAAGTCAAGTAGAGAAGAGGCTTGTCTGCCTCGAAAACCATGTATATACCCCAGCAAGCTCCCAATATTTGAACCCAAGCAGATGGAACTAATTATTCATTCGCAGGTGCCACTGAAAGATATGAAAGGTCGATGAACGGGCGGGTGAAGTAGCTACAGTATTTTGGGAGAAGATTGGACCAGAGCTTGAAACTAATGGACTGGCCGTATTGAAGGATTAGCTTGTGATTAGTTTTAGTTTGTTTTATCAAAGAGTTTATACAAGTTCTCGGCTAGTTAAAGGGGTGTTACTATATCATTTTTATCGGGATAATCATGTGATAATACCGGTTTAGGCACTAGAAGATTACTTCGGCAAGCACACCTTATATAGTTATACCTTCTAGCTAGCACCTCTTCAAGCAACGATATAATAAGACAGGATTATAGTAACATTGACCTCAACACCTCCATGGTGATACCAACAGTCATTTTAACCAACACCGACGCCATTACGGAATTCACACATCGATATTTAAGAAGTTTCCTAAATCGGTTTCAAAGAGTAAGCCATTATAAACTCTGGACGTATGTATAATATCAAATGCATATAGCAAGGTTCGATATCCTATCTAAGAGCCTACCATGCTAAACCTCTGTCTTTTACATCTAGTAAAATGTTCCTTAGCGGCTCCGACTATTTGATTTTATATAGCTTTTATACAAACCTACTTTTTGCAAATTCAATATCAAATAACAATAAAAGCCGTTTATCTCTATAGTAGTTTGTAATGTTTTAGAATATTATTAAAACAATAGTATATAAATGTTTAAATATTTTAAATGCTTCTTGTACTCTATAATTAAATTAATAACAGATTTTATTATATTGTGAAAGAGTCGTGCGAGATACGTGCATCCCGATAGCACGCTGAGAGGAGACAACAGAGGTTAGAGACCTAATAACAATATATAGGGAACCAACAAAGGTTACCAACAACAAAGTGGTTAGGGGGGTAAGGTCAGGTAGACAATAACAACAGTATATTTCGATTAATGAGTGCAAGTTCAGGATCTCAACGAGCCTATATCAACTGAACCTGTAGTCACGTGACAGTAGACTAAGCTATTCTAAGTACATCGAAAATTGGGGGGCGAGCATGCTCGCGAGTTGTTTCGGAGCGAGTTGCCTAACAAAGGAATAATTATCACGTGATCAACACACAAATGGATTCTTGGGTTATAAGAATACAACACATGACCTACTACCTACTTCACGCCATACAAAAGTTATGGAGAATCCGACGCCTTATGTTTTCTACGCTGCGCTCCGAAACACATGTGCTTTCCCACAATATATATTAGTTTAATAAAACGAACTTAAATCTGAAGCTTCCAAAGTTCTAGCTTTATTGGTTGTTGAGATATCAAATGTTAAAGTTGAAATTGTTAAATTAGTTCAAAAGGGGTAAATTATATAAACGATTAGTACAATATCGCGCTGTACGCTATCAAGGTTATTGTATATTATTTATATAATAGTTTTTAAAAGTTTATAAAAGTAAAGAGTATAAGAGCAAATAGGTATAAAAGATATAATATAATGAAAAGATTGAAGTTGAAGAAAAAAGTAACTATTTGTAAAGTAGAAAGTATAATCGCTTAAATTTCGGCTAGGTTAATTTATTAGCGAAGCTTTTAAATTCTAGTTTTAAAGAGTAGAATCTAGTTTATGTAGAATCTATAATAGAAGAGTAGATTCTATAGTAAAGGGGTAGATTCTATAAAAGGTTAAAATCTATAATAGTAAAATAGATTATATAATAGGAGGGTAGAGTTTATAGTAAGTAGATTTTAGTTTAAAAAAACAGATTCTATAATAGAAGAGTAGAATCTACTCTTTTAGATTAGAATCTATAATATAGATTCTAAGTTTTTGAAGTATAGAATCTAAATAGTATAAAATTAAAATAATTAAAAATTTTATTAATTTTATTAATATAAGAGTAATTTGCCGTAATAGATATTGTTTTTATAAAAATTACAAACATACCTATTAGAAATGTAGTAACGAAGAAATAAAAAATACATTAGTAAAATTAATAAAGTTAATAATATCCAGAATAGGGTTTCTACAATCTCTATTACGAGCTTGTATAGATAAAGCTTATTCGAACTTTACGATTTCGAAATTGTTCTTAGTATTCTATTTAGTATTTCCCGTATTCCGTATACTAATTCGTATAGTAATATTTATTGAAGTTTTAAAACCTACATATATACATAATATTAAATTCCAATATTACTAAAAATATACAATATAAAAGTAATATTAAAGACCGTTAAGAATATACTAAAATACTAAAATTTGATTCGGAATAAATAAAAACAGTATAGAATTTTAAATTAGGTTTAGAATGTATATAGAATATATCCTTATTGGAAAAATACGTAATCGGAAAATAGTGTATAAATAATATATAAATTATATAATCTTTTAGATTATACGAGTATAATATAAAATTATATATCGTGTAGAGTTATATACTATATAGGAATTGTATAAGGATTATATCAAAACTATATAATAAATATAAAAAAATAATATAAAAAAATAATATAAAAAAATCAAAAAAATCTTAATATTATTTATAAATCAATATTGTTATATATATAAAGATATTTTTATATTTGTGTTTAAGATTATATATACTACTATTCTACTATAAGGAATATATTTGAATAATATATTGAGAATATTATAAAATATATAATTTAAGCTTTAATTAAAATTTCAAATAAATTTTAAATGAATTCTATATTGTGTAGTGAATTTTATTATATAGTAAATTTTATTGTATAGTGAATTTTATTGTATAGTGAATTTTATTGTATAGTGAATTTTATTGTATAGTGAATTTTATATAGTAAATTTTATTGTATAGTGAATTTTATATAGTAAATTTTATTATATAAAGATTATATAGGGACTATATAAGGATTATATAGGGATTCTATATAGTTCTTATATAATAAAATTCACTACATTATACATATACTATATTCTCGTTTCGTATTGCTCTATTAAGGATATGAAATTTGTAGAATTTTAAGCCTATTTTGGGTATGCTAAATCAGATTCCAGTATTTTAGTATATTCTTAGTAGTATTCAATATTAATAAATATTTCAATAATATTGGAAATGGTATAATATTTTCTAATACGTACGAACTGTCATATTAAAGCCTTGATACGCGCCACCGTTGTACTACCGTATACTAAGTAGAAAATTGGTTGTTCATACCTCCTCTTTAGTGCCTACTAAGATCCTGGGTATAATACTCCGTTGACATTCTGATTGGTAGATGATGCAGGTATAAAATCTGTCTGGATGTTGGTCTAATAGATTATTTTCGACAGCTCTAGCTTTGAGACCTAACATAACCCCTCCGCCTCCAAGTAGTCAAAAAATCGACCTAGAATTCACTCAAAATTAAATCCAAAAGATTGATATTCACTAAGAACCCAAGAGAATTGTCCTATATTGCGAGATATTTGCTGGTCTAAAGGTTCCTATAATAATTAGCATAGCGAGAAAGTAATCAAAACTGATGACATGGCGCGGCATAGTATATTCTTATAGTCTACTGGGGCATCATTCTGATTCTCAAATCATGAGCAACAGATGGAACTGTAACTTTTGCAATACTAGATGGGAATGTAAGCTGGATGGAACGATTTCAAGCAATTCACTGAAAGGCACGGCCTAGCAATGGGAATGTAAGCTGGATGGAACGATTTCAAGTAATTCACTGAAAGGCACGGCCTAGCAATGGGAATGTAAGCTGGATGGAACGATTTCAAGTAATTTACTGAAAGGTACGGCCTAGCATAATCTCATCTACTAAGTGATAGAGTTTTGAGACTCAACAAACCTATCGCATGTATATACAATGTGCCATACGGAAGCAACAGTATGATTGTGGCTGCACTCCAGTCACAAACTGCCTAGTTATTTGCGGCAAACATTGCTACAAACCTATTAGAAAGAAGAAGAATGCCGGCTCTAAATGCTCCAATTGCCTCGAAATCAATGGCACAGAAGAAGAAAACAGCTGTAAGCAAGTATAATGCCCAATTCCGCATTATAACACTAATAGAGCATGTATAGTGAGCCCATTGATCAGCCTTTCCACTGCCAAAGACAAATAAACAACCTGAAAGCCTCTTCTCAATAAGTAAGATCAAGCCCAACATCAAGAAGTAATAAACTAATAGCTTCAAGATAAGAAGAGTATAGATATTTGTTTCACAATGTTCGGCAATCAATTCAAATGGATTGTTTATTAATATTTAGTAGGAGTATGAACTTCATGAAGATTGAAATACTGTAGCATAAACTACTTCTCCCTTAACTCCCACCCCTACAACCTGAGGTTATCATATCCGAAATAAACGAGCACTCGCCAAAACCCAACCCTATCCGATAAACCAAGCAAAGAATTGAAATTTCTCGCTTCAAAAAAATCATCATTGTCTTCTCCCACAAGACCAAACCCGCTTCAAAAATCATCATTGTCTTCTCCCGCAGGACCAACAAGAACCCAAAGATCCCTATTCTCAGAAGTTTCACCCGGTGCAAGCGCAACTTCTCCCCATATCTTCTCCTTCTGAGTGCCCCAGTGCCATTCGTCGTCGATATCGATGTAGCTGTAGCTGGATGGATCATAGTCGAAGCATGGTGGAGTGACATGAAGGAAGGATTCAAAGAGGGAGCTGATATCCATGTGTTTAGCCTTATTTTCAGTGATCTTCTCTTCCTTTTCTGCAATAGAGGAATTTGCCGAGGGGATCTGGACTGCAGATTTGGAGGTTGAGGGGCGTGTGACGTCGGCAACATCCATCTCTGTTGCGGGGTCCTTTTCCTTTTTGGACTTCGTGATCTCTGTTGGAGTCTTGATCATCGGCTTCTCATCAATCTTCAACTTGTCCTCGTCACTTCCATTTCCACTTCCTCGCTTCTCATCAATCTTCAACTTATCCTCATCACTTCCACTTCCACTTCCTCGCTTCTCATCAATCTTCAACTTATCCTCATCACTTCTACTTCCTCGCTTCTCATCAATCTTCAACTTGTCCTCGCCACTTCCGCTTCCTCGCTTCTCATCAATCTTCAACTTATCCTCGTCACTTCCACTTCCACTTCCTCGCTTCTCATCAATCTTCAACTTATCCTCGCCACTTCCACTTCCTCGCTTTTCATCAATCTTCAACTTGTCCTCATCACTTCCACTTACACTTCCTCGCTTCTCATCAATCTTCAACCTATTCTCGTCACTTCCACTTCCTCGCTTCTCATCAATTCTCAACTTATCCTCGTCACTTCCACTTCCACTTCCACTTCCTCGCTTCTCCATCTTCGCTCTATCTTTACCTCTAGTCTTCATAGGTGCTATGACTCTCTTCTTAACCGCATCACTCTCGACCCTAGCCGCCTTCTCAAGATGCTGCTTCTCCAACCGCAAAGCCGGGATCTTTCGGATAAGCCTCGACTGTTGCATAGCCTCTTCATTTTTTCTTCTCCGAGCTTCGGTTTTGCATGCCATGCAGCCGCGTTGTTGGTCGTAGCGATGTACTTGAACTAATCCTCCTTCGCGGCGGTAGTTTTGGCATTCTTTTTGTTGGGATGGGGGGAGCGCGGCCTGGGGGCAGGGGTCTCGGTGGTGGAGGTGTTGGATGCTGAGGGAGGGGTGGTGAGGGCAGTGGTATTCTAGAGGATGTGTTGGTTGATTGAGGAAGA
>NGKG01000012.1:594704-645029 GCA_002162505.1 Myriosclerotinia scirpicola | reverse complement strand
CCAAAACATAATCCCCCAAACCTCCCCCCCACCACCCAAAAACCATCCCTCGTGGCGCAATTGGCTAGCGCGTTCGACTGTTATGAAGAAAATGTCTTCTCACAATCACGTGATCGTAATCGAGAGGTTCGTGGTTCGACCCCACGCGAGGGAGAAGTTCTCTTTTGTCTCTTTTCTCATTTCTCATTTTCGTCATGTTTCTAGGTAATTTTTTTCTTCGTGGTTTGGTGGTTGAGTTGAGTGGTTGAGTGTTTTGCTGCATGCATGCATGCATGGTATGATATTTTGATGTATGTAGGATAATGATGTGGGGTTGACAGATAGATGTATTAGTGGGGTGTCTCCCCCCCCTCCCCCCTAAAATGACGACTAGGAACACCAGATTGGTTCGAGCCCACCGAATCGAAAGAAAGCTGTATTTTATATTTTGCCTGGGAGAAGAATGTTGAAGGAAAATCATTATCAAAGGTACCTAGGTACCTAGTAGGTAGGCATACTAGGGACATTGTTCCTTAGACTGGCCTATATAAAAATTCTATAATCAATCATGAATTGCATGTATATTTCTAAATACATACTCCCACCTATCTATTTCTAAATCCCTCTATCTTTCCGGGTAGTTTTCACGAATTGAATAATCCATTCGTGCTTTCATTTAGATGAATTCCCATCATCAATTCACCAATCCATATCAACCCCTTCTCAAACTCACTCCAACAAAGCATCCAATGTCAAGCCATATCCTTAAAATATCTACAGTTCCTTGGTTATTCTCGGCCTATCGTCTCTCCTTCCCCCAACTCCCATTCCCATCCCGCCTTGTTCCCCCTCCCTCTCAATCTCTCTCTCCACCATCTCAATACTACTCAAACTGGGGAATCTCTTACTAAACTCCGCAATATATTCTTCTTTCTCCTGACTTGTCATATCCGGTCTAGGTTGAAAAGCAGGGCCCCCTCTACTAGACAAGTACGACGATTTAGGCGGCGAATTATTGATACCCAGGCTACCTCCCGTATTCATACTGTTAAGATGTGTGGGTTTAGGAGGAGCGTTTGGTTTTGGTCCTGTTTTAGTAATTGGTAATTGAGGTTGAGAGGGAGTTTGTTGAGGACGAGGTTTGATGTAATTGAGATCAGACGAGGGGATCGAAGGTTGAGCCTGGTTACGAATGACGGGAGGTTTGGAGTATGGGTTACCGGTAGGTAATGGGTTGGGTTGACCTGGTATATCTGTGTATCTTCCATAACCTTCTGCTGTTTTCTTTGGGGCAGGTTGTTGGCTATTTTCATCTAGGAGACTTTTAACTTTATGTTGGATACTTGCAGCTCGAGTGACACCACCAATACTTTTTGGGGCTGGTGCACCATCACGATCTGCAAGTCGCTTCCGATATTCCGCTGCTGCATCAGCAACACGTTTCTCTTCAATTGATAACTTTCTTCGTTCATTCTCTCGTCTTTGCTCTGGTGTCATATTGTCGTCTACTGTTCCATCATCACTCCTACCATCTGTTGCCTCGGATCCAGCTATTGGAGTTAGATCACGTCGGTCGAGATCATGCAAAGGACTTGGGGTTCTAGGACCAGGTGGAGCACTAGCATTATTCTCAAATCGTTTGAAAGCATCCCCAAACTTGCCAGCCAATAGACTTTTCGTACCAGATAACGACATAGACGGCATACTGGAACGTTTCGATTGCTTGGAACTACTACTGCGACGTCTATGTTTCTTGGCCTTTTCATGATCTTCCATTGATTTAAGAAATTCAACATTCGATTGAACATCATCATCATTTGGATCTGTAACGGCGAAATCCTTAGAATATGATGGACGCCTCTGTGAATCAATTGAGGGACGACCTTCTTTTTCTCGAAGAAAATCCATGTTGGACTCCAAGTATTGACTAGATGGACGCGATCGACTCAAGCTCGATTTGGTTCGAGATATCGTACTTTCGAGAACTTCATTGCTAGGTCTGCTCATTTCGAGTGATGGTCTAGATGATGACGGATGTTTCACATGACTGGATTGTGAATTGTACGAAGAATTTCGAGGTAAGCCAGGATGCACTGGTAGAAATTCTTGTGGTTCTAAAGTCGGTGTTCTGGATGGAGTTGCGACTTGGTTTCGTGGTAAACTAGTCGATCGATGATGGTCTGATGGAAGACGTGGCGAAGCGGTATAATTAGGCGGTCTTGTATTCGAAGGTGGTGGAGTTGGAGTAGTCATGGTACCTTGGGATACATATGAAGATGGTTTCACACCAGGATGAGTAGGCGTGGGTTGATATATTAATGGTGCTGGTACGTCTGATGTTTGAAGCTCTAGGGGATTACTGGATAAGATTTGTTGAGCACGAGATGGCTTATTTATCGGAGTTGACGACCCCGTCCGGATTGGCATGGCAAATGCATCATCAGCCAATCTTTCCGTAACTCGTTTGCTAACGGGCTGGGGTGCATTTGTTGGTGATGATGATCCAAAGTCAAACTTGCCTCCATCATGGAGTAATGAGAACTGATCTAAACTTGGAAATCGATTGGAAATTTCATCCACGACAGGAACAGGATTTTGTGAATCCAAGGCAGCAAATGGATCACTAGCTGTGCCTATAATTGGAGACGGATTAGTTTTTATAGGATTTGGCTGTGAGCCGGCCGTGGGTCGACCCCTTCTCATTGGGACAACATCAGGGATAACCGTTTGATGTTGTGTTGGCGGCGCAAAAACCGCACCCACAATTGGAGGCGATGCCGGAGATTCGGTAGTTGGTAATTGTTGATGTCGCCGCGATTCTGACTGGGTTCTTCCGGCATAGATCTGGGATTGTGAGCTCTTGATTGGCGGGAGAAAGGTGAGAACATACGTCTTTAATCGGAACCTCGATCCCTTGCATGAGACATGATTCTCGTAAAACTTGGTATATATTGGGACGAGATGTTGGCTTCTCTTTCAACATGGATGCTAAACTTTGTTAGCACCTCTTCTCCGTATTTCAGAAAGCGTTATTGATTGTACCTATTAGGTTTTTAAGGGGGTCCGAGAATATTGGATATGAGGGAAATTTAAAGCTTGCATTCAGTATAGCAAGTTGTCCATGAGCTTCGAACGGTGTGGTATAATAGCACAGCTTATATAGCAGCACACCTAATGCCCAAATGTCTGATTTCTCATCAATTGGTAATTTCCTGTATACATCTATCATTTCGGGACTCCTATATTGTAATGTTGTATGTTTCTGAACATCATCTTCGATCAATCTGCATTCAGCAGCTGTTGTAGCGGCAGGTCGAGGGGGTGCGGTGGAACCAAAGTCGCAGAGCTTGAATCTTCGCGAGGGACCAGTGGAAGTTATGAGAACGTTCTCAACTTTAAGATCTCGATGTAAAAGGGGAGGTTTAAGGTAGTGCATGCATGCTACCCCTTCTGCCACGTCGGAGAAGATCTTCAGAATTTCTGGTTCGGTCAACCTATTTTGAAGTCGAGTATTCATGAAATCGATCAAACCACCCCCATTACAGAATTCCATAAGTAAGAATACCTCATATCCTCCCCCTTTCAGTTGTGATGCATGTGAATCGTAATATGTAACGATTGGGCGGTGTCCCTTCAACTTCTTCATCGTTTCAACCTCGGTTCTCATATTTGCCAAATGTTCCTTATCTGGGACCGCGACTCGTTTCAATACAGCAATATCAGTCCCGTCGATGGGTTTTGGCATTTTAACAAGGTAGACATGGGCGAAACCTCCTTCTGAGAAGTACTTCTGAATAACGACCTTGTGACTTCCGACTTGTATTTTCGTTCCCGGTGCAAAGGTTCCAGCTGGTGCTGAAGGATCAATGATTGGTACAGGTCCCCCATAAACCGCAGGTCGAGGGGCGGTCGCGGGCACATTGTAAGATGCCATGATTGCTGTGGCAGATGTCGAGCAAGATGAGGGTAGTGTAAGGCTAGGATTAGAAGTGGTCACCGCATTGAGTGAAATGTGTCGACTTGTAAGTAAAGCAAATAATTGAAATGTTATAAATAAAGCTTTACAAGATGATTCCAAAGTGTTTCAACGGTCGATGAGTAAAATCAACGGTCAACGGTCAACATCTATTCAAGCTACTAGGAACTGCGTATGAGTTTGGAGAATGATGGACGGGGCATTATCCAGGCTGGCATTGATGCCATGGTTTAGCGTTGAGTTGTGCGTTGACCGCCTTTTATTCTGCCTTGTTGACCAACGATTAACCAATAGAAAGGAGAAGGGAACGTGTCTCACTGTAGATCACCTGCTGGCATGGAATTAAGATATTGGGGAGAGGGGGAGAGGGAGAGGGAGAGGGAGAGAAAAGGAGCGTATGAACGCAAGTAGTAGGAATCATCGCATCAAGTGATTGAGCGATGAATGATTTATGAGAAAAATAACCTGAAAATCCATCTTATATCATGAATAATATATGAAGTTTTTTTGGTGCTTTGACATATAAAGACATGGATATCAATTCAATCAATGATGCACTTGCTGTCTAACCTAACCAAGTATCACGCACGCAAGAGATTTATATTATTCTATTCTCATTGGTAGCCCTGGCCATGGAGGGAATACAGGTTGAAGTTTGAAGGCAACACAATCGCATTAACAATTGACTCGTTATTATCCCTTAGGATGTAACTCAGCCCTCAGCCAGCCTCGTCAAGGAAGCATCCTTCCATTCATCCTACGCATAGTAGGGTTGTCACTGTAGGTGTATGAAATTTGAGTTGTGAATCTTGATAAACATTTGGGAGTTATGAGTAAGGGGGGGTATGGAGTCGTCTTCCGTCTAGGCCGGAAGTCCGGTTTCTTTCTTATAAGAATAAGCAGTATGAGTAAAAATATCTACCTCCAGCTACCTACCGGTATATCAATATGATTCTTTACTAACACGCAGGGCTGTGTGTGTGTGTTCATGATATTCATGACATTCATACATACCCGTTAGCTTTGTACAATGGTTACGATATTCATACTCTTGAGTCTTGAGTCTACCTAGTACAAGGCTCTTGCTGTAAGAGTCAGTAAGACGGTTGATATCTAGGCTGAATCTATAAAATACAAACGTGATCTGTCCTTTTAATTGGATGGCGATGATGTTCTAGAGTAATGATGAGCGAATGTTTGCTTTATAGTCTTTAGGCTAGTTAATAAAGTACTGTACCGGTATCGATTCTCGAAGCTACCTACCTAGGTAATACTAAGGTTCGTTCCCATGAATAAAAAGATATGGAAATTAATCTCCGACGGTAGAAAAATGGAAAGTATACTTCGTAAGTGGAAGAAAATCATCCAAAAAAGATTCTTTGATAGAGACTAGAGTACTGTACGGAGTAGAAAGAAAATCAAGACAAGAGTACCTAGTAGATAGAATAAAATTAGATGAGTAATCAATATTTTCGCATCAATATTAAAAATGATAATAATATATATGGAATGAATCATTTATTGTACTTATTATTATTGTGTGGTTGTTGAAGCTTCACTTACTATCAACTTGTCATTTTCATTCATTCACTACTCACACTCACTCACCCACACACACACACACTCTCTCTCTCTTCTTCTTCCCAGCCATATTCGTGATCTCCATTTTAGTGAAAGGCTTGAAGCAACTGCAACAGGGATATGATTCAACGCTAATGATTAAGCGAACTGAGAAAATTATTGGGATTTTCTGAATATTTAAGATCATAAGAACAGCGACCTCCCCGACCGAGCATGCTGCTACGAAAAATCCACACAAGGGGAAATTCAACCAATCAACGAGACCAACGAACCACGAACCACGAACCAACGAACCAACGAACCACACCACATCACTACAATCAATATTCCACCCACACCACTCACGAAGAGAGAAAGAGGAAGAGAAAAAGAAAAAGAAAAAGAACAAGAAAAAAGAAAAAAGAAAAAAAAAAAGACCCCCCCCCCTCCAATATAATATCTGGTTACGGTACAGTACAGTACTTTTTCAACCTAACCAACCAATCAACCCAGCCATTTCAATATCAAAAAATATAACAGTACGGTACACTACACTACACTACACTACACTACACTACACTACACTACCTACGGCACGGTACGGGTACGGTAATAGCTAACCTGGGTACTAGCCTACTAGGTACCGTATTATTGAAATCACGCCTCGCGTTCAAGGCTGAAAAGGAAAGGGTTACTTATTACTTTGCCCGTATCATATCATATCATATCATATACTGTATATGATATACAGCCGCCGCCGCCATCAACAAATAAATAACTTGCTTGGATTACCTCTTAATCCTTATTGCATTTTGGCATTACGCGCCTAATAGATTTCTTTTTACTATTACTCTACAACTACACGTACTTTTTCGCGACGACAACGACGACCAAAAAAAAAACGATAACGAGCTTGGATGGATTAACGAATTTCACGATACGATATACATGTTCTTGTTCTTGGCATATATGGCGTTTTCCCTTTGAATACCTATCGGCACTTTACTTTTCATACAGATAATGAACCACACGCGTGTCAAGAATGGCTTCAAGGTAATGTTTCACTTTCACACACCCCAACTTTTTTAAGCTGTACTGTACTGTGCTGTGCTGTGCTGTGCTGTGCTGTGCTGTGATCAATGCGGCCGCCTTGCATTTTTGGGGGGCCGAAGGGGGGAGGGGGAGAGGTTTTGCTGTGGTGCATTCGGGGCATTCGGGAATTAATGGCGGATTTTGCTGACATGATCATACGTTGAAATAGATTGGATCGACTAGTCACGTGAGTACTTACTTTCCCTCATCTTTTACTCCATCTCTTGTTTTGGTTGAGACAAAAACCCTTGAAAGTTGACCAGTCCCTTTTCGCCGTGGGGAATTCTCGGAATTGGACATTTTTAAATAAATATCCATGTGGAATGATCACCAATGATCTTCACAAGAAGGAGTCCCATTTTTAAGTAACTCCCTCATACTAACATCTTAACTCAGGCTACTGGAAACAGGAAGCACACCATTAATTAGGAATACTGCGGCTCAGCAATTAGCAGATGTACAGAAAGCACATCCTGAAGAACTTTTCAATTTATTAACAAGAGTGGTTCCATATCTTCGTCATAAAACATGGGATACACGAACAGCTGCCTCCAAAGCATTAGCAGGGATAGTTGAAAATGCAGAAAAATATGATCCGAATGGTGACGACGACTCAGCGAGAGATGAGACAAAGAAAGAGGAATCTGGAATCAAGAAGGAAGAAGCTGTAGAGCCAACACCACTTGCCGAAGGTCAACTAAGCCTTGACACCCTCGATCTCGTATCAATCCTTAAATACGGAAAGGAGCTTGTTCGTGGTGGAGATAGAGGTCATGATTGGGCTCTCGCTTCTTTGGACCCCGCTCAACGTCTCGCTCATCAAAAGAAGACTCTTGCTGGACGACTTGGTCTTCTCGGTTCTTATTCCGAAGAGGAACTCGAATACGAACTCCCAGCTGTCACCCAGAATGGATCCGGTACCCCACTGGCACGTGAGGATTCAAATGGCTTCTCGCGACAAGAAAATGGCAAAGTCGCATCTACTCCCTCAGAAGAAGCGGGGCTTAGCGCGAGACAGCTGAATCAACTGAAACGCAAGCGAAAACGAGAAGCCATGTCTGCTGGTAACAAAAGCAGGCTGGTAGATCTTTCAGTACGACGTCAGCAAACTTTAGAGACAGATGTGTCCATGTCAGATGTCAGCGGCGAAGACCCCAAGAATCCTATGGCTGATTACTTCTCAATGGAAAGATCTAATGAAGTAGATGAGGACTCAAAGGTTGTTTCTGAATTCAAAGGACCGGTCATGCCAATCAAATCCGAACTCGAAACAGAAGGCGAACAAGAGGGACTAGAATGGCCTTATGAGCGTCTTTGTGAATTCCTTGTGGTTGATTTGTTTGATCCTCAGTGGGAAACTCGACATGGCGCTGCAATGGGTCTGAGAGATATCATACGTGTCCATGGTGCTGGTGCCGGAAGACAGCAAGGAAAGACTCGTGCTGAGAACAATATGCTCAATCAACGTTGGCTTGATGATCTTGCTTGCCGGCTGTGTTGCGTCTTCATATTGGATCGTTTTGGGGACTACGTTTCAGATACCGTTGTCGCACCTATCCGAGAAACAGTTGGTCAAACTCTAGGTGCTTTACTCATCCACCTTCCGCCACCCGTGGTTTATTCCGTTCATCGTATTTTGTATCGTCTCGTTATGCAAACAGATCTTGAGCTTGACAAGCCAGGCTGGGCCGTATGCCATGGTGGTATGATTGGTCTCCGCTACTTGGTAGCAGTGCGAAATGATTTGCTACTGACAGACAACGACTTGATCGATGGAGTTATCCGTGCTGTGATGAAAGGTCTAGGTGATTGGGATGATGATGTCCGTTCGGTTAGCGCAGCAACTCTTATTCCAATTGCTAAAGAGTTTGTCAATTTACGACCTGAAGCACTCGATGGTCTCATCAACATTGTTTGGGAATGCCTCTCGAACCTTGGCGATGATTTGAGTGCCAGTACAGGACAAATCATGGATTTATTAGCAAAACTTTGCAGTTTCCCTGAAGTATTGGAAGCAATGAAAAAGAACGCCTCTAGAGATGCCGAACAATCTTTCGGGCTTTTAGTACCGAGATTATATCCATTCCTTCGACACACCATCACATCCGTGCGATCGGCAGTTCTTCGTGCCCTGTTGACATTTGTTGGAATCGAGGGCGAGGGGACCAGAGATTGGATGGATGGAAAAATTCTTCGTTTGATCTACCAAAATATACTGGTTGAGAGGAATCAAGATACCTTGAATTTATCACTTCAAGTATGGAAGGCACTGGTAAATTTCCTTGCAAGTGATCCGGAGCATCTATCTACACAATTCTCTCCACATATTGATCCTTTAATGCAACTCACATTGCATCCTATTGGTGTGTCTCGACATCCTTTACCCATGAACGCCACCCTCTTCCAACGACCATCCGGCAGTTCTTACTCCCCAACAAGTGGCACAACAAGCAATGCTCGCCCAAATACACCATCCGGCCCCGAGCCTCCAACGAAGAGACGTCGCAAGTCTGCAAAAGTTGTCGAGCCCCCGCCTTCATCGTCGTCACATGATGTTGATGGTCCGATGATGCAAGGCGATGTGGATTTGGTAGGTATGGATATTTTAATTAGATCTCGATCATCGGCAGCAAAAGCTATGGGTCTTATAATGTCTCTGGTACCGGCGCCTGTCCTTGAAGCATACGATGCCAGCATTATCCCAGGATTGTGTTCAGCTTTCTCTTCTACCCAATTAACGGCGTCAATTATTATCGACGAATACGCCAAGAATTGCATTTCTAAGACTCATTCCCTACGTTTCGAAGGGCCACTTACAAAGATAATCGAAACGGAACGACCACTTACCTACCGAGATTTGGTCAGCTACACACATTTGGTCCGCACGCAATGTTCACAGCTCCTAAATACCTTCCGCGACATTGGCAAAATCTCTCAAGGGCGTTTACCGGTACTTGCAGTCGTTGTAGCTGGTGAAGCCGAAGCTGGCCCAGATGCTTTCTCCATTGTGAATGCCGATAAATGTGTTTCCGAAGATTTCGACCGCCTAAAGAAAATTCTTTCCCCTGGTCAGCGTATGATTGCGACCCAAGCTCTCACTGAGGCACGTATAAATGCCACAGAAGTCATTAACAATGCCAAGAGCATCAAAGAGCAACGAGATATTCGTATAAAGGCCGCTGCTGCAAGCGCTTTGGTCGCGATGAAGATTTCGCCCAAGAAACCATCTTCTATCATCAAAGCTATGATGGATAGTGTCAAAAAAGAGGAAACTCTGGAATTGCAACAACGATCCGCCGCCTCTATCGCTCGACTTGTTGAACTCTTTGCGGAAGGTGGTCGTACTCAGCCAGCACAAAAGGTGGTGTCTAACTTGGTCAAATACTCGTGTATGGAAACTTCGGAGACACCCGAATTCGCGCCAAATGCCCCCCTTAGGACTGCCATTCTATCTCTTCAAAAAGAAGAAGATCGTAAAGATCATCCAGATGCAGCAAAATTTGCTCAAGAAGCCAAGGAGGCTAGATTAACCAGAAGAGGTGCCAAAGAAGCTTTGGAACAACTTTCTGGAATATTTGGACCTGATTTGCTGAACAAAGTCCCAAAACTCAGAGACCTCATGGAACAACCATTACGATATGCATTCGGTGGTATGCTCCCACGCGACTGCACAGATCCTGCACAATCATCTGGACAAGAAGCTATTGATAGCATGTCTGTAATTCGCGCTTTGACACCTACATTGGACAAATCATTATATCCTTTCATCATGGATTTACTTCCTCTTGTCGTCACAGCTCTCCATTCGGAACTTTCGGTTTTCCGCTACATGGCAGCCAAATGTCTTGCAACGGTTTGCAGTGTTATAACTGTAGAAGCTATGACTTTACTGGTTGAGAAAGTTCTACCTTCCATCAGCAATCCACTCGACCTTAATTTCCGCCAAGGTGTGATTGAATCCATTTATCATCTTATTTCCGTTATGGGGGATAGCATTCTACCATATGTAATTTTCCTCATTGTGCCTGTTCTGGGACGAATGAGTGATTCGGATACTGATGTTCGAGTACTGGCTACAACTGCTTTTGCCACTCTGGTCAAACTTGTTCCTCTTGAAGCAGGTATTCCGGATCCTCCTGGACTGTCACAAGAATTATTGCAGGGTCGGGACCGTGAACGTACCTTTATTGGTCAGCTTCTCGATCCCCACAAGGTAGAAGAGTTCAAAATTCCTGTTGCCATCAAAGCGGAACTTCGATCTTATCAACAAGAAGGTGTCAACTGGCTCAACTTCTTGAACAAATATCATCTTCACGGAATTCTCTGTGATGACATGGGTCTTGGAAAAACATTGCAAACATTATGTATTGTTGCCAGTGATCATCATCTTCGAGCTGAGGAGTTTGCAAAGACTGGAGCTCCTGAATCTAGGCGAATGCCATCTCTCATCATCTGCCCTCCTACTCTTTCCGGTCACTGGCAACAAGAAATTAAAGCATATGCTCCATTCTTAACCTGTACCGCATATGTCGGGCCTCCCGCTGATCGGGCTCGTTTCAGGGAACAACTTGGTCAAACTGATATTGTCATTACATCATACGAAATTTGTCGCAACGATATTGACGTTTTATCGCCACTCAACTGGAATTACTGTGTCTTAGATGAAGGTCATCTGATCAAGAATCCTCGAGCTAAAACTACCATCGCCGTTAAACGCCTACTTAGTAATCACCGACTTATTCTTTCTGGAACACCAATTCAAAACAATGTCTTGGAGCTTTGGTCTCTCTTCGACTTCCTTATGCCTGGTTTCCTTGGAGCTGAAAAGGTCTTCCTGGACCGTTTTGCTAAACCTATTGCTGCCAGTCGTTTCAGTAAATCCTCTTCGAAAGAACAAGAAGCTGGTGCCCTCGCCATCGAAGCTCTACACAAACAAGTTTTACCCTTCCTCTTACGTCGCCTCAAGGAAGAGGTTTTGGATGACTTGCCACCTAAGATCTTGCAAAATTACTACTGTGATCTTAGTGATCTACAGAAGAAACTTTTCGAGGACTTCACCAAGAAAGAAGGCAAGACACTTGCTGAAAAGGCTTCATCCGGCGACAAAGAAGCAAAACAACACATTTTCCAAGCTCTACAGTACATGCGCAAACTTTGCAATTCTCCTGCACTTGTTATGAAAGAAGGCCATAAACAATATGAAGATACCCAGCGCCTTCTTGCCAAGCAAGGAACTAGTCTTCGAGATCCAGTTCACGCACCAAAATTAACAGCTTTACGAGATCTGCTTGTTGACTGTGGCATTGGTACAGAGCCTGCCTCTGAAAATGAGATTACAACCGAAACATCTTTTGTTTCTCCTCATCGCGCTTTGGTCTTCTGCCAAATGAAGGAAATGCTGGATATGGTTCAAAACGATGTTCTCAAGAAGATGTTGCCCTCAGTTCAGTTCCTCCGCATGGATGGTTCGGTCGATGCCAACAAACGTCAAGATATCGTCAACAAGTTCAATTCCGATCCTTCATATGATGTTTTACTTCTTACGACAAGTGTTGGAGGTCTAGGACTTAATTTGACTGGTGCTGATACTGTTATCTTTGTGGAACATGATTGGAATCCTCAGAAAGATTTACAAGCTATGGACAGAGCTCATAGGATTGGTCAAAAGAAGGTCGTTAATGTTTATCGATTGATTACTAGGGGAACTTTGGAAGAAAAGATCTTGAGGTAAGTCATATTTCATCCCGTCCCCATCTATTCCCTATCCCTTGCCATAAATACTAACATTCATAAAATAGTCTCCAAAGATTCAAAATCGACGTAGCATCCACAGTAGTGAATCAACAAAACGCAGGCTTAGGCACAATGGAAACGGATCAAATCCTCGACCTCTTTAACCTCGGTGATACATCAGAGGTTCCATTAGCAGCAGATAGTAGTGTACAAGCAGAAAGAGAAGAAGATATGGTGGATGCAACTGGAGAGTTGAGGGAGAAGGGCAAAAAGGGATGGTTGGATGATTTGGGAGAGTTGTGGGATGGGAAGGAGTATGAAGAGAGTTTTGATCTGGAGGGTTTCTTAAAAACGATGAAATAAGTGGCAGGGCGTAGGAAGAAGCTTAGAGGCAGGAGGAAAGGGAATTATACTATAGTAAGATTTTATACGAGACGGGAAAGGCGTTTTTTTATATCTCACAATTTGGGGGAAAGTGGATGAGGCTTGCAGGGATCAGTTGCATACATAGCGAAAGTGCAGAATCTTACAACCACTCGACACCTTTGATGTTCTGGTTTGGGACGGGGAGGGGTAGAATTTGGGTTTTTTTTCCTAAACGGGGTTTACTGCTCGTTTTTAGTAATCGCAGTCTCGGGCTGCAATGCATGCAGCGTGGATGAGTGTTCTTTGTATGAGTAGATTAGGAGTGGTGGTGCGGAGAGGATGATTTGTGGGGGGTGAGAATTGATTTTGTTTATATACCTATAATTGTATGGAGTATGGAGTATGGAGTATGGGGTGTGGAGTTGTGCATTTTTTGATTCGTGGATGTGATTTTTGACTTGGGATTTGTGATTTGTGGTTTGTGATTTGTGATTTGTGATTTGTGATTTAGGACTTGTGATTTGGATTTGGATTTGGATTTGTGATGGGTGATTTGTGATGGGTGATGGGTGATGTTATGGAAATTTGGGGGTTTGGGTTTGGATTTGGGGGTTTGGGGTTTTGTTTAAGGCGGGTTGGATAGGGTTGTGTTTGTTGCTAATTTGCTATTGTGTTTGGTATTTAGTATTTAGTGTTTGATATATTGAAGGGAGGGAAAGGGGGGCGGAATAATAGATGGAGGTGTAGAGGGAGGTATGGGAGGTAGAGCAAGTAAAGCAGAAGTTATCATCGAAGCGCATACGCTTACGGATTGATATGATTCTACCTAGATAGCTTTTAAATTACTCGAGTTGTAGATAGTATACTGTATTGACGTTTAACTTTCAAATTTTAAGATATCAAACTCATTGAAATCCGAGAACAATGAGATTAATGTGGAGAAATTGAAATGATTAGTGATGATATTCTATAAGAGGACTTGGTGTTTTTATTGTAATATCTATCGTGATTCGTACTTTTTCATCGAATTACAGCCCCGGTGGATGGATATATGTAAACTTGAACTTATGAAGGGATTGGTTTGTTTTATTCATGATTCGGGTCTATTTGTGGAATCGTGGATATCTACAGTATGGATGGTGTTTTTGTAGGGATTGGAGTAGTTTTGTATGTATGATGTATGTACTATGTATGTACTATGTATGTAGACTAATTTTAATTTTGATATCTTGCTGAGTGATGATTGATCAACATCATGGTGATCCATGGATGCGAAGGGTAGCTTTGGATTTGGCATCGGGTTGTGTATGCTATGGCTATGGATGGGGGCTAGGGTTCGCGACTCTTGGTTTTATATCGTTGGTTGGTGTGGATATAGGAATTATATTGAATTATATTGGGATGTTTGTCTATCACTGTGGAAATAGATTACTGAGAGATTTTGCGCTACACAGCTGTAGCCAATATTATATTTAGATCTAAGAAATCCGAAAGCAGGCAATATATATCGGCGACACATCAGTAGTGCTCCAGGTCTAAGTGTTCAGTCATCTAAATGACCTCCAGGCCAACCAGATACCGACGATGCTAATGATTCAGAGATCGTAATGGATGAATAATTTAACAGTCAAGCTAATGGTTCAGATACGGTTTGGATTGCAGTTAATAATCACACACGGAATTGGTTCATTGGGGATATCCTTATTCAAAAAGCGGCAAAGAGTTCCCGACTATCCTTGAGTGTATGCTCAAGGAGCTTCTCGAGTGCGATCATTCGTCTAATCTCCGCGTTGTGTGGGAGGATGGCGGCTTGAAGAGCAGCACGGTCATGTGGATGAACTTTTGTCCAGTCGGTGAGGGCAAGAAGAATGGGTTGTCGAAAGGACATGGCGGTCTAGATAATTTAGCTGTGTTGGTAAAGATATCGAGGACTCAGGAGTGTTTTGACGATCGGTTTAGAAATTATGGGGATACATATGGGGAGGATGTTTTTCACGACTGTCCACAAAGGCGAATCCAAAATGGTATAGAAAGATGATCCGAACGATGCAACCCACTTGGCAGGATCTCGGGTTGTTGATAGAATCTTTACAGCAGGTTAAGCTTCGAGTTCGGCGTAGTGGTTGGTAGAAGACATGTCTGTGATAGCCTGCATGCAAACGTTAGCTTTCGATTAGTTGAGAGAAAAGACGGGTTTCACGCTGTGGTTACCTAGAAGCTTGGCAAACTCCTCTCGTCTGAAGACCTTTCCAGCACTTGTGATCTTTGCATTCAAACTTTCGCACCAGTCTGCATAGTGATCTTTGTTACTAGTTGCAACCGAACAGTGATAGGGGTTGTAACCAATTTTTTTAAAAAGCAGTGAATAGCGCTTGAGCAACAGCTTTAGTGAATTAATTTCTGCAAAGCTTGCCTGGAAACACTTATACATGGTGGCGGTACAGAATAAACCAAGACAGAGAACCTGCATCCCTATGGGTCGCTCAACGACCTTTGGTAGGAGGTCGATTTTGCGGGGTTTAGACGTCATGATGGAGATTCAAAAATACAACAGATAATGAAGACAAAAGCCCAGTGACTATGATGTTGTTCTTGACTCCTGTGATAGAAGATAGGAGTCCGAGTATGCTACCACTACAGTGCAATAAAACAAATGGAATAAAAGATATAGAGGGGGGATGTAAAGAACAAACAAAAGTTGGGTGGGTTTGAGCTTGATGTCAAAATCTCAAGCCTCTGTTTGTGAGCATAGCACATCCGAGTGGATTCTAAGTGATTTATTTGCGGCAAATAATGCAGAAATATCATGTATTACAGGTTAGACAAGCTGAGGAGAAATGGAAAATGTATATGATATAGTAGTTACTCCTTGGGCCTAGGAAAGGAGGGGAAATTTCGCGCTGCGTTTCACCCTTCATTAGGCAGAGGTATTGAAAATAGGTCCGAAAGCTCCATGGACAGTCTATTGCCCAGCCTCATGAGGATGGAGTTCTCACAAATACCAAGCAAATCTATGTACGGAGCTGCTACTCTCGAGTAAGATCCGGGATTTGGGACGCTGTGTAACCATCCCCCATAGTTGCCAGGCCACGATCGTCAAATTAGTCACGCCAAGGCTGATGCTAGCCACGAGCAGTCGATATCTTCAAGGCTGTAATGGCTACTACCTGTGGGCTATCCGCCGAATGAAGCCTCAAGGCTATCTGATTCTGATGAGCCCAAAGCTCATTTATAGCAGAGAAGTAACCTCGCGCAGTATTGTACATGAGCATACGGTCAGAACAGGCGTCGTCGTTTTCACCCGCAACAGTCAGATTTCCAGTAGGGAAAGGAATATCTGAAGCGGGCCTTATGATCTTCTGTGGGGGAGTAAGGAGGTGTCGAAGACTCGAGAGACGGTGCTGCTCTTATTTTACGCCCCTTCTCGGCTTTTAGGCGATCGCCTCGTTGTGGCGGATGACTTGCAACTTCGTCCTTAATGACAAGCAGTAGCTTTCCCTCGTCGACTTAGTTGCCTGGAAGATAGATTCCCCTTTCATTGAAACCCATCTTTTTGCACCATGCCTAAATGATGGAATGTTAGTATCGAAGATGTAACATGCGACTTGCGACTGGTGGAATTCTTCGCAGGATAATTGGGCACTGAAGTAAAGAGAATATATATCCCATTGCCTGTAAGCATCAGTATTGCTGCAGGTAGATATTATCCCATTTGAATAAAGCTTTGAAGGAATGGTTTGAAATCAATAACAAACCCTCTGAGCTATCAGCCTGAGAAATGTCGATAAACAAATGAACGCCATGGCTCCTGTCACTCATCAACAGCCATTCTTTCAACAGCTTCAGTCCCCAGATCCAGAAGCTTACATCTACTACCAGCCATTCTTGCCGCCCAAGTATTCATACTTTGATCCCCCAGAATCTCAAAAATAGTCACATCAGCACCAATAGAGGCCAGGAACCACATCCCAACTTCGACAGGTGTTTCCAGAAGCCCCGCTGTAGCCGAATCTGTTCCAGCTCCCATTTCGAGAAATTTGAGAGTAGGCTGCTTATGAGCTAGAGTATCCACGAATTTCATACAATCCGAGAACGCGGAAGTGAAGATTACCCAACTAGATAGACAAATGACAGTATATAAGAAGTCTATATTGATGACATCATTTTTGCTAACCCCTAAATGATACACGACAGTGATACGACTCAGGAAATGATCTGTGGTGTCGTACTATCCATCCTATTCACTCCTTTAAGGTATATAACACAAACGTGAGATTTTGGAACAAAAAATGTTATTGCTCAACTATATCCTTTAAAATTCTTCAGTCGGGTAACCCAGTCATGGTTGATTAATCCAAGTTAAAAGTCTTAACAACATACGCTGTTAACTCATCATCAGTGACATTTCTTCAACTGACCACATCAACGTTCATTCCCTTATCGTCCCCAATCAACACCCTCTGCTGTAACTCGAAGCCTACTCCACAAACTTCCTTCCTCCTACGCGCATACATCCCATATAATCCTAACCATACCGTCCTATCTCTGCAATCCGTTGCCCCAAACCATTCACTCGCACCACAACTCGGCATATATTTATTCAATTCCTCTTTGGTTGCTCTTATCCAAGGTTTTGGTATTGGCCAATCCGAAAAGTGCATATATTTTGCTTCTGCCAACATTTTCTCGGGATCCCAAACATCTTTCGAATTACCCAAATATTCTTTATGCGATTTACGGCGGAATTCTCCCGAGAGAAGATTGTATGGGCGAGACGGCATAGCCAAAATATGAGGAGCGAACATTGTATTCAAAATATCCATATCATACTCGTTTGGCCCGGCATGCTGCACAGCGGATTCGAGTTTCTCGAATATGTTGGTCGAAGGATGTAGTAACAACAATTGGGAGGAGTATGCCCAATTTGTCGGTGGACCAAAATAGGTATATGGCATAGCGACCGGGGCAGAAGGTAGGAGGAACAATTCATCCATGTTCTGAATGTAGAGAGCATCGGAGTCGAGATGGAGAACTCGATCATATTGTGTAAGGTTGAATGCGAGAAGTTTGGTATATGAATTTGCCCATGTCGATTGCTCAGTATTGTTCTGATGTAGAACCTCCACAGGTTGAAGCTTGACGTAGTAATCGGTCTGCGCTTGCTTCAAGAGTCTGGCAATGGGTGTAAGAGGTTTGGAGGGGAGAGTATTATCGGTTTCTTCGAGAGACCAATGGGAAGGATATAACATCAGTCGTTGAGCATGACTACCGATTGTCTCAACCTGAGACCAAAGCATAAGAGCACTACAAAGGTATTCGGGCGATGTGACATATTGAACATATGCGAATTTGAACCAGTCAATCGCAGGGTCATCAACCGTAGTTACCGGTCCTGGCATGAGTGGGAGTGGATCGGGATCATGATTATGAAGGAGGACGAATCGGACGGCTAAAAATATGAGTAAGAATATTAAAAATACCTGGACTGTAGTCGTAGATAATAAGCCTCGCAGCCGGCGAGTATAAAAGCGAAAACCTGCCATACAGACATTTGGAGATTGAAAAAGGACTACATCTCCCTTTTAGTTTCGTTTGTGATATTTCAATTGTTAAGGTAGGTGGTACTTCGTAGGTGGTAGGTTAATCCTAGGTAAATTCTTGATGTCGTCCCATAGATACCAAGACGCTAAGTACTCTTGGCCCTTCTAAACCCAACCTCCAAGAAACATCCAACTGGTTCATGTCACACTTGACTGACCTTCATCCATGACAAAACGGCAATTATTACCCGTAAAGAATCATATACAGTTATTTGAAGCTTTTCACAAACTCTCATCATAACCTCGTCTCCAAGGTCAGATAGACAGATAGACACATATTGGCATGCTCCGAATAGTCAGGTATCTATCTATCTGTATCTCAAACCCTTCGATTGTCAGTGAGATTCAACTCATCTATTGAAATATTAAAACCTTAGGTAACCCTTCAAATAAACAGAACTGGTTTTGTTTGAAAAGGTTGGTAGATTGATTGCTATATGAACTATATGAAAGTACGTATACATTATAAAATCTTCCCAAATAATAACTACAAGAACTCCATCAACATTTTAAGAAAACGAAAAGAAAACGAATAGAATACACATCAAACCTCGAACCCAATCAACATCATATCACTCATATCCTAATTCTCTTTGAGCTATCCAACTGTGGCGGTGGACCCCTTTTCACACCTCTTGTCTCTTCAATTGTCCCTAATTCATCCAAATCCAAAAACTCATCCACAAACTCGTCTTCGTCCACAAAGTCGTCTTCAGGCCCATAAAAATATCTCTGGTCGTCAAATGTAACTCTTGCTGTTGACTTGTTAGCTGCAGAGGCGGATACGACTTCAATAATTTCACCTTCACCTCCGTCTTTTCTTACTGCTTTCTTTGCAGATTTTTTGCGTCCCGCGATAGCTTCTGGTGATGATGTCGTATCATCAGTATCCTGTATCTTGGGGGGTCTGTATGAGGGATCCACTGGAGCTGTTTTGACTCCCTTCGTTACTTTTGTTTTTTTGCTTGGGGGTCCGGCAGCAGCGTCACCGTCACTTGGGCGTTTTGAACCAGCGGCGTGGTGTGTTCCTCCACCCCCAGCGCCACTGCCTCCGCCTGATGATGCTGCGCCGCCTATGGAAAATGAATTAGTATTTGGGGTTGTAGTTTTGACAAGATATATTACTAACCTGCGCCGCCTGCGTTATCTTCGTCTTCATTATCTGAACCTTCCTCCGACGACTCTCCCTCGTAAGATTCTTCCTCAGATTCAGATTCACTTGGCTCCGAGGACTCCGAGGACTCCTCATCCTCTTCTAGCTCCTTTATCGGGACGGCTGACGATGCAGACTTCATTGCGGCAGACTTCTTTGCGACAGCTTTCTTTGGACCTGCCTTCTTTGGACCTGCCTTCTTTGGACCTGCCTTCTTTGGGCCTGCCTTCTTTGGGCCCGCCTTCTTCGGGGCAGCAGCGATCTTCTTTTGGTCCTCTATTTCCTCTTTCTTCGCTGCATCATCTAACTTCTTTTTCTCAGCTGCCGCTTTCTTTGCCGCTTCAGCGTCAGCCTTCTTTTTATCAGCTGCAGCTTTTTTGGCGGCAGCAGCATCAGCCTTCTTTTTATCAGCTGCAGCTTTTTTGGCGGCAGCAGCATCAGCCTTCTTTTTATCAGCTGCAGCTTTTTTGGCAGCAGCAGCATCAGCCTTCTTTTTATCAGCTGCAGCTTTTTTAGCAGCAGCAGCATCAGCCTTCTTTTTATCGGCTGCCGCTTTTTTCGCTGCAGCAGCGTCCTTCTTCTTCTGAGCTGCTTCATCCTTCTTTCTTTCTGCCTCTGCCTTTTTAGCTGCTGCAGCATCTTTCTTCTTTTGATCAGCCTCTGCTTTTTTAGCCTTTTCGGCCGCCTCGTCTGCTGCTTTTTTCTTCTTTTGCGCGTCCGTCAATCCATCATCCGCTGCTTTGGATCGAGTGACTCTACCTTCGGGAGGGGGGCTCTTTTCTTTTTTGGGGGCTTTTTTCTTCACTACTGCCTTCCCCTTCCCAGGCGGAATATATTCATCTTCGGCTTCTTCTTCAGCTTCGGCTTCTTCTTCAGCTTCGGCTTCGGCTTCTTCTTCATCTTCAGGTTTTTCTTGGCCTTTGGGTTTTTCTTGGCCTTTGGGTGGCTCTTCTTCCTCTTCGTCCTCTTCGTCTTCTTCGTCTTCTTCGTCCTCTTCATCTTTATCGTCTTTATCTCCTCTTCCCCTTCTGTCACCTGAAGATGGTCCTGGTCTTCCCCCACGTCCTCCTCCCGGTGAGGGTTCCGGTGAAGACGATTCCGAAGAGCTATTCGAAGAACTAGACGAAGATGCCGATGCTGCTGGTGCTGCTGGTGCTGCTGGTGCTGCTGCTTTCACTGCGGCTGCTTTTTTAGCTGCTGCTATGGCCACTCTTTCTGCCTCTGCTTCTTCCGCCGCTGCAGCTACTTCTCTAGCTGCAATATTCCTAGCTTTTGTTGCTTTAGATTGATTGGCAATTCTTGTCTTGATGCGTTTCATTCCAAGCTTAGGACCTTCGCCAGCCACTAGAAAATCATGTGTTAGTTACGTTTGATATGAAAGATGTAGTGAAGGGAATAAACATACTTGCGTCATGTGCTGTCTGTAAGTCAGCCATCCTTGCCGTGGTTGCCTCCTGTTCTGCAATTGCTGCATCCCTTTGTAATTGGAGCGTTGCGCCAGTTTCCTCAGAACTGGCAAGTCGCCTCTCTAGCTCGGCAATTTGAGCCTCAAGGTCCGCAATGTTCTCCATATCTTGCGCTCCAGGCGTGTTTCCTACATTCTGTTCATTTGCGTGTCGATGGGCCTCCTGTAGTCGCTCTCGAAGAGAATTTCGTTGCTTTTCCAAAATCGCCACATTCGAGTTCGCACCCGTAAGTAGCAAATCGAGATCTCGTATCCTCTGCTGCAAATTTGAAATTACTGTTCTCTGTGCATTGAGTCTTGCTATGTGTTCCTTGTTAACTTCTTCGTTGGCATCATATGATTCAATACTTTCATCTCTAATTGCTTCATTAGCTTCGGCATCCTCCAGATCCCGTTGATGTTCCGCGTCCGCCTTTGCTTTATCCTCTGCTGCTTTCTTTTCTCTTTCCGTCTTCAGCTTTTCCAACTCCCCTTCCAAATTATCATTCTCCTCCCGAAGGGTCTGGAGTTCTTCGCCAATAGCTGCCCCACCTCCCGGGGCGGCCATATGTTCAACATATCGTTTTATTCGTCTATCTTTTAGCTCGCCCCGTCTTTGACAAGCTTCAAGCTCTCCTTGCAGCTCCGCAATAGTTGCCTGATTTGCGTGATGCTGTTTCTTACAATGGGCAAAGCTCTTCCTCAATTTACTCAAATCTTCTGGTGAGATACCATTGGCGCTTTGTCTCGCCTCTTCGAGTCTTGCCTGGAGGTCTTTGATTTGTTGCTCATGCTGTACGCTGTTCCTGTCAATTCTAGCCTGCAGATTTGCGATTTGCTCTTCTCTTGCCGCAAGCTCTTCATTGGCTGTGGCGAGAAGGCCAACTGTATCATTATCTTTCACCGTTGCCCTCTCTTGCTCAAGTTCGGCTTGCAATTTGGCAATATTCATTTGTAGTGTGCTAACTACAGTTCGTAGGTCTTGAATAGTTACGCCAGGGTTATCTGGTAAATCTGCAACAACGGCTCTTAGACGTTCATACTCAGCTCTTTCATCTGGGTCAAGGTCTGATCCACCAAGACCAGAATCATCGGGATCAGGATCATTGGGACCGGGTGCACCAGGTTCATCATCATCAGGTTTATTCGTTCCATCGGTGCCTTCCAAGCTCTCTAAAGCTCCCTTGGCAAGGCAATCGTCAATAGCATGCTGATAAGCGATCAATCTCTCTCTGAGGTCCTGAATTTCCTGTCGATCCCTTTCTGCGCGTGAATCATACCCAAGCATGGTGTTCATATCTTTGATATCAGATTCCAACTGGGCAATCTGCTGTTCGAGACCTTCTATGGTAAGGATTCTATTCTCAGCTTCTGTGGCAAGATCTTCGATGCGTTGTGCAAGCATATCCTTTTCCTCATGGAGCCGCTTGATTATTTCCTTTGAACTATCATCTCCATCCTTCTTCGCAGCGCCTTCTAAGTGTTTCACGGCGTTGTATTTTTCATTCAAATTATCTCTTTCGTCCGCCAAATCGTCCAGTTGCTGCCTGAGTTCGGCCGTAGTCTCTTCACACTCTTTCATATCTTCGTTAGCTTTCGTTAACTTCGCTTTTAAATCGGAAGCTATGACTTCCTTCTCGGCCTTGACCATATCTATTTTAGCCTGCTCCTTTTTGATTTGGTCTTCCAAAGCTTTTCTCTCATCGTTTGCTAGATTTGTACCTGGCTTTCCGAGACCAGGTGGAAAGGCAGCGTTTCTTAATGCGTGTTCTAGCAACGTAACTCTGGCATTGGATACTTCCGCATTCTCATGATAGCGTTCGAAATGTTTGATCATCTCGTCAAAGATCTGGTCAGATAGATGAACACCACCCCCTTCTTCTTGGGCTGCCCCCACTCTATGGCCTCTCGAGACGGCCTCCAAATACCTGTTTTGTTGATCAAGTTGCTTCTTACATTCATCCCGGGCTTCCCGTGCTATTCTCAGTTCGTTTTCCAATCGATCCGTCTCAGCCTTTTCTCTTGCACAATGTTCACCAGGTGCAGGAGGGCCACGTGCGTTGAGAAGATCTCGATTTGCTCTCTCCAATTGTACGACTCTTTCACTCATTTCTTTCAACGCTTTCTCTGCTTCTTTCGTGAGTTCAATTTGCTTTTCAACGTCTGCGGAAGTTACAGCCCCACTGATTCCTTTCTGTTTCATGAAGTTTGCCATTTCTACGATGTCCTGTACAAGTTCACTGAAAGGTTGGACGGTGCTATGGTTTGTCTTTAGATTGATGATTGGCTCTCCTTCATCAGAATCATATTCAATATCGAGAACTTCCGTTGCACTAGCCTCCATACCCATTGCCACACGAAGTCCTTTGAGAGTGGTAGAGAGTGCAGCATGAAAATCTGCAACTGCCGTTCGAAATATTGCAGGATCCATTTGCTGATCATTGCTATCTTTTTGATTTGCGAAGTAGTACTGAGTAGCTCTTCGAAACTCCAAAAGATATTGCTCGGAACGATTTCGCAAACCTCGCCACACACGACCTTTTCCTCGATACTGAATAGTTTTCTGATGTGATCCCAGGACTAAATTCTTCATCCCAGTCAAATATTTTACAATCTCAATTTGACCTTGTCCATCGATGACCCCGGATTTTTCGGTTAATATCTTTTGAATGGGGGCACTCAGAGCTCTCCATTCCTCGAATTTCATTTCCAAAGTAGGTAATTTCCCAACGTCGAGGACACCCGCTGGGACCAATTCCGTACTACGTGCAAGCCGATCTTCCATTTCCAATCTTTTGACTTGCTCATCTTGCCAAAAGTGCTGGCCTGGGGTCATGGGAACAGCCATATTGAATGGTTCTCAGCTTCACAGCCGAAGATACGCACGAAAGGTATTTACTGTAATGAAGTGTTGCTGAATGAATTGGTAAACTATACCAGCAGGTCCTTGAACGTGTCAATTATTTGCAAAATTGAAGATGCTACTTATTAAATTGACTTTTTCTTTGTGGTTGTTATGTTCTCAAGCCCTGATGCAGCCGAAAGTCTGAGAGGACTCGGAAATCTTTGTTCGTCTTTATTATGTCGAGGTCTCTTTGATCCCCAAACACATTCTTCTTGAAGGAACACAATTGATCTTTAGAAGATAACCGTTTCAGGAATTGGAAATAGGATAGGGGGGTTACAAAAGATGAAAGGAATTGACATAGGGAGTTTTTGATGTTGATGAAAACGGCGAAAGAAGCAAAAGCTAGAGCGATAATTCGATAAGTATGCAGTATAATGGAACGTAACTTACCTTCATTATGGGAAATTTTGCAGAGTAAACAATTGATCAAGAATTTCAGAGCTCTTGCAATATTTTATAGTGAGGACAAGATAATTCCACATCAAATGTAACTCTACAATCTCGTATACAGCCCACTTTAGACAGTAGAAAAATACACCAAATATACCGCGTAAAGTTGTAACAATGCAAACGAAAGAACATTTTGATCTACTACTCTCAACAGCACACATGACTCCTAAATAGCAATTGTTGGAGCCACGTTTGTTGATTAATATATTTTAATTGATGGTCTGCTAACACCATGCAATGGCTCCTCAAGCTTAAAGAGGTTTGCCGAAGCTAACCCTTTACATCAAGATTGCGGCTCCTTGAGCATATATTGAGGGAACTTTCTAGGTGACGAGAAAAGGGAGACTTTCTGAGCATCATGTCGAGAATTTTTGCTACTTCAATATACTCACCAAAAAAATCAATACATCCATACCACCCTCCACTTTAACAAAAACTTCCCACTCTTTGTCTCAACGATTTTATCAGAAATGCCTTTTCTATAACCTCTTTAATCCCCCCAAATACCTTTCCTTATCCCTCGCGAAGTGTCCCGCATATCATGTTCTCTCAAACCTCTTCTTTAAAACCTGATACTCTCTCCCCTCCGCCTCCTCCGCATACTCCTCCACATCCCCCCACCCCGCCCGATGATCCCCCTCACTATAAAGATACAACCTCTTTGCCTCCTTCCCAGAAAATTTAGAATCATTTGTAATCTCTCCTCGCTTATGCTATAACATCTATTTTTTCCCCAGAATACTGTAATGGGTTTTATAAATTGCGAAGAGGATTCTATGGATGTTGATGCATAGGAAGTGAAGGAAGGGGTTTTTGGGGAGGCCATGGAGGAGGATCCGCGGATGGTATCATGGTAGGTGGTAGTGGAAGTTTCCTAAGCTAGAATCGAAGATGAGAGCGGTTAGGGGGGTGGGTATCCCCTTTTTCGTTGTGTATTCACGAGCGAGTGATGTAATTGTAAGTGTTCCGCCGTTTGAAAAATAATGGACTTTATTTTTTTGACTTTGCGGGTAAGTTATATAGGATTTCGATGGCAGGTTGGAGACGAGCAAGTGTTGAGGAGGAGGAGGGGGCGAGTGGTTTGAGGGTGGTTGTTGTTATGACAAGGTTGCGAGAAGTGGGATAGAGGGATTTGTAGGTACTAGTGTATTTGGAGATGTGTTTTTGGTAGACATTGAGCCAGGTGCAGATTAGTATTAGATCTCTCCGAAAGTCAGCATCAAGCCCCCCAATTCCCAAGTAAAATACTCCTTCGTGTTATGTTCACTTGCCTCGCTTGCCTCTACAACCAGGCCAGGTAGCTACTCACCATCAAGACCTGTTGGGAAAATATACCAGAACCAAATTAGACTGAAGAACTATTCAACATTTAGTATAGTAGGACTCCGTGTAAGGTTTTATCACTTGACGACTGAATCCATACCCGAGCGATATGTCATGCAATTAGGGGATTTGACAATGATAACCACGAAAACATCGGATGAAGATTTTGAGGAATAGACAGTTGTGAGCAAGACTTGGAAAGGTGCGAGTAGTGCTCTTTCCTTCCCAGTTTGGTCATCTTTGGGTTCAATACCAGGATTTGGTGAAGCAGTTGATAATACAGTATGAAATCTGTTGGACTTTAATGTTATACCATATTTACCTTCACGGTCTGCTTTGGTACCTTCACCTAGTTGCTTCTACCAATGGAAAGTGGTGCCAATTCTTTGTCTATCACAAGAAATGTGCACAGTAATAATGAAGGGGCTCCAATTATTCAATTTCTTTCTCTTTCCAGAGATACAGTATAGTCTAAATATTACAAGATAGAACGAAGGTAATGCCAACCAGGAGTGAGAGAACTCTTTCAGCTTGTGGCTGTAATTGTCTGTATGGAGTAAGTATCGGCTGGTACCAGTGCCACCTTCGACTTAGAAAGAGATATAGAGAGTAAGATTCAAGAAAGCAAATGATAGGCGCACGGCGTTATGGAAGGGTAGCTAAAAGGTTTGCCTAGTCGGGGAGCGATCCAGATGGATGGCATTGAGACACAATTTCTTTCCTTTTCTGTACCTTGCTCTTGACCAATACTCGCCACGCATGACACATATATGTGCCCTCGTGAAAGCTTTTTGCAAGTCTATGTCGTTTACAAATGCTATCGGTTGCCTTATCTTTCCATTTCCTTTCAATTTCTATGTCCGACGAGGATGGAACCGGCCAATAAGAGTCTCGGCTAGATCGTCGACCGTAATAAACATTACTAAGGAGTGGGATGCTCCTGTTGTTTTTGGTCAGTATATCTTACTTTACCAAAGGGAATATATGATAGAGAATTAAGAAAGGACCTGTTACCTGCAGCGGGGTTGCTTTGAATTGGCCTTCTTAGGGTAAGAGGGCGGAGCCTTATCGAAGGGCTCGAAGTGGTAAAGTCTCTTGGAGAAAGCTCCATGAGCTAGAGTCATGGACCTGCTATAGACTTAAAAACGTTAGAGATTTCAAATTTTGTAGTAGATATGCGAAATGAGTACTTACTCTTTTGATGAGCGAAGCAGACGCAAGATCGGTCAGCCCCTCCTCCGTCTATAGTATTGGATACTTGGCCCATTTGCTGGAAAGATTCTGGATAGAGGGCTGGCTTCAAATCTCCGGCTGGATCCCGTGAATAGGTGAATTTTTGACATTCCAGCGGTTGGAAGTCCAGCGGCAGCCGGGTTTCTTTGAAGCAGCCTGCCTCTTTTCTCTGAGTCACATCGACCTCTGGCTTAACTTCCTCTTATTTTGGATGCACGGCTCCCTTGCTAAGGAAGTCACTAGCTCTCTAAGTTAACAATCTGCCATTGTGATATGTGTGCCGTGTATTCCAAGTTTTTTGGTGTTAATTCTGGTTTCCCAGCGGTCCGGATTGTCGAAGAAGAGAATTGCTGCAGCGGATGCTATGCCAACTGCTGGTAGGGAGAATACTGTAGTCTTTGTGGGTGTAAAAGAGACCTTTTCTTCTACGCACTCATTGGATTGCGGATCCATAGACCATAAAGTTAGAATATATGTATATTCGTAATACGAAGCATACTCGATCACCCGAGCCCCATCCACAGGGTTCGATCTTCTGCTCCACAAAGTCAGTAGGGCACATTGTTTGCAGTCAATTTCATCTCTAATATTTGAGAACCATGACCAAATTGCTATTTTAGCTTCGGTTTTGCATGATATCCAGCGACAGGCTGCTTGGACAATGTTAACCGTGAAGTCTTGATGAGGTTCACCCCAATCATGCCGAGCATTGCTTGATATGATCAGGTATGGCTCTGTGGCGTAATCCTTATCCCTCGCTGTCGAATTGTGGAACAGAATTCTCACTCTTTTGATTTCTCATATGAAACACCAGAGGAGGTAGGTTTGGTGGTGTCGGAGTAGCTATCCTCCTCTCGGAATTAGCGCATTGGATTTTAAGGGAGTATTTGTGCGGAATCACTTTGCCCCGTCTCTTGCTTAAACTTTTAAATTCGAAGGTATTTTCGATCTGATTCATCTGTAGCTTTCTAGATGCTGGTTGTGATTCTGCATGGAAACAAAGCCGATGCCTTAGTAGCACTGTTAGAAAGAGAATAAGTATTTTGGAGCATAATAGAGTGTCAAAAAGTTAAAAGGTAAATGACTTACAGAGTGAGTTTTCTTTGTGAATATTTGACAGATTTATGGATTGAAACAAACAAATTGTGTAGGTAGTGCCCACCCTAGTAAAGTTTCTGTGTGCTTTTCCGAGATCACCTCGATTCTGTCCTCCAGCCGGATAAAGTCTGACACAACAAACAATAGTCATGATTATGTGAAACTTTATCGAAAGGCTCTTATATAGTGATTGTAACTGTAGCTTTATTTTTAATAGAAAGTATCATGATTTGAGGAAGTTATCGAGTATTCTAGAGAAATCGGGATTTACGATCCTACCAAAATACCAACTTTCCCGTGACTCGGAACTGTCAAGCGAGCCCTAATCTCTTGTAATTTGCCTACTAGCGCAGTTAATATGCCATAGCTTCTCGATCTGACTTCTCCTCAATCAATTACTTCCTCAAGTTCTCCTCCTTTTTCTTCTCCACCACAACGACAAATCCATCAGCAAGTTATCTCACAACATGTCTAATGCTTCAGAATCTTCTCAATACTGATACCTTCAATTCGACGCGGTTCTTCAAACGTTCAAAGACGTTCGTGTCTGCCCGCCACAAGTTGGAAGTGCTCTTCAATAATCTCCATACGAGCCATACGATTACACTCTATCTTGTGGCAGGTCATACCCTTCAACAGATTCAAGGCTTCTTGGTCAATTTGAGTTAAAAGTATTGACGTTCCAATGTTTGAGATGGGTTGGGATATTGATAATTCAATGTTCAATTTGGATTGGAACACATTTGATACACCAAGCCTGAATCCTGCGACTGCAGTGGATATACTATGTAAGTGCTCATTGACACCATACTCTACAGTCACTCTTCTTTCCTCGATGTTGACCCAAGACAACTGACACTTCATTGGATAGTTGAAATCTCCGACTTCGAGACTCTTTCCAGCGAATGGGCCCCTTCTTGAGCGATGAAGTAGTTAACTCGACGACTTCTCAAAGCAAATTTTGCGCTGCAAAATTCTACTCCAACTCCAGATTTCTCCCTCTCACCAATTGGTTCATACATACAACCTCTTAGGTGAGACAAACTTGACCTTTTAAATCAACACTGTACTAATAGCCTATAGTCACTTACTCTCCCAGAGCTCATCGCTCAAACCAACATGGACCTCCAATCCGTCAATCTTCTCCGAAGAGAACTTAATCGGCATTATCTCTGTACATTATGGAGACAGAAACAATACTGTCGAAGTTGAAGGTTGATCATCCGAATGGGCTCAACACCCAGACGCAATGGTATATTTTGCAGATTGTCATGGCCGTAACTCTGCTGGTCGTGAAGAAGCCAACGAGGAAGAATTATTTACCCTTTGCCGACTAGCCACCAAACACTGTCATCGACAGACCGATTGGCATGATAGAGGGTGTGCCGCGGAACGTTTGCGGAATTGGAGGAATATTCAGTGACATTATCGAGATCAGAAAGCCATATCTCCACGAGAGTGGACATAATCATGCAGTGTGTCTGCTCTCGGGATTAAGGGATACATTTTCGAATCTTTTGACCGAGTTGCACTGTTGGGGAGCGGTGGATGGTGTAGTGCGGGTGCGGCCCAGAGCATCTCCCACACCCATCTCATCAGCACCAATACCCAAACGTTACCTCTGATCCAAACATGGGTTCGACGGAAGTTCAATGAAGGAAGAAGAAAGGAGTTCTCTGATATTGATCCTCCAAGTTATCAAGGAACGATATTTCAATATCAGAGAACTCCTTTCTGCATCCTTCATTGAGACTATTTTAATGGAGAGGCTGGTAATAGATACACGCAGATATTATGTTACTTTTTCTAAGATAGCGTAGCCGAATAGATGCTTTTGTGTTCGAATAATATATCGTTATAAAGCCAGTGCGTATTTATTTCCGTGAGACTGTGACAAAACGTACAAAGATAGGTGTCGGAAGCGTAGGCCTGCCAAGTGAACATTTGACGAACTGGTCTACTCTAATCATTATTTGAGATAATATACTTTTGATCCGTAACAACCTGGGCCTTGAATAAGGTCAGCGCAAGGCGTATTTTCGGATTTCGCAGCCTGGACCCTACAGAGACCAATACTACAACTACATTTCGATGTTGACTAGTTCCAATAGGCCAAGAAAGCATACTTTATATTTCTAAGATGATGATGGACACCGATTCCTTAGAAGAAGTCTTGGTCGGATAGAATATCATATCACTAGTCTAGTAGTCAATGGACCGTAGTGACCCTCGTACAAATAAGATAGACCAGACCGCTACCCGGCCGGTGATACTGCCTAGGTATCCAGTGCAACCAACTAGACTTGGAAGAACACCAATAGTTGAGACCTTTGTATGTGGATACAACCTACAAATAGAAGTTTCGACCAGAGTCTAGAACTAGTTGTAGTGTTATATAGAGAACTTCTCTGGTCTCTGGGATTTCATTTTCGACCTCATCTTACATGATCACTTTCAAACCCAAGAAACCAAGTCTTGTTTCACTAAATACAAATATCAATAAATCTCAATTGCAAATATCTCTTCCATTTCTCCCATATCAATGGCAAGAAGTATTCCCAGCGAAAATGAGGTTCCCGATCTCGTCTCCGACAATGGTACAGACAGTTCGGATAACGACTCTAAGAAGAAGAAGCAGCTCCCGAAGAAGAAGAAGAACAAGCCAACGAAGAAGACTACGACAAATAATCAACCTCCTTCTAGTAGTGGGAGCGATAGCCGGAGCCGTGGTAGCGGAAGTGGCCAAAGAACTCCGACCTAAAAGGAAGCGTGAAAAAGTGAGGTTGTGAGGGAATATCCGCTGATAAGAAATAGAAATATGGTAAAGATTGAGAAGACTTTCTGAGCTTAGACTGTAGAATATCAGGGATTGTGAAGGGCAATGACACAAAAGGATGCGGAAATGATTTAGTGGAATCATTATCAGGGGTGTCTGTCGTTTACCTTTGATTTGTATCACTTCAATACAGAGAAGATAGCAAAAAAAACGGAAGGAAAGGGACAGGCTCGGCGCAATGCAGGTTAGAATGGAGTTTAAATAGAGAAAATTTGTTGATTCTGGGGTGTTCAAACCAAGAATTCTGCATAAATCGCCTGCTGATTAGGTACGCCACCGCGATATGGTAATGTGCATATAACATGAGGCCCTTCAACGAATATGAATACATTATGGATTAACTGGTATTTGATATTTCATCCGGTCACAAGAATTGGGCCCTGAAATCTTCAGGCAAATCTAAATCTGGAGTCTTATGAGAAACTTCCATTGCCAAAGTTCTCGCCTCATGAGTACAAGCAGACCTTCTCAAGGCATTATTTTTTGGCATCCGCCTTCATGCCTGCCTGCACCCACTCTCTGGCCTTCTCAGCTGCAGCCTTCATTTTTGCCTCACGATCAGGGTCCTTTTTCAATGCTCCAATATTGTGTGGATCTGGCACGTGACGTCCTTTCTCTACTGCGGGTCTCTTCTCCATTCTCTCATCCCATGCCTTGAGAGCTGGGAATTCTTCAATATCAACACCGCTGTAGAAAGCAGAAGTCACCCAACCCCAATGGGCAATGTCAGCAATAGTGCATCTGTCACCAACCACTAAAGTTTATCACATTAGTAATTGGCCCAATGAAAGATTCGAGAAGAAAAGAAGCACTTCGAGCCAAATCGAGACATGGGTTACAAAGGGGCGATGAAGGGTATGTTCGGAAGTAAGACGGAAAGGTCAACTGTACTTACAATAACCAGAGGTGGACTTTTCGAGATGAGTATTGAGGACGGAATACAAACGCCTAGTCTCATTTACGTAGCGATTGATACCATACTCAATTTTCTCGGGAGCATATTTGGTGAAGTGGTTGGCTTGACCTTGCATAGGACCAACCCCGGCGTTGAGGAAGAAGAGCTGGTCATCATGTTAGTTTGTTTTGCTTTCAATCATGAACATCGAACAACCCACCCAATTGTTGACCTCATAGTACTCTCTTGTTCCCCTCGGATATGAGATCTTGTGCTCTGTATCATATCTATCAACGAGATACTGCTGAATGCTGCCACTTTCAAACAACCTAATCTTCTCTCCATCTGTGAACGTATCGGTCAAAGCGGGGATTCGTCCATTAGGATTGATCTCAAGGAACCATGGCTCCTTCTGAGTACTCTTAGATATATCAACCTTGTGCACCTCGTATGAGAGACCAAGCTCTTCCAACGTAATGGATATTTTGATTCCGTTGGGAGTCTGGGTTGTGTAGAGGTGAATATCTGATTTGGAAGCCATTTTGGGTAATATGAGAACTCAATTATACTAGAAGTTTGTTCATAGAAGGGACGGTGTAAAATGGGAATGACTGAGGTATATATAAGGGAGTTTTGAACTTTTTGATTTGTAATATGAATGTACCTGGATGTACTTGGTGTCACGCCTTACCCCACCTTCTTGATGATGTGATCTATGTACTGTCTACCTAGTAGATATGATCTAATTATCTTACCAAATGGTTTTGGAAGGTAGCTCGACGGGGTACCTCGACGGAAGATGCCAAGCGTGCTGTATTCAAACAGCACATGATTCCTCGACAAATCTCCTTTGTGGTATTTCCGCTGTCATCTTTGTTATTAAATGTTATCGAAGTTGCATGAGACACAAACCATCTCCATGGATTCAGTCGAAGAGGCAATATAATCACGTGGTTATCACGCTAGGCTATATCAGTACTAGTCAAGATAAGCTTTGTTCTACTCGGTAGATTCCAGACTCTGCAATCTTCCAAGATTCCTTCCGATATCTTATACATCTTTCAACAATACCAAATATCAATACTTGATACACTGGTCATCACAAAATGGCGTGGAGACAACAAGGAAGCACTGGATCGAACAATATTCCATTGGGAAATCGACGACGCTTTCCTGGCGATGGTGGAGCTGCGCAAGACGAAAGCTACAGTCCAGCTTCATCTTCTAATAACCACGAATCTGGTTTCAAGCGTGGACGAAGCCCTACCGTGAAGAGTAAGTGTATCTTATCGGCTGCTTTATTTCATTCATCTAACATATTCTAGCCGAAGAACCTGCAGGCGATGGATCTCGACGCCGTAAGAAGAGAAATCGTTGGGGCGATGCGACTGAGAACAAGGCTGCAGGTCTCATGGGACTTCCAACTGCGATTATGGCGAACATGACAAGCGAGCAACTCGAAGCCTATACCTTGCATTTCCGTATCGACGAAATTACTCAGAAGTTAAGAATCGATGATGTTGTTCCCGCGGATGGTGACAGGTAAGCAAGCTCTTTCCATGAAAGCTTAACCATCTAATTAATTCTGTTACAGATCACCTTCCCCTGCTCCCCAATACGATAACTTTGGTCGCCGTGTCAATACACGAGAATACAGATACAGAAAGAGGCTCGAAGACGAGAGACACAAATTGATTGACAAGGCTATGAAAGTCATTCCTAACTATCATCCACCACAAGATTATCGCCGCCCCACTAAGACCCAAGAAAAAGTCTATGTGCCAGTCAATGACTACCCAGAAATTAACTTCAGTATGATTGCTAACCCTCTAACCTTTCTAACCTTATATCCCCATCCTTATCCATTTTCATTTCTCGTGTGACATTGGATGCAGCATTTGGAAGACAAATGCACAGCACCGTCATCACTAACCTGTCGTACTCACTACCATTTTGCTCAAAGCTTTTGATCCTATACTAACACTTAGCTTGCGCTCTACTAAAGTTGGTTTACTTATCGGTCCCCGTGGCAATACTTTAAAGAAAATGGAGACTGAATCTCAAGCTAAAATTGCCATCCGTGGAAAAGGATCCGTCAAGGAAGGAAAAGGTCGATCCGATGCAGCTCATACTAGCAACCAGGAGGAGGATCTACATTGTTTGATCATGGCAGATACAGAGGAGAAGGTCGAAAAGGCAAAGAAGTTGATTCACAACATCATTGAAACAGTAAGATTCCCATAAATTTTTGCTGTTGATTATCACGTACTAATATACTACAGGCTGCCTCCATCCCCGAAGGCCAAAATGAGCTCAAGCGTAACCAACTTCGTGAGCTCGCTGCTCTTAACGGTACGCTTCGTGATGATGAGAACCAAGCTTGCCAGAACTGTGGTGAAATTGGCCACAGAAAGTACGACTGTCCACAACAACGCAACTTCACTGCCAATATTATCTGTCGTGTTTGTGGTAACGCTGGACATATGGCCAGAGATTGTCCAGATAGACAACGTGGTACCAATTGGCGCAACGATGGTCCTGCTGGTCCCAATGCTACTCCAGGTCAAGGTCGTATTGGCTCTGGCGATGCAGTTGACCGTGAATATGAGGTAAGCATAAGAATAGTTCCAATTTTCTATTATTAGTACTGACAAATCGTGTAGCAACTTATGCAAGAACTCTCCGGTGGTGCTCCGGCTAGTGATAATGCTCCTCGTCGTATCGAATCTGGACCCTCAGGTTATGATCAAGGTCCTTCCAACGGCCAAGAAGATGTCAAACCATGGCAACGAGGCCCATCAAATGCTCCTGCTCCATGGCAAAGAGGAAATGATGCTCGCGATTCCGCGCCTTCTGGACCAGCCCCATGGGCTCGACGAGGAGGCGACGATAGAGATAGAGGAGGCTATCAAAATGGCTACAATGCGCCACCATCCGGGCCATCTGCCGCGCCCTGGGCGAAACAGTCGCAACAACCACCAGCCGCTCCAACTGGCCCTTCTGCCTATCCTGGTCAAAACGGTGCTTATGGTGGACACGCTCCTGGATATGGTGGCTATCCTCCTCAACAGCCACCGATGGGTGCCCCCCCTGGTCTCAATATGCCTGGACCTCCTGGATTGAGCAGTGCTAGTATCAACGCTCTCCTTCAACAATATGCTAATGCTCCTCCACCACCTCCTCCATCCAATGCTGCTCCTCCTCCTCCTCCCCCCGGAAATGCCCCTCCTCCACCACCGCCAAGTGATCAGCCACCACCGCCTCCTCCACCGGGAAACTAAACTCAATTAATGACAACCGCCTACAGCTGTTTGCCTTGGTTGCCGGCGTGCAATAATACAAAATCACCGCACCCGTTTTGGGACCCTTTTAGAAGGATACTAACATAGGGATTTCTTTATCCATAAATAAAATGTTTCAATGTATTCGCAAGCACAGTGTTTCTTATCGGAGTGACAATCTCCGAATTCATTTACTCTATTTTCTTTTGATTAGTACCTTGCTGCTACTGTAACCATAGGAAAATTATATTACTTGTGAATTTCATGGTCAGTTGCAATAGTGCGTGTGATTTTACTTCTATCGAACCATGTCTGACTCGTGCTGTATCATTTTTGGATTTTCTTTTTCAAATCGAGCAACCCGTATTGGTGAGTGCCAATTTGACGAGTACAAATTCAGTTACACAGAAAAGTATGACTCCCTATCCGGCACTCTTTACTGAAGACTCACTTTGACAATTCTAAATGAAAATTGTAGATTCAAGTTTCACTGCCCAAACATGCGAGAATGCAAGATTGACATTGTGCAGGGCATTATTTACGTTTATATGCATAATCTAACAAAATTCCATGATATATTCGACTCACCACTCATTCACCGAAATAGCTCGTCGAGATGAACAGTGAGGGAAGAGATTCATTGGATTTAGTTGCTTGGTATCCCCGACCCTCGATATCTGAGATAAGTATGAACATTGAGCCCTTAATATTCAAGATGGATCTGAACATTAAGCCCTCGATATCTATGATGAGTCTGGACATTGATTCCTCAATATCTGATATAATTTTGAACATGATCTGTAGGTTAACCTTTGCATAGAAATGAAAAATCGAGCCAACACGCCAAAAAGGCACAACAATCCAACTGAAGCACACATTTCCTGTAATATGGTAATCCCACACTTCAATAAATAGGAACTTAGATCCATGGCATTCTAAGCACCTCTCCTTCCGTCATCCCAGGCTTACCAAAAACAACTTCGGCAGATGGACTTCCAGCCTCCAGTGTCATCGTAATATTGAACAACGTACTATTCCTCGTCTGCCATGGTCGATCAGGATCCTCTTGGCAGCAAATAGCTTGCGGGGTATTAAAAGTATCCGAAAAGATTCTCTTCCTCAACGTTTGACCAACTCCATCTGGCATCTCCAGACCATTTTTCAAGTCACCAGCTAACTCACTAGCCAGTTCTCTGGCTCTTTCGAGTCTCACTGGACTCCCTTTAAGCCATGTAGGGCTTCCATCAACCCAACGCGGTTCCACCACCAATTTATTCTTAATAAAATGATTGGTATGGGCCACAAATCCTTCATCACATGGCTCCAAAAAGCAATTTCCAAGAGGAGAAAGCTCCATACTCAACACTTTGTTCGAATCGGCTATCAAAATATGCTGGCTTGAGGCTACACCTCCTAGCGCCTCAATAGTTTCTATAGCATTCTTTACACTGCTGCTCTCTAGACAAATGCGCAGTGCAATGTGAATTGGAAGTTTAGATGTGTCCGTTGGATGGGCTTTGATGGCGTTGAGACATACACCCACACCTGCTGAATTAAAACCAATCTTACCCACGATGCCAGCCTATGTTGACCCGTTACTTCACTATATCACTGCTGACAGATGACTTGAAAATGTCAGAGAAGAAAAGCATGGATCATACCTCAGTAACCATCCAAATCTTATCTTGACCCGCTCTTTCTATCTCCACCAAAGCTAGATTCCCCTTGACCTTCTCAGTCCAGTCCCAATTCTGCGCCAAAATCACCTTTCCTTCCACCTGCGTGCCCTGCATCTTCCACCCTAGGCTGGTACACCCGTCGGTAAATCTGCCCAGCGCAATTTCACTCCTACAATTAAGCGCCACAATATCCAAGATATCAACGCCCGCACCCTCGGCTATACCAACCATTTCATCATAAATGGCCGGTGTTAGTTTTTGTATTGTGGCTTGGAATTCTCGTGCGATTTCGAGGACTTCGGGCCAAGATAAGGAGGATGTGGATTGGAACATTGCGTCATATACCCCCATTTGATTCTTGATTTCGGCCGACAGAAGGCTGCCATGTTGATGTCCTATCTAGAGAATGTAAGATTGCCGTTTTGGTTTTTGGGAAGTGGGGGAGGGAGTAGAAGGTAGTGGATGGAGAGAGTGTTTACCTCTGCTGGCGTTCCTTTTAGTACGATCTTTTTGGGGGAGTGAGCAGAAGACATGATGGCAGATAGTATGTTTATATTTCACAGTATAGTGTTCTTATCTTCGAGGTCAGAAGTTATCATGGAGGAAGGAGGTTGCTACCTACCTAGTAGTTACCCCGCCGCGCCTACCCCAAGGCAGGGGGCATATGCCGAAGAAATCCCGACTCTGCCGGACTTCTTTTCAACGTCCAGTCACATTTGGCTGGACCTTAGAAAGTTAGAAATAGACACTTAATCAATGGTTCTTCCGAATTTGAATATTGAGAACTTTCTCGGCATCATATCCAGAGTTGAAATGTTGCAGAAAATTTTGTATGCGAGCTTTGACACATTGGTAGCAATGTTCTGATATTGCTTAGACATTTTGCCGCATATTTGAGTATACCTACCTACGCATCACTTTTATCGTTGACTTGAAGTTTGAGGAATAGTTTCCAAAAACATTGATTTTGTTGCTTGGGCCACCTGCAGTGAATGAATATTAAAAGCGCGTGGTTGATTGGCGAAATCGGATGCATCGTTCAACTTGAATTTCCTATCTCGTCAAACCTTCACTCCCCTTAAACCTCAATCCTCGCTTCGCCACTACACGACCCACATTATTCCTCCAACCCACCGCCCCCTCCAAAAAATCCAGCTCCCCCTCAAAGTCGTCTTCCATGTCCTCTATTCCATCATTAAAAATATCAAAAGAAAGATACGACTAGAGACTAAGCCTAATCAACCCCGGGAAACCACGACGTTTCTCTACTGCTGAATCCTCGAGGCGCCGCAGCCGTATGCGGGCCCCAACGCCACTGCACTACGACATCCCCTAATATTAGCGATGTTTGTTGTGTTGTTTGGATATATATGTAACTCTCGCCCAAGGGAGTGATGAAGATGAAGATGAGGATGAAGATGTTCCATTTGAGGGTACTTAGTCACAACGCCTCTCGACTACACAATAACGTAAATCAAATCAAACCTTCTATGAAATCGTCTCTAAACAACAACGGTAAGAAATACTAGAGAGATACGGAAGTCCACAAGAACCTCCAAATCATTGTTTATGGCCATCAACGCCGAAGCTAATGTTCCAAACGTCGGCTTACTGACCATTTATAACTTGCAAATGAATCATCAAGTCCTGGGTCTCTATTGAGGGTCTATGTGATATTTTGGTGAATATAAAAGACTGAGTATAGCATCCAAGCTCAACTTGGATATGCCCAGCTTGTATGTGCCACTGGTGATTTGAAAATGATGTTTACGTTCGCGCATGCAGACGTGTAATCTGAATGCTGGATTTGAGGCACATGGAAATCAAATAAAATTTCAAACAATTTAGTATGGGCTTGAGAATATCAAATACCTTATTGGAATCTCGGTATGAAGTATATTGTTCGAACCCTATCTGTGAGTCGTTCAGCAAAGCCATTCAAGTGCAATGAGGAAATTTAAGAAGCCTTTGAAGTTATCCATGTTGCACATCACGTCATGATCATATCCATCAGTTCTATTTTATCCATATAATATTTGTCTCCAGCTTTCTCATCTTGTTAATCTGCATCACAGCTACATAATATTTTTTATTTATTTTTACAGTTCAATCATTTTCATCACCAACCTTTTCACCAAAGAGACATATCATTCCAAGTCAACTTCGACATCGTTTCTGATCTCATTTCTGAGGTCATTTAAGGCATAAAAATGTACTGTGAATAATGGATACTGGATACTGGGTGTAAAGGGTGGGGAAGGGGAGCTGGAGGAATAGTTGAGTCGTAGAAAAAGAGAAGGCAATAAGGCAATAAGAACGCTGATGAGTTAGAAACTATAAAGAGTGAATGCTTATGTAGATCACCATCTGGAAACCATTCAAATGTCTATGCGCATAGACATATTTCAAAGGGTGTATGTAAGTGACGCAAGCGAGATGTGTGGGGCGTAGGAGTTGTGAAAGAGGAGAAATGACGGTAGGGAGTTAGGAGGATAGAGGAGGTGGAAAATCGGAATTGGCGAGACGGGAGAGATGAAATGTTGCTGGTGGGATACGAATGTACGTCCCTATCTGAACAATGACAAATGTCTTTAGTAGAACCACCACCGCACTGGGTTTTTGATGTTAGGTTTCTGTTTTCTTAAACTATAATTGTGAGGGCAGATGCAAACCAACTCTTTTCCATCATCTTTCGCTGTTGGGAGAGATAGCTTTTCCGACTTGTCGTTTGCAATCCCACCAATTCCCGGTAGATTCTTCTAACCTGTACTCTTCTAGGTGCTCGAAGCATGACACTGACATAGCAAAGCTGTCTTGACTGGGACTATTAGATGCCGTGAGTCTGCGAGTGCCGTTTCTGAATATGGAGTGCAAGTGTAGAGGTAGGCAAATTCTGAGGAGATCTCATGGTACGGTATACCGTATATGAAGATCTAGTTGTGAAGATTTTGATTTTGTATAAATCAAAAATACGTTGGATGCAGAAAGAAAGAAAGGAAGGAAGGGATTGGAGAACATTCTCCTGTAACCTTAACACCGACGAAGATCATTATGAAGATCGATGCACATGAATTCTTTTGAGAATCATGAAATGAAGACTGGAGCATTTGCTTCCCCCAACCCAATTTGAACTCAAAATGATGGAGTCAACATCTCCAAGAAGCTTCATCGATCTCTAAGTTGGACTTGAACATTGAATCGAATTTTTCAAAATACATTTAAATAATCAATCAAATTATCCAAAATAGATCTAAACAATCAATCATAATTATCCAAACTAGATATAATCATTATTGCAAAGATCTTTCAATGGGATATAGAAAATTTGTTACTCGTCTTCAACTTCAATTTAATAATACCCAAAATTTGAAATGATCAAGTGAAACAATGTACTTGAATATCAAAAAGCATACATGATACTCCTTTATTAACTTTCTATCTATCTATTCGTTAATTTCGTTAAAGTCCATCTACATACACCACGCGTATAGCTTCTCCCCCCCCCCNTTTGCAAATCGCCGCCTATCTAGATATTCAACTACATATCCAACCGGAGCCCCCTATCCTCTCTTCCCCGACCCATCTCGACCTCCGCCGCCTCTCTCCTACACCTCTCACACATACACCAACCACCCAGACTACCCTCGGCCCACTCCCTCCTCTCCTGCACCGGCAACCCAATATCGCAATAGTGATTCCAAACCTCATCCCCCTTTTTGACCCCCCCTTTCCTCCCGCCAATCCTCTCCTCTCTACACCACAATTTCATTCGGCCTCCCCATTCCCACTGTACGTTTGGATCACAATCATGATTTGCCAAGCACCACAACGGATGAACAGCCGCCACCTCCGGCATCCCCGTCGATGTATTAACTCTCGCGGATGCCGTGCCGCGAAATTTGCTATATAGTGTATTGAGGATCCAGAGATCATAGGAGGCGAGCTCGGCAAAGATATCGATATCCATTTTTTCGAGAATGTGAAGAGGCGTGGAGATATTGCTCGAGAAAGAGAATGGGAGAGTCCAGACTGGTGGAGGTTCTGATTCGGGAGAAATGGGAACTGCATTAGAAGCGGATTCCAGAAAATCCCCCCAGATGAATTTTACTTCTTTGAGGTCGAGAGGATGTACTTCTTGAGTCGCTGACATAGCTAATGCGCGGGCGAGGAGTAGAAGGTAGAGGGCGTTAGGTGATTCTTTAGGATCTGGATCTTTGGAGATGGTATCGACGTCTTTTTCACAAATGGCGGGGTGATAGGTTTCCATTGCGAGATTGAGACAAGATTCGTTGCAAAACATGATATCGGAGCAGTCAGGACATCCTACCACCGTGCTATTTTTGCTCAAGGGGGGGAGGACTGTACTGCAGACATCGCAAAGTGCATCTTTGAGACGATTGTTAACGGTTAGAACAGAAACCTCTTCAAGAACCGTTTCGCCTGACTGTATATCATCTGTTGCGAAAAGTCCCAATTGCTTGTTGGTTGGTATATTACCATCTTCATCCGGAACAATGGCCGCTTCCACAAGTGTAGGTAACTCGACGGCCCGGACTTCAACTTTCGAAGATATAGCTTTTAATTCCCGATTTAAAAAGTCGAGGGATTTCTGCGAGAAACGGTTGGGTTCGTGGTCATTCCATGGATATATTTCGCGTCGTACCAACCCTTGATCTGGCAAATCGGTTACGTCCACCTCCTCTGTCTTTAACCTCATCTTGGCCATGTTGAATATATAATCCTTCACCTGGTTCAATTCCTCATCGTCAGGAGCAGCTTTCAATCCCCTGCTGCAGAAATCATACGCACTCTTTAAGCATCCGCATAGCAGAAGACTCAATGAGAGATTCTGATAACATCGCAACGCAGCCTTGTCGGCAATGCGCATATATGTTTCCTCATCCACATCATCCACATGAAGCTTCTCGATTCCCTTCCCCTCAATGATATCATCGCTTGAATCTGCCAGCCCATGAGCATGTCCCTTTAATAAATCGTCCGGAAATCCTTCCGCGATTCGAGACTTAAAAGCTCCCAAAGCCTGCTCGTGATATTCAAAACTCTCATCCTTCAATTCATCGCATAGCAACAGAGCCCTATAACTATCACCGGCCGCCAAATCCGGATAACCCAAATCGCCATAGACGCTCGCTCGTTCGAGGTAGAGTAATAAATCGTAAGGCTCCTCCTCCAATGTTTCGGTTAACTCAGATCGTCTCCCCACAAAGATGGAGGTATCATCCTCCAAGTCGCTGTCTCTATCCATGGTGCTTTGGACATGATCCTTTGGATGAAAGAAATATGCAAGTGGTCTATCCAAGTTAAAAGATCGCACGAGTGAGCTTTTCTCCCTCCTATATTGTGAGTGAGCAGATGGCATGGTGGGGGTGTTTTGCATTTGGAATTTCAGTTTTTTTTTTCTTCAAGGATTCTACCACCATACCAGTACGAAAGTGAGAGTAGGGGTCCAACGCCACGCTAATTTTGGAGAACTATGAGGGGCAATACTACTAATAACAGGGCTTATTCTTCTGCCCTGTCGAAATAGAGGGGTTTGTAGATGAATCTGCATCAAAATTCCGGAGTATTTGCTCCGGTATTATAATCATCTTTTGATTTTTTTATTATTATTTATAAATAGATAGCTAAATAATAATCCTCTAATAATATTTGAGAAATTCGAGTCAAATTTCGCGATTAAACTACTAGGTATTGTTCAAGTATCAATAACTGAAGGGTTCGAGTATCAATAACTACTAGGTACCTACATAGGTAGGTAAAGGTGGATGTGAGGTGCATATGTTTATGGCTGTGGCTGTACCATAATGACATTCTAGACTTATTGGCGAACAATATTGCAGAAGTGACTCGTACACTCCCGATTCACTATATTATGTATCCCCTCTGTATGATATGTAACGGGAAGCTGTGGAAAAAGAGTTTGCTCTTCCAAGGTTATTCCAATAAACTAAAATGAATCATCCGACATTTTCAAAAGAGGAAGTCAAAAAAAGGGTTCTTCAATCAGGATCAGCAGTGTCTATAGAGAAATGCCCAATCGTAGATGTTTAGACTCTCATGGAGGTCTTATTAAGGGGCTAGATCTACCACATATGCTACGTGGTTTCGTGAATAGTCATGCAACCCTCAATACCGATATGTTCTATTCCACTCATTCTACTTCAATCTTTCATCTGCCTTCTACTATCTACCATTTTCTAATCTACGGAGCCGGTCATACTTCCATGTCGTGCTGCACATGTTTACCCCTCCACTCCTCCCACCACTCCACTCTTGCGTCTCTCAACCCCTCAAATCACTCAGCTTATCGACGTAGTACGCAGGGACTACAGGAGCATTCTCAGCCTCCCATTCATCTTTTTTGGATACTCCAGTCAATACGGCTAGGGTACCGCCAAGTTTCCCCTCAATACCAAACTTGATGTCCGTATTCAATCGATCCCCAACCATACATGTCTTCTTACGATCAAACTGAAATTTGCCCTCAATGGAATCCATCATTGCTTGATTTGGTTTGCCTAGCGCCGTTGGTTCTTTTCCTATCATATTGATCAACGGAATCGATATAGATCCAGCTCCGGGAAAGAATGTATGGTTTGATGGTAAAGTACTATCCGTATTAGTTGCCAAGAATACAGCACCTCGACGAAGGTAATGGTAAGCGTGGCATAACTTGAGGTAATTGATGTGAAAGTCCAAGCCAGCCAGAACTATACCAACATTATCGTCAAGTAGTGAACCATCTGCGATCCCTTTGTAATCCTCGGGTGTAATATCGCGACGATAAGCTGGATCTGTTCCCCCAATGAACTCCACTCCTTCTGTCTTCAACTCTGTTTCGATGCCAATTTCCCCTAGAACGAAGACCTTATTCTTTGGTGCAGGAAGCTTGAGGATTCGAGATATATAAATTGCGGAGGAGTAAGCGGATCCGAAGATTTCATCGACATTACTTGGTATACCGAGGGTAGTAAGTTTCTTTTGATATTCGGATCTCGATTTTGTGGAGTTGTTCGTTACAAAGACAATCTTCTTGCCTGAAATAATCCATCATCAGCAATCGCCCATAAGAATGCTTGACCAATCTTACCTTTTGATCTCAACAATTCCAAAGTTTCGACAGTCCCTGGGAAAATATGATCCCCGGACCAAAGAACACCTTATTCTCATTAGCACATCGTTATCTAGGAGTACGGTTGTCGCAAAATACCATCACAATCAAAGAGGAAGACCTGGAGCGCGAAGAAAGTCAGCGTTGCCCTACAAGTTGAAGCTTTGAAGCTTTCGTAGGACTGACTCAACGCACTTCGAATTGATCGATAAATTCGTTTATGGCGGATGGATCGCCTGTGAGATACTTTGGTGAAGCCATGATAAGTATGAAGTGGTTTCTTGTGCAATATAATCAAGCGCAGGAATGAATGCCGGCTTCAAGTCTTGACTGGATCTGAAGAACAATCGGAGAAATCGAACAAGGTCCGAAAGATAACCCCTCCAAGAGCACGTGAGTCTGTGTAGACCCTCAATTGGTGAGGACCTGATAGGTTCAGGTAGGTATGACGAAACGCCAAGTTCGCGGCAGTGGAATTTCTTTTTGGATGGATGGATGGATGGATGGATGGATAGCTTCGTAGGGCGAACGGATAAGAGCGGTAACACATAAACGGGTTAAGATGGGATAGGATATGATAGGATGGGATAGGATAGGATAGAGAGAGGTTTCAATTGATGTTCATGGTAATGCACCCACTCAATCACTCACTCACTTTCTCTCACCTGTCTGAATTTCTGCATTAATTGAGGAATGAGGATAGATATATCTACACCTCTACTCAAGTAGGTAGGTAGGATCGAATATCTCTCAGTCTCTCCTTTTTACGCGGGGCAATCGGAGCCGCTTGGTAAGGTTAACCGACCCGACCACAAACAAACCCCTCCAAAGAAACAACAACGGAGGGAGGGAGGGGCAGACCCGCGTGAGAGAATTCTTCAATGATCAAACAAATACAGTTCTAGAACGATAAGTATAACCAATCAATTGAGTCAAGGTAGACAAAAGTACCCGGTTGACTGATTGATTGACTGGTAGGCTGATTGGTTGATGAAAATAACTCCAAACCAAAGGAGATTACAAGGCAAAAGCAAAAGAAAAAGAAAAAGCAAAAGCAAAAGCACCTCCCTCAAAAATGATTTGTTTCATCCTCAGAGGCTCAGGAGTCAGGAATCTTATATAATCCATGGATTGAATGAAAAGGGCTTCAAGTGAGCGAACCTAACCATTGGATAACCATCCAATAATCATCCTGTACAACGTCTTGGGAAGGAATATCTGTGAAACATATATCAACTAGGTACCTCATAGGCTAACAAGAAGTACCCTTCCGTCGGGCGATAGATAGTAGGTAGCTGAGCGGCACCAAATACAAAAAGAGAAGAGAAAATTTCTACAGTTGGGCAGGCTTGCATGTTTGAAAGGGATATACCGGTAGATGTGCGTGTGTGTGTGTACCACGGATCTTCAGACTTCAAGGCGGTCGAGTTTCTTTGGGGAGTTTTCAGGAGGACAAATGAAGTTGGCGTTACTATCTTCCCGTATGTTTTGGATGCCTTCTTTTGCCTTGATTGTATGCGGATTAGATTACTTTTGAGTAGGTAGTACTTAGCTGAAGATATTAGATATAATGAACTGCAATTCCCCTTCTCTCAATTTGATTTCAGGACTCCAAATCTCAGCTCAGCTCAGCTCAGCTCAAATCACTTCACTTCACTTCACATTCAAGACAAAGAAAGTATTTTGCTTGATTGTTCGTTTTGATTGTTGAATGTTGATTGTTTCTTTCATTCTTCAACATTTACATTTTGATTGCTGATTAATTACTTATTAATCATCCATCCTCTTATCTACCTCGAATCGCAAACAGCGTCATCCTGCGGGGCAAAAGTAATTTCCGAATCAAATTTGACGATCACCTCACTTCTTTGAAACTTCTCGAAAACTATAATTTTTCAATTTTTCAATACCTACGGAGTATACACAACAATATAATATTGTTTCAAAATAAATCAATTCAACATTCATCATCGACAATAACATAAAGGTAAGATAAAATCCTTTCCCAGTTATATTTTAAACCAAACCAAACCAAACCCTTTGTGTTTCTACATAAAACAAACCTCATCATCATCATCACCTGCATTACTATCATCACCTGCATCATCAAATGTAATTGCAAGCAATCTAATCCGCCGCTTTCAGATAGAAGGAAGGAGAAATTTCCACTTATTGATACAATCAAAAAGTGAAACCCCCACCATCAAAACCTTCTCTAACTCCGCTCGCATCACCCACAATTCTTAAACTTCCAAATCCATAACTCTCATTTTTCAAAAAAAGGCAATTCATCATCAATTCAACTCACTCACTTCTACCCACACCCACAACATACCCAACGTCGCAAACATGGTTGGCTCACAACCCAACCTCTTCTCCTTCCCATCCGTCGATAAACTCGCTACAACTCTCCGCCAATACATCGTGCAAGCACAAAACGCCGGTCTCACCCGCCACGACGCCTTCAAGATCGCCGTCTCAGGAGGATCCCTTCCAAAAACCCTCGCGGCTGCTCTCCTCGCCCCATCCAGTGGTTCCGACGATGTCATCCAATTCTCCAAATGGGAAATCTTTTTCGCAGATGAAAGAGCCGTTCCTCTCGATCATGAAGATTCCAATTATGCTCTGTTAAAAAGCGAGCTTCTCGATAAAATCCCAGCCGCGATGGGGAAGCCTACCGTTCATCCAATTGATACGGCGCATTTGGATGATGTACAGGAATTGGCGGATCAATATGAACAACTTCTCGTACGCAGCTTCGCATCGAGAGATTCCGTCAAATTACCCATTTTCGATTTGTTGCTCTTGGGATGTGGTCCGGATGGTCATACTTGTAGTTTGTTCCCTGGACATGCCTTGTTGAGGGAGACGGATGCGTGGGTTGCGCCGATTGAAGATAGTCCGAAGCCACCACCAAAGAGAATCACACTTACATTACCCGTTGTTACCCATGGAGTCAAGATAGCTTTCGTAGCAACTGGGGGTGGAAAGAAGGAAATCATGAAGGCCATCTTCGAAGGAGGAAATGGATTACCTTGTGCATTAGTTAACGAAGGGGCTAAGGAGAGGTGTAGTTGGTTCGTTGATAATGCTGCGGTCGAGGGTGTTAGTTTCCCCAGGAGAGGAAGCCTCTAAATTGCCGCAATATGAAAAATGGCGTGCAATTTAGCTAGGACTGGCTACACCATTCTGATTTGATGAGATATGAATATGAATATGCAGTGGAGGAAGATGGATGGACGGGTGGCTTCTTTGGATCTGGAGTTTCAAAGCGAAGATATGGATGGTGTTCAAAAGGGCAAGGATTTATTTGCTGGCACATCTCATTAGCTTCATCTCTTTGACATCCATTGGGAGAAATTATGACATAAATGATATCAAATTGCTAGCTAGCGCTTTTGAATCCGAGATATCAAAAGAATTTAGTGATGTAATGTGAAAGTCTTGTGTTTCAAGTGAAATTCAAATTTAGTTCTATGTGTATTTTTTGTGCTCTTTTCCCTGAGCGTTTTTGACCGCCGCTGCAAAGTGATATTATATACCTACATTGTATAGTGTGTCCGCTGTCCCAGCTTTGAGAGATGAGATTTATGGTATAGGTTATTTAGCCCAAAAGTATTTTGTTACATATCTGAAAAGTTCCTTGGTCTGGTTTGTAATCTGTTCATCAATCCTCTCAATCCCCAATCCCCAATCCTTAATCCCCAGTCCTCAATTTTCAATCTTTAAATACTCAATAAATTCCACTTATATAGTAAGTACCCCCGTATTTCATTCTCACTCCAAAACCCATTCCAACAAACATCGTTCTGCTGACCACTTCATCTTTTTTTGCATATCTGATTTGCATAAGTATCTGATTCATTTATTGGGTTTTTCATTTATTCTTGAGTCTTTGGTCTTTGGTCTTGAGGTAATTCTACTTGGTTCTAAGACCCTTTCCCCAAAATTTCAATATCAAGTTTTAGATGTTCATCATAAAAGATATTCTATCAAGTAAATCCAATCTAATCCAATCCATGGCAATGCAATATAACTCAGCCCAGAACCCCCCCCCCTTTCTCATCTTATATATTCTCCATTTCAAAAGGAGGAAAAGAATATTAGTTATACTTTCTCTATACCTGACACCTGTAGGTGATCGATCTTATTATTCTTATTTGATTTTTAATGTAGGTTTTGTGTTTGAGGTTGATGGGATGGACGAGCACAAGCGAGTCGATGGATATGTATATATCTGCTCTGATATAATGATTGGAAGGTTGTGGAAATGTATACTATCTATAGTTATAGGTGGTAGAGTATTAAATATCAAAGAGAGCTGGGAGAGCCAGTATGTAAGAGAAGAGTGTGCCCGATAGTGTCTGTAGATCTACTCTAATGGCAAAAGATATTTTTAGTCTGAATATCTGATCTGCATACTTTCTTCATTCTCAAAAATTCTAAAGGTGAACAAATCAAATTTACAGAGGAAATAAAAGGATGAATTTAATCAAGTAACATGGATGAAATACCTAGTAGTAATATCATCCCCTCCCCTCTCTTCCACCTCCTCTAACCTCAAATCTCAAACCTCAACCCCCTTCCCCCTTCCCCATTCAAATTTCAACCCGCCTCCATCACCATCACCATCCCCATCCCCATCCCTAAATACCAATCCTCACGTAATATATCATATAAACTTACTCTATCTATCAGCAAATACACAACCATAAAATAAAACAGTAACAGGAACAGGAACAGGAACAGGAATCGCAAAAGCACCAAACGCCCAAATTACAATCAATGCCTCCCGAGGTCGTGCTTGCTACTTCGTACTAGCAAGTCTATATATCCATGGATATGAGGAGTACTCTTCAAACCCCACGAAATTCTATACTGCCGGGGGTTGATAATAAAGCGAGATTAAACTAGAACAAGAACTAACTACACACTACACCTTGATCAACTCTCTCTTCTCGTCTGGTTGGTCTCGTTTGCTTTTCTTTCGCTATGCAAATGTAATATGCAAATCTAACATCCAAATCTAACATCCAAATCTAACATCCAAATCTAACATCCAAATCTAACATCCAAATCTAACATCCAAATCTAACATCCAAATCTAACATCCAAACTACTATCAGAATCAGAATCAGAATCTCCAAATCTCCAAATATACCCCTCAAGACTCCAGAACCTAGGTCCTAAGATGATCATCACAACCCACAAAACAACCAGCATCCACAACAAACCCACGCCGAATATACCAATAACAACGATGAAAAGTAGAGGGGAAAGGTTATAATAATAATTCTAATAAAATATATCAGGGAGATATCTATCACACAACACTCCCCAAGGAAAAAACACATTTCCTTACGAAATACCATGCCATGCCATGCCATGCCATGCCGACGATAGAGGCCAGGCCAGGAGAGCACTGTAGAAAGATTATGTTTGCGGTCCAACAGTCTGCCATGTTTGTACACTGAGCTAGAAAGCCAAAAGTCTAAACAACTAAACAGCTAAATAACTAAATAGCTAAACAGCTAAATAGCTAAACAGCTAAACAGTTAAACAACTAAACAGCTAAACAGCTAAATAGCTAAACAGTTAAATAGTTAAATAGTTAAACAGCTAAATAGTTAAATAGCTAAATAACTAAATAATTATATAGTTAAACAACTAAACAACTAAACAGTTAAACAGTTAAACAATTAAACAGTTAAACAGTTAAACAGCTAAACAGCTAAACAGCTAAATAATTAAATAACTAAACAGCTAAACAGTTAAACAGCTAAACAATTAAACCGCTAAACAATTAAACAACTAAACAACTAAACAGCTAAATAACTAAACAGCTAAATATTTAAATAACTAAATAATTAAACAATTAAATAATTAAACAATTAAACAATTAAACAACTAAACAACTAAACAATTTTATAGTTAAACAATTTAATAGCTAAATAGCTAAACAATTAAACAATTAAATAACTAAATAATCAAATAATTAAACAACTAAATAGCTAAACAATTAAATAATTAAATAATTAAATAATTTAACAACTTAATAGCTAAATAGCTCAATAGCTTAACAACTTAACAGCTTAACAACTCAACAGCTTAACAGCTAAAAATCCAAAAATCCAAAAATCCAAAAATCTAAACAGCCAAAAGTCCACACCTCATTCCATCCAAACCAACCCACAACACCATACCAAACCCACCACTTACCTACCTAAACCCCAAAACCCCAAAACCCCAAAGTTTAAAGTACAAATATTAGTAGTACCCACAATCCACCCCACCCAGATAACACACAGTCCACCCAACCCAACACAACCACACCTACACCTACACCTACACCTACACTCACATATACAAACAAGAACACCCCCCCTTTCCCCCCCCTAAGCTCTTCCAGCTCTTCTAGCTCTTCCAGCTCTTCCAGCTCTTCCAGCTCTTCCAGCACACCAACGCTATTTAAAATTCTCCTCACTCCTCACACCTCACACCTCACACCTCACACCTCACTCCTACACCTCACTCCTCACTCCTCACTCCTCACTCCTCACTCCTCACTCCTCATCCCTCACTCCACC
>NGKG01000012.1:563364-585537 GCA_002162505.1 Myriosclerotinia scirpicola | reverse complement strand
GGGGGAGGGGGGAGGTTGTGATGTCAGATGTGATGTGCTAAAATGTACTCGATTATATTATTAAACTACTCTAAACCCATCCCCTAACCAACCACCGCCGTCACATTCCCCCGCACCAACCCATCACTCCCACTCATCCCCTCCCACGCGCTCTCCAACCCCCAAATCTTCGCCTCAACCTTCACCCCCTCACCCAACCCCCCGGCTCTCACTTCAACCGTATCGAGTTCTCCCTCGGGGAAAAATGTCATGGTCCCACTATTTCTACCTCCGTCTAGGAACACTTCAAGGATAGTCCTATCAACCACAACATCGAGTGTAAAGGTGCCTTCTTCATTAATCGGATTGCCGACGGAGAATCTATCGGTGAAGAAGGGGTTTGATTCTGCGAATCCGTTGAGCTTTCGACGGGAAAGCCAAAAGGGGTTGTCGCCTCCGAGGTACATGCCGCCGGAGATGGATTCGCGCGTGGTGGAGGACGAGAAGGTGAAGTTTAGGGTTCCTTGGGCGACGGTGATGTTGGTTACATTTACGGAGATGTATATAGCGCCGCTGGGAACAGAAGAAGAGTAATCGACGATTAGACTTCCATTTCCGAGATTGTCGTTGGAGGCCAGGGGGGATGTTTCGTTGTAGAGGGGACTCATGTCGTAGGGATAAGAGATGAGAGACCAGCCGGTACGCGTCACGTTTGCGAGATGTGTACGACGGGGTAAAGACATGGCCGAGCGCCATCCCTCGAGTTCTCCGGTTGGGACTTCTTGTGCGTATTGCCAGTTACTGGTCCAGCCTAAGAAGATTGGATCTTCATCGGCTGGGACCCCGTGGAAGAATTGACCAGCGTAATTATCTTTGGCGAAATCGGAAAGACGGGTTGCGGAATCGAGGGGGGTGAAATGGGTGCCGTTGAATGTACCGGGGAAGTATTGGGTTGTGGAGCCGCCGAGGGGAGCACCAGGGTTGATGGAGATTATTAGGAGGTACATGTTTTCATCGCCGGTGCCGTTGGCTACGGGGATGGGGATTAGATTGGGACATTCGTATTGGAGGCCTAGCAGACCGTGGTGGCTGAAGTTGGAGGAGGCGGTCCATTCTTTTAAATCGGGAGAGGTGAAGATGCCGATTTCGAAGGCTTGAGCATAGGCTGCCACCATGACCCAATGATCCTCAAACCAGATGACGTAGGGGTCACGGAATTGAGTGGAAGTAGATGGGATGACGGGGTTGCTGGCATATTTTTCGAAAGTATAACCACCATCGATGGAGTAGGCGATGTTTTGGGTTTCGGACTCAGCAGTGTTGAGGGTATACATTGCAACTACACCGTTGGTTTGGTTGGGGAAGAAACCGGATGTATTGTTCACATCGATCACGGCACTTCCGCTGAAAATTTGTTCGTCTTCATTTTCAGGGTAGATTGCTATCTTTTGATTTGTCCAATGGTAGAGATCCTTTGACGTTGCATGTCCCCAATGTTGATTTCCTGCTACAAGGTCTGTTGGGTTATCTGAAGTAATGTTAGTTTCTGCTATAATGTGAAGAATACGAGTGGTTTACATTGGTAATAGACATGATAAACTCCTTCTGCATCTTTGAATAATCCATTGGGATCATTCATGAAATTTTGAGGCGGTGAGTAATGAATCTGTGGTCTTAATGCTCCAGTATAATCACCGGGAAGAGGTGCATCTGTTGGAACACTGCTATCCCATGCTGAAGTGGTGGTGGAAGCTGATGTTGTTTCCACAGCACTGGATACAGCGGCCCAGAGAGTGACAGCCCAAAGAGTGAATGGTGCCATTGTGTGAAGATGTTGAAGATGTTGGAGTTGAAATCATCATGTTCGGTTGGGAATTTTGCCATCTTTATATACCTAGGTACTTGATTATAATTTGTGACAACTCAGCATTCCCAGCCACTACCTAGTAGGTGAAGTAAACTTTGAACCATTCCCTGCCGTAATGTCAAGGAATTTCATATTCTGGAATCTGCAGTCAAGTGATGAATAACTTACTATGAGGCTTCTAACTTCTAAGTTCTGCCTTAAAAGCACATACGATAGATAGATATTCTTACAAATTTCCACATGATATGCAAAATCTCACCGAGAAAATCGGCGGCTTACCTCGAAGTAGAAAAAACCAAGAACCTTGGGAGTCAATGGCTTCATGAATGGAGATTTGAAATTCCGGGAGAAATGCGGGAATTGATAACGACTCCATACAAAGCGGGTTTGTTCAAACCTTATACAAGAGTGCTTACCTACTACTACAGTAGTATCTGTCGTCACTGGTCAGTGGTCACTAGTACTGGCTTCGTTATTTCAGCGGAATATTGGGCGGGGTCCCCACGTTCCCGCCACCACAGACAGACAGAGCGTGCCGTCTCCCGTGGCTGGCCCGTGGCAAACTAATAATAACCCCTTCACTTCACTCAAAATTTTCATTCCAGCAGAAAGTAAAAGACGCTCCGCTGGCTCTCCGAGGGCCACTGCCGTGGAGGCAGACTAATTGCTATTTGATGAGAGATTTACCTAGGTAGTATTATACCTACGAAGTACCTGGTATCTAGTAGTAGTATAGTACGTACCACCACTGGTTGCTAGATAGATACTAGGTAGTAATAACAATTCGAGCTTACCCCCATACCATACCCATCCCCCCATAATAATGTAATGTCAGCTTCGCGGGGAAACCCAATACCAGTTTTCTACTTACTACTAGGTAATCCTTGTATGAAAAAGAAGAAAAACTGCTGGCGGAAATTGGCTTATTCGGACCGTGAGTCTTTTTGCATTTCTATGACATATAGCTCTTCAAATTGCAACAATACCTACTGAAGCCTGAAGGAACTAGATATATATATATATATATATATATATACTAGATACATACCAGTTTCTGTCGGCCTTTCACCTACAAAAACAGACTTAATGAACAAGGTCAGTATAGATGTCCATGTCGTTATATCCATCGGTAGTGTGCTCTACTTCGTACCGGTATTCGAGTCTAAGGCTGTACTTTTAGCCAGGTATTCATCATTCCATAGTAACATATTCTTCTCAGAACATTGAAATGCCACGCTCAGAAGTTCGATACTTACGAAGAGAGAGTTCGAACAGTTCCGCTTACCTAGTAGCTTTAGAGGAACTTTGTCCATGTTGTTGAAGCGTTAATGTTAGAGCCGGCTGCTGGAGTCTCCATTCGAACCCTTTGACTGTATTATGTTTTCATACCCTTCAGATTATTTCTTGTCATTGTTGCAAAAGGCTTTGTTGTTATTGAAATCCATTAATAAAAGAAAAGAACTTCCGTAGTACTACTGTCTGTACTTTACGCGCTCAATGCAATCATCACCAATAAATTTCCCCCAGCGTTGCATGCAGGAAACCCCTGACTCGATAATAACCAGTCGGAGGAATACCATTCGCGTTTCCAGGTACCCTCTCATTCATAAGAATCATAACAAAGCCAAAGAAAGAAAGGCGTGTGAAACCAGTATTACCAAATTGAGCTTTTGTTTTGTTTTGATTTTTTCTTTTTTGGCTACAGGTAACAGTATTGCTTTATCGCATTTGTATCAGATCCTGAGATGAAGAAGTCGCGATTGTAATGAAAGGGAAGTGATGAAGGTCGCGTTCAACAGGTCTTTTGATTAGGGGTATTTGTTTGAAAAATGTAGGAGTAGAGTAGTAGGTACTGTACGATTTGTAAACTTACAACATAGCATCTTTTTGAATTCCTTACCAAAAGCAGTTCATCTATTATCCTTATTCCTTCATCCGAAATCGTCAAAATTACAGATTGATTCAATCATATCATATCATCCATTCGCTTTAATACCTACTAGGTACCTAGGTACTAGCAGCAGTTTGCAAACAGCAAGAAAAAGGAAACATACTCTCATTACGGCAACCGAAATTTCGCGTAGTGAAGACCCGATAAGGGAATAGCGTCAGATGTGCCTCGACTTCCAAAATATTATCAACTTCCCGATCTATCAACAACCACGACACCCGACGGTCTATATCCGTAGACATCAGTCAACAGCATATGATTAGTGGAAGGATATTTTAACAGCAGTATTGGCGACTTTGCGATAAGTAAAGGGCGTGGACAGCGGCGGCAAAGCAAGCCGACAATTGATTGCGGAACGTCCCTAGAACCTGGGTGGCAGGGAAACGAACCAGCGAACTAAATATTGACTCGAAGTCAAACCATCACAACGACGCGAAGTACGATCGCATTGCGCATAACGAACATATAATTCAGACCTGGACCTTTGGTTGTTTCGATCTCGATAATTGCAGCAGTTTGGCGCAGGCGTTAGGTCTTGAGCTGCTTAATTTGGAAAACTTCCCGGCAGCTCCTCTAGCCCTTAATTGCTTGCTTTTTCTTCCAAGGCAATCATCATGGGAATCAACGGCGACCTAAACTATGCCTCCTCCAAATCTCATGCGAATATCAAAAAGACCCAGCATCTCCTAAATACCCCACAAATATCGACACCACCCCGCTCATCAACCCCTCCTACCACAACAAGTAAAAGGATGACGGAAAGAAAACTCCAGGAAGAGAACACAAACTCCTCAAGAAATACAAGCAGAACGTACCGCCCAACTACTGATGCAGTCGATGCGAATACGCTGAGTAAAGCTCTTTTGAGAGAGTTTGAGGATTCTGGTGGCAGACATCGCGACATTACACCTGGAGGTAGCCCAAGTAGAAAGAGACAACGAGTATATGGAGACAGGTAAGAAAGATATTTCTTTATATATAATATTTGTTTTGGCAGAGCCTCAGAAAGATTGAAACTGCAAGTTGCTCTTGTTGCACACCAGTTTAATTCTTTGTGGGTTTGATCTGTCAAAACTTGATCTGCTGGAGATTGCTTTATTGGACAGTGTACTGATATTGGATGTTAAGATTCATTCCAAATCGTGAAGGACAAGACTTGCAAGCCAGCTTCAGTTTACTGCATGATGAGGGATCTCCGGCAACACCTTCTAAACAGAAGAAGCGTACCCCGCATGGGGAGCTCCATTTTCAAAGAAGTAGGTAATCGGTGAATATCTCTCATGTTTTACAAATAGCTAATCTTACTTCCAGCCGAGGAAGCCAATCGGACATTCTCTACCTTGCTCAGGTCCGAGCTCTTTGATACAACAATTCCACAGCCCACTCCTAACAGCTTATCACCTGAATCGCACACAACCACTATCAATGACCCTACAAGGTCTCATACCCCACCCCATATCTCACCTGCAGTCTCATCACTGCCGGTCTCTCTTACTCCTTCCACCCCACGCAAGAATCTCTTTACGTATATGTCACCGCGCCACCATACGAATATTGCCGGTCACCCAACTCCATCACGAACACCCCAAAGTGGACATGGAATCAACCTCAATGTTCAATCAGAGCTTTACAGCGTCTCCCCTGTACGATTCAACAGCCAGCAGATGCTACTAAGCCCACGCAAACAACCTCGAGTTGTGAGCAAAGTACCATTCAAAGTATTAGATGCGCCTGATTTAGCTGATGATTTCTACCTCAACCTTGTGGATTGGGGTAGCAGCAATGTTCTTGGAGTAGGACTTGGATCTTGTGTGTATATGTGGAATTCACAAACTGGACGAGTCAACAAACTTTGCGAGTTAAACGATGATACAGTCACAAGTGTCTCGTGGATTCAGCGTGGCTCTCATATTGCCATTGGCACCGGAAAAGGTTTTGTTCAGATCTGGGATGCAGATCGAGTACGGCGTTTACGAACGATGACAGGTCATACAGCTCGAGTAGGCTCTCTTGCTTGGAACGACCACATCCTCACTTCAGGTTCCAGAGATCGACTTATTTATCATAGAGATGTACGGGCACCAGACCAATGGCTAAGGAAATTGGTCGGACACAAGCAAGAAGTTTGCGGTCTTCGTTGGAATTGCGATGATCAACAACTCGCATCCGGTGGTAACGATAACAAACTCATGGTTTGGGATAAGCTATCTGATACTCCTACTTACAAATTCAGTGATCATACTGCTGCTGTTAAAGCCATTGCTTGGTCTCCGCATCAAGGTGGTCTGCTCGCATCTGGAGGTGGTACCGCAGATCGTCGTATCATATTCCATGATACCAAGCGTGGTAACAAACTCAACGAAGTCGATACTGGCTCTCAAGTATGCAATCTTGCATGGTCAAAAAACTCGAACGAAATCGTGTCCACCCATGGTTATTCACAAAATCAAATCGTGGTTTGGAAATACCCAAGCATGCAACAAGTTGTTAGCCTTACAGGTCATACGTACAGAGTACTATACCTGGCAATGAGTCCTGATGGCAGAGTGGTAGTCACGGGTGCAGGCGATGAGACCTTGAGGTTTTGGAATGTGTTTGGCAGAAAGCCAGGACAAAGAGATGACTGCGACGTTGGTGGAGGAAAGCTTGTGGATTGGGGTATCATCAGATAGTCTCATCACCTTTTTGCTATATTTGCGATCTTCGATGGAAACAATAGGGTATGGATGGGGGATACGGTGGTTCGGTGGGAAAAATCAGCGCAGTCAATTGTGGGATGGTATTCATTTGCATTAGTGGCGTTCCGGCACAACTGGTGATATCTATCCTATCTGGCATGATGGCTTAGTTGGCATGGTATTGCTCGGCACGCAATGGCTGGGACTGGGTTATTTACATGATATGGGAGCTAGGAGCGAGCTTTATGAACAGGTGCCAAGGAGTTATTACGTGCCTATGTGCATTGCTTACTTTTTGTGATACTATTTAATTTTATTAGGGGAAGTAAGATGGTGGTAGTTGATGCTATGTTTGTTTATCTCTTAGAGAAGGCAAAGACAAAGTAAAACACTAGCTATGAGATGGTTGGTTTTAGCTAGACTATATCATCGTATGCAATATTATGATGATTAAGAAAGTACTTTGTTCCATATCAATGTTTTGACAATTCGAAGCTGGCTGCTTTCTATTTACACTATGAACAAAGAAGGTTTTTCGGAGATATGTCAACATTGGTTTAAATTGAAAACCTTGCTGACAAACATTGGAAACAGAATTGAATCATGTTCATAGGGGTCCCAAGGATGAGAGGCGATAATCTCGCTTCAGAGGGTGGACACTAATGGATAGACATTTTCTGAATTTTAGATCAATGCAACTTCCTTTATGAACAGAACCAAACACATAATTGTGGTCTTATCAAAAACATATGTATCGACTTTACAAGATGACATTTATAGCACAACTTGTGCTCAGACAGTTGGTTTGTAGATTGTCTTGAGGCAGTCCCACATAAAAGTGGTGGTTTGTTTGTTGCTGTAACGTCAGGTGACAAAGGCTTCAACCAACTGGCAAATGTCACCTTCCCATAACAGGGTTTTGTACTCTCTCTTGCCAAAGATCCATCAAGTACAAAGACACCATATAGAATTGAAGCAAAGCTTTAAAGTGAATATTAATAGCGGAGATAGATCTCCAGAAGAGGGGTCGCAACTAAGAAATTCGACTAAGCAAGGCTACTATACTCCATCTCTTGCACCTTCCAAACCCAAACCAACAAAACAACCCAAAAATTCGACCATCAATATGGCTAGTCGAATCGATCGCCTGCGAGCCTTGACTGGCCAGGAAGCAATCTCCGATAATGCTAGTATGGAGGAAACGCAAACCTCCGTCGAAGATGCACTTGGGCTTCCCGAGGGATACACGATTGTAGCTCACAACATGTATGAGGGCACTTCCGAAGAGGATAACACCCCGCCCCCTGCTCGAGAACCAAAATCGAAGAAATCGAAGCAGCGTAGCAATGTCCCTCAAGAGTCATGGATAGAGGATTTTGATGATGGTGGAGAAAATATGACGGCTAGAATGCGTGCAGGCATGAATCAAACTCTTCATGGGTCATCAGCGCCATTACTTTGTATGTTATACTGCGCTATCTAGCCTAGAGTATTCTAATTCTGAGGTGCAGATCCTGAGCTGGGTGCCAATGACTTCCAGGAGTACAAAGATTTAGAATATGGTCAGCTTGCTGCGGAGGGAGAGAGTTTTTGTCCTTGGAAAACTGTTACACAGTATCCAAATACATATGTTGGCAATGCCAATAGATCAGAGGTACGATACTCAAGCATTATCTCTGTTAATCGATCTCTATCGTATCTACTGTGGGGTCGATCGTCGATCGTTCTACTTGAGTAGATCATTCACTCAATCTTTCGACAAATTTTCCCCTTCCCCCTCTCTCAAACCCTTGTATCAGCTGACAACTATCAAGGTCCTAGAGCGCTTCTTCTACGGCGGTAAATGCTACTTGCAAACTTGGGATTTGTAAGTTCTCCCTTTTTACTCTTCCCCCTGATCTCTTTAACCCTAAAGTTGTTACAACCCCTATAGAGATTTTAGAAGTTCCCCCTACCCCCCTTTCTGACGTTAGATAGCTTCTACCTATACCGACTGAGAGAAGACTCTAACCAAAACCCGATCATTCTCGTTCCCACTAAGCAAGTAGAATACTTCCTTGCTGTTATCAACAAATCACTTGGTACAAATCTTACGATTCCTTCTGGATCAAAAGGTGCATTTGACGCAGTATTCAACAGCGACGGTACTCCTTATCCGAGATACCTTGGCCGAGTACTGAATAAGAAAATGGCGGACGAGTTGAGAGAAAACGTTCCACCTCGATACTACAGCCTTGATGGCGAGCCTCCCGTCACAAAGCCACTTGTAGATACATCACTTGCGGCCTTTAGAGCTAAAATCGAGGCTTTGGACGTAACCGCAAAGCGTAAAAAGACCATCAACAAGGAGAAGCAGCGAGTCGAGCGAGTTGCCAAGCAACAAGCTTGGAAGGATTCCACTAAGCGTGTTCAGCGTTATCTGGGATTGCGCAAACGATCAGATGCCGACACATCTGCAAGTCACAACTCCGCGGATGTCAACACATTCTATGATCCAGATAAGCCTACAAAGTTTATGATGGAAGATGCGGTCGTTTTTGTTTGTATAGATGTTGAAGCATACGAACACAATAACAATATCGTTACAGAGATTGGCATTGCTACTCTAGATGTTTTGGGCATTGCTACCATGGAGCCGGGTATACTTGGAGAGAATTGGAGAAAGGCTATTCGTGCAAGACATTTCCGTATCAAGGAGCATATGCATCTCAATAACACAAAACATGTTCAGGGGTGTGCTGATAAGTTTGAGTTTGGGTATGTTTCTTTCCTATGTTCAAAATTTTCGTGCCCTGAGTTCACTTCATCTCACGTGTTACATACTTCATGCTCAATGCTAATATGTTAACAGCATGAGCGAAATCATCTCCATAGACGATGCCCCTCAGGTAGTTGGCACTTGCTTCAAATATCCTTTCTCGTCCCCTTCTCCATCCGCCGAACTAGCCGACCAAAAACGTAATATCATCCTGGTCGGTCACGACGTCGATGCTGATATTCGGTTCCTCCGCCAGATTGGCTACGAAATTAACAATCTCAGACTGCACGAAGGTTGTGACACCACTCTCATGTGGCGAGCTTTGAAGCGGGAAATCAATCCGAGAAGTTTGTCTGCTATACTTGGGGAAATCGGCATTGCAGGCTGGAATCTACACAATGCGGGTAATGATGCCGTGTATACTCTACAAGCTATGTTAGGAATTGCATGCAAGCATTTAGTGGACAGGAAGTTGGAGAGAAAGGAGAAAGACAAGTTGAAGAAAGATAGAATTTCCGAGTAAGTTTTTACCCATCAACTTCATGTTATTCCTCTGTTCTCTGTCTTGATCCATTTCCTGAACGTTGACCAGCTTACTAACTGTTCAAACAAACAGAGCTGTCAAAGAAGCAGTAGAACTGGCCTACGAACGCGAAGAGGGTTGGTCCTCAGATGGCAGCGATGGTGGTGATCGTATCTCACCCGAGCAAGCAGATGCTAAGAAAGCCGCGGATGCTGCCAAGAAAACTGCGAGTAGAAGACCAAAGGTGACAGATGTAAATGAACTGTGGCGTGGTGGTTCTAAACCAGCAACAGCTGCTTCTTCTGCCTCCAGGGATAGTGTTATTCAAGGCCCAAGTCAAGATCAAGGTGCTTATGGTGGCTGGGTGACTCCACCCGCAACTCCGACAAAGACTGGGAAGACTAATCCCAGTTCTGCTTCTACACCTACACCAGCGCTTATACCTGCAGAGCAATTTGGATACTCACGCAGATATAAAAGCCCGACTTACCCATCAGCTAGTTCTGGTGTAACTGCTAAACTCCAAGCGCGACCACATGATCAAGAAGCTTCGAAGCCCCGCACAGGTGGTGACTGGGGTCGAGACTGGGCAACTCGAAACACGCCAGCAGGTTCTTCATCCGCTTCAACCCCAGTCCCAAGCGATCAACCGTCCATGGCAACATCTGCCAATACCGGCATCCCAGACCTCGAAACACCAATGCAAAACATGACGCTCGCTGAACTCCAAGAACAAGGCAGAATCCCCATGGATCTTTCCGCAAATACATCATTCCCGATTCAGGAGGAAGATAAGGGCAATGGCAAGGGCAATGGCGAGGATGCGAACGCGGAGGCCTCGGCTACTGCTGGGATCCCGTGGTCGAAAACCCCGAGGAGAAAACATAACGTTGAGTGGTAGATGGAGATGTGGCTTTGGACCTTTGGACCCTTGGTGCAATAGTTTAGCTGGCTTTAGGTTTACGAGATTGGGAAGTGTATCTTTTCCCTCTTTGGGCTAGATCTAGAGCTAACCGTACAGTTTCTCAAGGAACTCGCATTTTTACTTGCTGCATCGATATGCAGCGATATACATATCATACCCTGTGTCTTTTCGTTCTTCTTTACGCACCGAGTCGATCATATCTATTTGGGTACAGAGCGACATGCACAGCGAGAAACATTGCGTTGAGATTTCTTTTCCTTGTTTCTCTTTAGTGCCGATGAGCTGTGGTATGGCGAGCGAGCGAGCGAGCATGCATGGATTTCCTTACGGCAAGCTGTAGATAGATTATTCATGAATAGCATAGCATAGCAGAGCAGAGCAGAGCAGAGCAGAGCAAGGATTACGTAGCATGGAACAATTTAAATAAATACTTCACCTTGCATTCACATTCATCTTATCATGACAAAATAAAACAGTAGAGCCACTTCAGTTCGTATCTGAGGATATAAAACCTCATTCCCTACCTAAGCAGGAAACGAAATTGTGATTTATTATTCTCATATGAACGCTATAAAAGAGGAGATTTCAGATTGTGATATAAAACCAAATCCGTTGGTAATGTACAATAATAACGCCATCCATCCGCATATGCATTCCCATCCATCGATTGATTCATCATAGACTCATGGATTCATGAACAAAACCACCACGCCACCGCGCTGCCAATATGATACGTAAACGCCATTCGCTATTATGCCGTGTATGAATTTGAACGAGTTGATTCGAGGAGCTGGGTAGAGGGGGATATCGGGAAAGGGCGAAAAGTGGGGGAAAGTGGGAAGTTGCTGTACAGGAAAGAAAATAAAGGTTCGTGTGACGGAGATGGTTGATAGGTGTTGGCTTTGTCGATTCGAGATGTGGTTTCGAGAGGAAATGTGACGGGATATCCGCTATGGTATGTCGCAAACTTTAGTTATCGTAGATGGAGAGGAATGTGTAGAACTCGTGGAAGTAATCGCAGTCGAAGTCGCAGAAGTATGTGTAAACCGCAAAGAAATTTGATTGGAACAAGAACGAATTAGGCTGTATCGCAGGAGAGTATGCAAGAATCGAGCGGAACAAAGTCGATAAAAGAGGGTGAAAATTATATGTATGCGAATAATTGAAGTATGCGGAAGTCGAGAAATAGCAAATCGTCGACTTGATCCAAGTAGAATCCATCCAAATGCCAGGAAATTGTATGCGGCATTCGAAAAGATCAACCATTCTTCTCCAAAAACTCTTTTGCTTCGTTCACCTTGGTAGCTAGGTATGGCGAGCCGCCACGATCTGGATGGTTCAACATCATTAGGGTACGGTGGTTCTTGCGTATGCGCTCTTTGGTAAGCTGCCGTTCGCTGCGCAGGGAAAAGAAATTAGTGTGTGCGATGTGCGAAGGTTTGGAGGGGTAGAGTGAACGTACCTCAGTTGTAAGATGAGCGCAGCTTCTCTGCGATTCATCTTTGGTTCGAAACCGCCCTTGTAAAAGGCTTTTCCGAGTGCTCCGACGGCTTCTCCTCGAGATTTTCGAAACGCTACGAGACCTGCGCGGCCCTGGGAGGGGGGTTAGTATTGGGTATTGATTGGGTGGGGTGGAGGGGAGAGGAGAGGAGAGAAGAGAAGAGAAGAGGAAGAGAATACTTACTAGAAATGCCGCTGCAGCAACCCCCGCAGTGATTGTAAGTATTGACGCCATTTCTTTATTGGCTCTGGCTCTGGCTCTGGTGCAAAATTGACGTCTGGGGAGGGGGGTGGCACGTCTGGTGAGAGGGAGGGGCGTCTTTCTTTGATATCTTCCCAGTAACCTTGAGATTTGATTGCTAGGTCGATTTCCAAAGCTAAAGATTCATGGCACGGGCCGACCATTGTTCCAGAGACTTGCTGCTGGAATTTAGCTTCTCGGTTATCTACCAATGGTTGTCTGGTGGGTGAAAAAGTAAGCTTTTCTCACTACTTTAGATGGTCCAGGCGCTATAGTCATGTGATCCATCAAATCCAAACATAACTGTTCTAAATCTTGAAGATTCATACTACAATGAACAATAAACTACTTCTAATGTATGTTAATTGGACGGGATGTTCTCAAAGTATAGACTGACTTCATATAACAAACAATCATATAACACCTTCAAAAGCCTGATTAGTTGAATGTGTCCATCCATCTATACATTTGACTCTTCTTAATCTAAACACAAAGAGACGATGGCTAGTAAAATCTCGAAAGGATTAGGACATTTTACATATATGCCAGCTTCATTCAGTAACGATAGTCTCTACATCAGATCCAGACTTGAGTATATAGAGGATCTTCATCTAATATTGATACATTGAAGATTTCCAATAGTCTAGATTACAATTTGACAATAAGGGCTTCTTTATCTTTTCAATCTCTTAAAACTGTTTGGGACATAGAAGCTTTTTGAGATAGTCATTTCAACTACTTTCATAGGTTAACAAACTTTCGAACATTGAAAAGTCTCAAATTATAACTTCATTTCAGAATCCTGGGATTCCTGAAGAGGTAAAGAACTACCTTCTCCACTCAAATAAGGAAGTCCCCAAGCTTCCGCAAACCTCATTCCATCACTCCCCATCCCATCACCCCCTTCCACCCGTCATTTCTCACTAAACCTCAATCTATTCCGATATCCCATTTTTTTCATACACTGTATGCAGCTTCGTCATCATCAAATACATATCCTCACCAAGTAATCATAGCGAATATGTGTTACTGAATTGAATTGAATTATCTACAATGAAAATTAATAATTACCCCCTAAGCCCCCTTTGATTTCGTCTTCATCATAGCCCTCTCTGTGCTGTGTCATATCGCATGATCTTTATCCATTTCATACGCGCGGTGGCATGTCCATTATCCATTATCCATTATCCATTCATATCCATTAATATCCATCCGTATATGATATGCAAATGCGTGCCAGAGAAAAATACAATCCGAAGTTTTCGAGAAATGTGAAGAAATGTGAAGAGAAAGTGCGCATTTATGCCAAAGCCATAAGAGCCATCACACCAACCATCGCCCCCATCACCGCCCCATTTCTCATCGCCTCATTTGCCTCGACAGGCGCACTTGGTGTGGCGCTCGTAGCTGCTACGCTACTAACGGCACTGGTGACTGTTGTAGTAGGTTGGATATAATAACTTGTTGTTTGACCTTGAAGTGTAAGGGTGCTGGGTTGGATATATGTGGATGTTTGAACGTGAGTCGTATTTGCCCAGTATGTAAGTGGGATGGTTACAGTTTTGACTACGGATGGAATGGTGACGATGGCGACGGTTTCAATGGTGTTTCCGATTGTTGTTGGGACCTGGGAAGGGGGTGTTAGTTGGTGGATGGGGAAATAGGGTATGAGATGAGAGCTTACATAAACGATTGTTTTACCGGTTGGGGCGGGGAGAGTTGATGTTAGAGTGTGAACGGAGCTTATTTTGATGGTATTTGTTTCGGTGGCTGTTAAGAAGATGCTATATTGAGAGTAACTGTTAGGTTTGAATATCCTTTTTGCTGGAGGAGAAGCTTGAACTTACGTTGATCCAGCACTGACGGTGGTATAGACACTTTCGACGCAAGTAGTAGTTTCGTAGACATCAGTAATCTCATACTCGGTAGCTTGAGTTGTGGTGCTGGGCTTTGTTAGCTTGGAATCAATATCGAGCGAACGAATGGATAAGCTCACTATTGTACGATAGTTGTTGGAAATTTGACCTGCGTATAAATCGTACTAGTATATACTTTTGTGATTGGAGTACCGGCTAGAAGTTGTACATCAGCATTCTAATTTTATAAATAAGAAGGGGGCTTCATACAAACTGTCTGTACTTCAGTAATTGGGCATAAGCTAGTAGAAGTCCGGTAGACATATGTTTCGATTCTTCGCATCGAATTAGCATAAAACATTAGAAATAACGAACATTAAATCTTCAAACATACGTCTTAGTTTGTGGTGGCAAAGTAACCTGCGAGTAATCGGTGATATATCCCTGGGTAACAATAAGGCTAGTAGATGTCTTTGTGGTGGTATAAACGATTCCGGAAATTGTCTGGACTTGAGTGATGGGGCAAAGACTCGTAATAGTTTGTAAAACCCCAGTTTCAACGCTATATTGATTGTTAGTTTTTTTATTTTCAAGATGTGGTTGGAAATTCGTACGTAGTAGTTTTTGGTGGGAGAGTAGTTGATGCCTCAACTGTGATGCCAACACGTGTGACGATGAATGAAGTAGTGGTAAAAATGACGGTTACTAGACTTCCTGAAATCGTCTTTGTTTCTGTGATCGGGCAAAGACTTGTGATTGTGGAATCGACTTCAGTTACTGCACTGCGAGAAATGTTAGGTTCTAAAAGCAAAAGGTTTAGGAATGGGGTTCGTACGTCGCGGTTTTGCCAGGAGCAGTTTCTGTTACTTCCACGTGTGTGGGAACATGAGTTGTATAGATTGAGGTTGTTGTATAGGTGATAGTTTCTTCTTTTCCTGAAATAGTGGTCTTTTCGGTGATAGGACACAAGCTGGTGACTGTTTCAACAATCGCAGTGGTAACAGCAGTCGTCTGGGCGGGAGCAGTAACAGTGTTGATGATAGTTGTGGGAACGGCTAGTTTCTAATGTCAGTACATATTCACCAATACTGAACTAAGTCAAAGTATCCGAAAGTCCGGAATGTATTCCAACATTGAAAGGCTTTGGATTCTTCAATATGTTTTGAGAGATTCAAATCATTTTAAAGATCGAATCCATCTAAACATCCCGAAGTTCAAAATCTTAAACCTTTTTGAACATTAAGAGCTCTTCGAATATTTGAAAGCTCTTCGAACAGTGAGAGGATTTTGAACATTGAAAGCTTTTCAACCATCAAAAGCATTTTCGAACAATGAAAACTTGGAACCCCGAACTATTGAATACCCTAAAATAAACAAAAATTTCGAAAACTCACCAGTCTCGACAACAGAAATGGTGCTATATGTCTTAGTGTATGTTATTCCAGGAGCCGTAACAGTCTCTGTAACATCGCAGGTGGTAGTATATGTGACGACGACCTAAAATATGAGTCAATCTCGATATTCCAAGACACATCACGGGATAATCGTACTTCAGTAGTTGTTGTTTCCCAACCAGTCGGACCTGGAACGGTGACAACTCCTCCGCAACCCCCTAAGCAGCTAGTGACGACTACGGTCGAGGTCGCGATAGAGGTGACCCATTTTGTTGTTCCTTCTTCGGTTGTCGTGGAGGTGACCTATGAGAGATGGATTAGATCTTGCCTTGCAAACGTGATATCACGTGAAAATTATGGTATGAGATTAGTTTTCCAAATCATTCTCGGGTATTGAGTCTTTATCTGATGGTATAGATGAAGATCTGGAGAAGATTTCCAACATTTGAACCCCTCGTCCCTTTCATTAGATGATACTCTTCCGCAGTACCCAAGTTATGGATAACTTCCATCCCATATCTCAAATGGAGTCAAATAATGAGACTCATTATGATATTTCTGAGCACCCTCACCCCCCCCCAACCCTAATGACACAAAGCATCAACGCAATAAACGTTAACATACCGGGCAGATTGTAGTTGATGTGTATGTGGTCCAGATAGTAGTATCAGTTTCAACGGGATACCCTGGAGGACTAGAATATCCGGGAGGACTAGAGTATCCAGGGGGACTGGAGTATTCAGGAGGACTGGAATACCATCTTTCCTGCAGCCCTTGAGCGAGAGTCGAAGTGGCCAAAGCCAACAAAGCGAATGCTGCCTTCATGATTGCAATATGTAACGATATATTTCAACACTATACTAAGTCAAGCACGTGTATAAAGATTGCACACTCTGTACTTCGCACCACAGAGAATAGGTATAACGACCGTCTTAAGTATTTTGCAAAGAGAGGTCCGGAAGCAACTTTGCTTGCGAGGAGGTTGGAGGAATATAATGTTTTGCGAAAGGCTGGAGCAACCAGAAATAGATGCACACATAATGCGGGACAAGGGCATTATTATCTATGGATGGCAAGGAAATCTTGATCCCACCATGTAATTTCTAGTCAGTCTTGGTACATTTCATAAGGCCGCATATTATTTCATGCTAACGATGCAGGTTCGGGCAAGTATCTGTCTCTTCTCACACTCAAAAGTCTTCTCTGACTGGCCAACCAGTATACTACGTAACTTTGGGATACGTTTATAGTGCTGACCAACAACAGCTGCCTCCATTCCGGGCCAAGATTTGAGTGAAAACCCCAAGTATAGTGATACTAAAAGTTCGTGTATATGAATATATGTAATTCACTCAACTGTCGAGTGTTTCGGAGGCAGCATTCAGGGAAGAAGGCTGGAATGAACATGGGGCCCTGGTCGCTTGATGCTGTGGAAGCAATATTATGATGCATGGAGGAGAAAGCAACACGAGTTTTTGCATATGAACTTTTGTTCTTACATGATGCCACCTCGGAAATCATATTTGCGGGGGAAAGCGATACCTGGTGACAGAATTTATTCTCTGTTGTCCGTTCTCGAGGCCTTGAAAATTATGAAAAAAGTGGTGGCTATTTTTTGGGTACCCTTTGTACCAGAAAACTAGGTGATACAGTATTTTCCTCGCTGTACCTGCCTAGTAAATATTGGTGAGTGATTTTCCCCTGCGTAGGAAGTATTTTGACTTTGGATTTTTTCGGTAAAATGCATTTTCTCGGGAGATGCCGAGATATCTAATTTTCGAAGCCTGTTGTTTCTTCGTATTTGACTGTAAGCCACTGCGGGATCTACTGGCGAACGCGGGGAAAGATGAATACTAGGATCCTGTATTTGGATGGGCTGAAGATTGGTACCATCAGCAATGCACAGAGGCGGGGTGAGGTCCAAGGGAAAAAAATCAGGATATCTTGAATCATGATTCAACTGCTGTACTTTAAATGGGGTATCAGCCAATTTGCATTGAAAAACGCATCGATGATCCAACAAGTAACTTTACGGGAAATATATGATAAAATATGGCAGCGATGTGGCGAACACGTAACATTGTGTGACAATAACTTCCCGTTGGTGCTTCATGTTAATGATGTTATCATGTCGCCCTGTCGTTGCTAAGGTAGGTTGAATTGTAAATAAGGCCTCAATACTCGAGTGCCTTGACCGAGCACACCACCCAACAGTTTGAATCCTCTCAATTCTTTACCAACATGTAAGCTGACAAATTCCGCATGAATTATCACCGAGTTGTACAGACTCACCGAATATCGGAAAAATGGACCAGCTTTTGATGTATGTATGATTAGGTGGCTTAGGGTAGTACCGGTATTGACTTAGCTATCTTTACCTCATTCGAATAAACCTGCATCCAAAGCCGTTTTCTTTTCCTTGGTTAATCATCATCATCGTCGGTATCACTATCCCAGCCCTCTTCATAAGATTCCGCGATTTCGCCAAGAGAATTACTGAGTGCCTCTCGTTCATCCATGCCAATAGCTCTGTTTACTATCTGCTGAAGGCTTTTGATTCTTAGAGCAACAGATGTATCAGTTGAAAGAGATGTGCTGATTGACAGACTGGCGATATTCTCATCTTCTTGAGGGAAGATACGAGGAAGGCTATCAAGAACTGGAAATGATAATGGTGTATATGTCCTGTAGAAATATAGTAAGCAAATTGGAAAGAAATTCAAGGAGACCACTAACTTTGAAAGCAATGGAAGGCTAGCAGCAATTCTGCAAGCGCGTTCACGTCCCTCATCATTTCTGGCATTTTCTTCATCATATTCATCATCCCCTCTATAATTCTCAACTTGACCAAAAACATGAACCTTGCCAGACTTTTGACGACCACGATTCTGCTCCCCTGTTTCTGTGGGGAAGAAATCTACATCAAAACTAGCAGTATCACTCTCTTCGGCCACATCCTCACCACGACTTGAAGTTACTGCTGAAGTAATTCTCGTATCTGTGGCCCGGGAATATCCATTCGTTCCCGTGCGAATATTGTCATTGGTTTCTGCCTCAGACCCATGTTTGACAGACATGCGTAACTTCGCAATATTCTGGTTCCCATTGACATTTAATGTGCTGGCTAATTGATCTAATGACTGTCTGATACTATTGCGAGGCTTTAATCTCGAAGGGAGTGTCATGCTCTCCATCGCGGAAGAAAATAAGCCAGAAACTTCCCATGGAGATGTTGCGTCTAACTTGACGTAATCTGGCAAACGTGCTGATGGTAGAGTCATTGGAATGAAGAGTGATGTCTGTGGAATGAGCCCCGACACTGATTTCGCAGTATTTGACAACTTCAAAAAACGTTTTTCCTGGCAACATATCAGCGTTGAGATATGGACTCCAAGGTGGCTCAGAAAAACTTACTCGGGGTATAACTTTGATATTATCCTCCAAACCCCAGAACCATACCGTAGTCTTACCATACTCATCTCTCAAACGATCCATATATCGAGCAGCAAAGCCACCCCAGGCATCATCGATACCTCCCATTATTTGAATGCCTTGCATATGATCAGCCTCTTCAGCAAAAGGCCGAAGATCACGGTCCAAGAGATCATGCTCTTTATCCAAGGAGCTAAATAGTTCTTCACCAGCATCCCAATTTTCGAATGGCATTAGTGATGAGTTCAGTTCATACTCATTGAGTTGAACTATTGACCTTGGATGATAGTAAACACGGTTGAAGTCAGACCAATATCGCACCGATTCTGAGGTGAGTTTTGGCGGTTCGAGACCTTCTTCCAAACTTTGCTGGTATGGACTCTGTTGAATGGCCGTTTGCCGTTGAACCACAGCTGGACCGTTCCTGGAAAGGAGTTGAGGTCAGCTAAACTCTTGACTCCTCGACGATACCTTTTGCCTACTCACCATAATCCATCGGTAATAACCGGTTCATCTATTTGATACAAGGCATTAATCTTCCTCAGAGAACCAAACCCTCCTTTCAGATCATAAATCAAAGTTCTTGGAGTGAAGGTTTCAGTACCATCAGCACCAATACCAGGTCTGAAGTGAATATCATGATCGACTATTGATTCTTGATCTGCCGAATATGTGAAGTACGATTCCTATTAACTGGTCAAAACATGGTGAAGGTCTCAGAGGAAAATCTAGTGTTACCTGAGTATTCCAGAAATGGGTAGCAAGATAATTACTCTTTTGCCCCAACTGAAGTGTAATAACTTCATGCATATTCAACAAATTTCAGGATTTCCTGAAAAGTCTACAGAACTTTGGATATTGACAGCTGTCAAAGCTGTCAAAGTTGTCACAGCCTTTTCTGGCGATGGAAAAGGTAACCTTTGATTGTCGCTCAGCACTTGCATGAAAAACGACTTTGATGGACAAGCTTACCTAGTGTGTACGGCTGTCAAACTTCGGAAGTAAAGAGTGATATGCCGTGTATATGACTGATGTGTATAATTACTCTTATGATGTTTGAAGGAAGGAGAATTTAGAGAAAATCCTCCAAGATCCATTCAAATTGTTAACCAGACAAGGCGGCGGTATCGTAAGGATTATGATAAGATAACGGACCCCCAGAAATAAGAAAAGCTACCCCACATTTCGAAGCTTCCCCCCCTCATCTCATTTCTCTTTTGAACATCAACACCCATCTACGCATCACACAAATATTGAAATGACTTTCCAACAAGAACTCAATTCATGGTTATCACCATCACCAATTGATGTTCAATCACCCCCAGAGATCAATTCCAAAGCTCCCTCTTCATCAAAACTTTTACTTCCAAATTCAGATGGAAAACCTACTGTTATAACATTCCTCAGACATTGCGGCTGCCCAGTAAGTTTCGCATCTCCATTCTCATCATTTTTCACACTTGACTTCCTACCCTCCGTTTCCCTACCTCAAGCCACTTGCCAGTTCCCATTCCAAGCTCCAAAATCACATCTAACCCCCCTCCCCTCCCCTCCAGTTCGCAGAAAAAACCTTCGTTACCCTCCGGAACCTCGCCAGCTCCCACCCGCACATCCATTTCATAGCTCTTTCCCACTCTACACAAACCTCCACCGATACCTGGCTCCAATCAATTGGCGGCGCAGGCCATGTTCAAATAGTCGTTGACTCGGATCGAGAAATCTACGCTCAATGGGGATTAGGCACTAGCTCCGCCTGGCACGTTCTAAATCCCTGGAGTATGTTTTCCGTGTTCAAACTCGGGCGTGAAGAACAAATATGGAATAGACCTACAGAAAGTGGGAATCGGTGGCAGATGAGTGGAAGTTGGGTTTTGGATAAGGAAGGGATTGTGAGAGGCGGTGGGGTGGCGAAGAGTGCGGATGATATTATGGATTTTGAGGAAGCTATTAAGATGGTGGAGTAGAGGATGGTGATGGTGGGTGGTTGTGGTGAGAGGCTTGCACAGCGAGAATATTAATAAGATATGAGATATTGCGCATGGGTCGAGGTTCTTCGATGCTTCATGCTTTCACACTAGGGTCATGGGGGCAAGCTGTTTTAATATTGATCTTGCTTGCGAAGTAAGATATAATGACGATACTCACTCGAACTGGGTGGCTGGTAATACTTGTAAGTGCGTTATTTGAAGAGGGCTCTGGACTGGAGTTTGGAAACTAAGCTTGGATTTAAGAATGTCCATATTGTTCCATATTCGAAGGACTTCTGGCATGAAGTTATAGTTTATTCTTATATGTTCTATTGCCAATTTCATATAATATATTTTTCCTATACCAGCCCTATCCTCCTAGCCATCCTCACCTAATCTCATCCCCTATTTAGCATTCTGCACAGCAGCCGAATCCTACATACACCAACCTGTCAGTCATTCACACTCGTACAAAACCATTCTCTCTCCCTCTTCTTCCCCCCTACTAAAATACTGAAAAGAGACTCACCAAATAGACCTGATAAAATCCCAACTTCCATTTCCCACCCTCTTGAACCAATTTTGCTCGTCCAGCCCACTCAACCTATTTTTCTTTCTATCAGAATGAATGTCCTCTTTACACACCAAATGAAATAGTACATACGTCGGCTTTTCTCCCATCCTTAAGACCATACTGTGATATTGGCGGAAAGTTAGCAATCTATCTCATACTTCCTATATCTCGCTTCTCCCTCCTTCCCCTCCCTTTCCCTCTTTCCTCCCACCCTCAAACTTATCCCAAGATAAAACACAGAAGATGCAAACTCACAGCCACATTCCCAAACAACATGACCTCCTTCGAGCCCTGTCCGAATGGAAAGATCTTCTGCGCCGTGTGCAACCGACTGGCTACTTTTTCCCACATGGATTTTCTAAAGGCGAGGATTTCTGGGGAAGGTTAGCTTTTTTTTTCCGTCGATATTTCTTCCGTCTGGATTGGGTATCTTGTTTGATCTTCTCTTCTCAGTATTCTCATCCTCTATCCTCTGTCCAACCAATGCACTTCCGCACCTTAACTCCACCACCTCCCTATCATCCCACC
>NGKG01000012.1:543205-556581 GCA_002162505.1 Myriosclerotinia scirpicola | reverse complement strand
CCTGGGGGTCGGGGTTAGTGGGTTTTGTTTGTTTGTTGTTTGAGTGAAGTGGTGAGGGGAGGGGAGAAAGGGGTGAGATAGAGTGAGAGGGAGGTAGAGAGGAGGTAGGATGAGATGACATGAGATGACGCCAGCGAACCAAATGCCATCGAAGGAAACCAAAACACAAACCAAAATATACATACCTCAGACCCACCACTCCTCTCAACATCCTGAGTACTATAAAAATTCCCCGCTCCACCTCTCCCTACTTTTTTATATGATTCTTGAGACATCTTTTTCTCAATCGCTATTCTTGCTTCCAATTACTGTTCTCTTCTTTTCTTCCAATACCCTCTGTCCAATCTTTTCTATCCCTCGAAATATTTAACAATGAATCAATATGAAGATAAATGCAAGTCTATAATCAAAGATCTATCAATATGCGATCAATGGATATAGAGAATGTCGTTGCAGAAGTATGTACGGAAGAATGACGTTTTCTTGTTACCATTTTTTTTTTGTAGATCATAAAATCATAGATAAGATAAAAAGCCCCTCCTCTCCATCCCATCTTAATTCTTGACAAATTCAATAATTCATACTTCCCTCTCAGCAAATCAATTTCCCATGAATTGTATTTTAACTTTCTGGGCATCAATAACCAATATCCCTTCCAAAGTACCTACATATACTAATAATTGGTAGTTCAAGGTTTTAGTCCTCGATCAACATGAATACAGTATGTCAAACTCGGAGATTTTACATATAATAATGATAGAAGGAATCTGATAAAATACCAATATCCTCCGCATAAGTTTGGCGGGGTAATAAATGCGTGACAAGGGAGGGGTAATTTTGTGGTGCTTGAGGGACTTCTATAAGAATAAAGGTAAGAATATAAGTGTATTTACCATCTTGTTATAGGAATATAGGTATCTACAAATAATCTACTTGTACAAATGTCCAAAAAGTAGATATAGAATACATACCATTCTCTATTCTACTCTACTTTTCAGAAATCAAACACGCGCAAAAAGCAAAAAGCATACATACGATACCTACCTCCAGAGTCCATACCTACCCATCAAAATGTAGTGCAACCCCATACTCAGCCATCCTCAACCATGTTACACACATTCCCTTACACAACAGAAAATTTCCCCTCATCTCACCACTTGAAGAGTTTTTTCTTCTTTTCTTTTTTGCTTTTCTCTTTCTCGTATCATCTTTCTTTAGCCTTTCCAAGCCCATCTGCAACCTCCCCTCCCCTCCCCCCCAATACTTTCAGTCTGCATTACCGGTATAATATGTAAAAGACGCCTCCTACGTATACCCCCCCTCCTACATCGGAACTGCATCAACTATCCATTCCAAACTGCTCACATGCATGCGGTGACCTTACAAGTTACCTATTATACCTACTACCTACTACCTACTACATACCTACTACCTAGGCATTCAAAGTCCGACCTCCGGCTCAGCCAAAGCCGAAAGGGAGTTAATTCGGTTAACACATACCTACCTAGAAGTGGTTGTAGTATAATTCTGCTACTATTGCTGTAGTTAAGTTACGTACTTGATGATTAGATGGGATGGATGATGGATCATGCTTCTAGAATCTAGATGTATCAATGCGGAAATGCGGAAGGGGGTACGAAGTACTAGGTACGGATAGCATCGGATGGAGTATTGAGATGTGAATCTGATGATTGGGAATGTATGTATGTATGTATGTATGTATGTATATATGCATGTATGGTAACGTCAGTGTGGATCAAAGTTGATGGAGTTGGAGGGTGGAAGTTGAAGATTTGGGGTTTCATAGGGAAGGATATGGCTGCTGGGTAGCATAGTATAGCGAGTGTATGGCCTAGGCATAGGTGTAGGTCTAATTCCTTTCTCTTAGGACTTCGATATGTTTGGTTTGAGAAATCGCTACCTATTGTATTACGCGGTGAAGTGAAGTGAAGTGAAGTGAAGAGAAAAATCACCTCTCCTAATAATCATTTGAAAACCAAGTATCTACTCGAGTAATATAAATCTAAACCCCCATAAACTCCAAAACCACCCAACCAAAAAACCAAACCCTCATCCTTTACTCCGCCCTCCCAAAACTTTCCTTTCAACATCAATAATACATACTGTATCACCTACCTACCTAGTACCTACCTACCTAGTAAAACCCACACACAGCCAGTCTGCCCGTCATACATACATTACATCCATAGGTAGGTAGGTAGTCAAAGCAATACAGTTGGTAACATGATCCTGCATTAGCAACCTCACACTTGACGCCCCCCTTCACGATGTGGAAGGAGGAGAAAAAGAAGTATGGTGCAGGTGGTGTTTGGAACAGGGATGGGAGAGGGAAATGATAAGATATCCTGGGTTTTGATTCTATTCTATTGTACTGTTGTATGAGAAGAGATGTTGAATGAATGAATGAATGAATGAATGAATGATGAATGAATAATGGATAGATGAATAATTATTTCAAAAGATATTTGATACATGAGATAAAAGGAGATGAGATGGTATTGAAACCCATTTGAAGTTTGTATAAAGTCAATTTGAATGGAATGATCAAATGATGTACTCCGTATATGAAATTCCTAAACCATATTCCTCCCTTAAAGTTAAATCGAAATGTTTAATTCAGACCATAAGAATCGAGAACCCTCGAAATTTCTCCCCTCCCCATAGAATCTAGATCCCTCACCGAGAAATTTGCTAGGAAGTTTTGCTTGCTTGCGTGGTTGCATACAAGTAAAGTCTCGGTTGTACAAAATACAAAATACCAAAAGCTCCTTCATGCATTCGTTACATTCGTATCCGATTCCATTATCCATAACCAAACCTCTTCCAAGATCTCTCTCTCTCTCTCTCTCTCTCTCTCTCTTCAGATTCGTCTGGAAGTTGTAAGGAAAAAGAACCCCCAAAATCCCCGTCCTGATATCATCCTTGCGAATGCCATACCAATGTATCCGCTGTAAAAAACACACTCAGAGTAGTAATGAATCAACTTTGTTCCAAGTATTAGGTAGGTAAATATCTATTACAGCGAATGAGAAAGTAGAAAGAGAAGTCGTGGGTATATGTAATGGTTTGCAAATTGCTATGTATACCTTTACCTATGCTGATGTACATATATAATATCCTATTGTTCAGGACAGGAAGGGTGCCTTTCTTCATTTACCATAATTTCTACACAGCTGGTTATTTGACAAAGATGATTCATCTCAAGACAGAAAAAACGAATAAGAGTCTGGTTTGCTGAACAGGTCTTTATGCTAATCTACCTAGTACTTACTGAATGATCAATGATCAACCCAAAAATAAACGGCGAGGGATGAGGATGATCTTTACCCCCCAAGAAAAGAGCATGCGCATGGGTGACAGGGAGTGAAAGGGTCTAGAACGACTACTTTTTTCCTTGCAAATGTAGAGGACTCGGACTTCGGATCTCGGCTGGGTATTTGACTTACGAAGTATGTGCGTGCGGGAGGGAGGGGAGGTTGGACTTTGGGATTTGGGGACGGCATGATGGATGGATGGATGGATGGATGGATGGATGGATGGATGGATAGATAGATAGATGTCGAGGCGCGGGATTGAGAGTGTAAGGAGCAGAGGGAATATGGATATATTGGACTTTACATATCGAGATACTTACTAGGTACTTTTATTTGTTCACGTAGTATATGCAAGTCGCAAGTTATTTTACCTAGCCTACCTAACATTTATCATAATCAGTAAGAACGTAAGAATTCCTCCGCGTCTACAATTTGAACACGAGTCTGTAGGTAGGTATTGTAACACGATGGACTAAATCAAATCAAATCAAATCAAATCAAATCATTATATCATATTATATCATATCATAATATATCATTTCTTCACACACTCTGAAGAAAGAAATCGCATTGCAATTTGCAGGAGCGTGCAGGAGCAAGCAGGGAGTATCGATAGGTAGATAGGTAGATAGGTAGGTAGACTTTCCTGGGCAAACGCATAGTAATATGGGAAAATGAGAATGAAAATGGGAATGGCATACTGCGGAGTATGGAGTGCGGAGATTGAAAGGTATCGGGGATGAAGGGTTGAGGTGTAAAAGTTCTCAGGTCCGGATGTTTGATCATTGATGGAAGGAAAAAGTAATGGGGTTTTGGGGGAGGGGGGTTGGTTTTGAGTTGATGAGTGGTGGTGTAGGAGGAGGTACTTGAGTAGCTGGATATATAGGATATTTATTGAGTTGTGTATAGAGTATGGATGGACTGGTAATAGGGAATAGGGAATAGGGGGTATGATATGACTACCTCCTGGATTCCAATACCATTGTGGGATTTGAATTTGAATTTGGATTTGGATTTGCATCTGGATTGTGACGATGCATCATGTTATAAAGATTAATTCAATAGAGTTTCGCAGAAGGTTCATCATCGTCATGTAATAATTTTATCCTCCGTATTTGTATAGGTATTTTTTGATTTTGTACGTGCTCGCGGTTGCGATGGTGCTTCCCCCTTTACGATTAACATACCTAGTATGCTTGTTGTTTAGTTGCATCCACTGATTCCACACTGGGAGTCTGGGGGTCTGGCTGGGATTTACTTTATTGGTATTGAGATTATTGAGATGGTTATGGTTATGGTTATGGTTTTAATGATGCGGGTTTTGGGGATAGGGGATGGGGATAGGGGATGGGAAAGGAGGGTGGGAAGTGGGAAGTGAAGGGAAGGGAAAGGGGGAGGGAGGAAAGGAGTATACGAAGGAAAGGGAGAGAAGAGACACAAAGTAGAAAAGGAGTGAGAAGTAAAAAGTGAGGAGAAGAGAGAAACCTGTTCAAAGCAAAAGAGGATTTACATCTAGATTTTCTCTCTTCTCTCTTCTCCTGTACAACCCTACACCCATACCAAAAAAGGCGAAGATTATTCGCAAGCCAGGTGAGATGGTCACAAAGCTCACTATTTCATCCCTAATCCCTAATCCCTAATCCCTAAATCCATGATCAAGATCAGAAGGGATTCATTACTTTTACCTTTTACCTGATCACGAGGGAACTCTCTAAAAGGGTTAAGACAATAATACCAATACCAATGTGTATTTGGTACTATAAATCGAACACGGCGAACGAGTAAAAGCGGTAGATAGATTAATAGTAGCATAACCATAACCATAGTCATAACCATAACCATACAAAAACCCCCAACTTCTCCAACCCATAAACCATTTCCTTGTTCTCAATCTATAGTACGGGATTTGGATTTCGTAAAGGGTGTGTGTATGTGTGTGTGTTACGCTAGACGCTTTGAACACTATCTAGGTAGGTATTATAGATGTGTGCGTCTACTCCTCAAAGTGTCTGGTGATTCCAAAGCAGCCCTGGAGAGGTCAACTGAGAAGAAATTCGATTCATGAACGAATACCAGTAGGTGTTGCAATAATATCAAACAAAGAAACCTCGCATTCATTCCCCTCTCGTTAACCTTTTTCTTCTAACTGGTGTAATTCTCAATCGGAGTACAAAAATCTAGGTATTGTTTTGATTTTAAATTATATTTTTTTGAAAGAAAGATAAAAATTAAATTATCTCCAACAGTTTTTTTTTTTTTTGGAAACTTAACTTTAAGCCAAAAGGTTTTGGATGTTTCTCTCCTCGCATAGTTGACATAATACGGTCAGGATATTGTATTGGATTTTCTTTGTTCTTTATTAATCGATGGCGCATTATTGCTCATTGCTGATTTGCTCATTACCCATTAACTGAAAACGATACCTAGGTACCTACTACCTACGGTACCTACTCACTGTAATCATGAAGATTTGAAATAATTTTGCATTCAAGTTTCAAGTTTCAAGTTTCAATTATTACCATGAATACCACCATCATTCACTTTTCTTGACATCCAAAACATCCATCCATCCATTCACATTTATTATTTGCCTTTTAATTATTACTCCATCCACTCACTCACTATCCTGTCACCTGGTACGTACTCATCTACGGACAGGCTTACAGCTAAGCCCTTATTAGTATTCAATCGACTCCAGAGTCCAGCTGCGCCTGTTATTAGCCCTGTCTCGAGCCTGTCTGTGCCTGTATTTATTCACTACTGTTCGAAATTCGAATCCCTTTCCCCGATTACGCAGACGATCTTATGGATGGATGGATTAACAAAGCCCCCAAAAAATAAAAAAATATTATTATACTCACTTCATTTTATACAGATCGAATCGAAATCAAAGCAAGACGCCAATCTCATTATCAACTACCTACAATATTACAATCCATACATACCCAGTTCCGTTCCTTCAACTCTTCTTTACCAACAAATCACTATTCAAACCCCAGTTATATGGGCTTAAACAGAAACAACAATCAATATCAATCCATCATCGCACAACTAAACTACCTAGGTACCTCTCTTTACCTACCTACCTAGGTATTCCAAGCTTCTCTAAAATCTACAGAGAAGCTCTATCTATACCTATCTATACCTATACCTATACCTATACCTATACCTACATACCTAGTCTACTACTGTACTTAGCCAAAGCACTTCAAAGTTAGTACCTACCTACTACCTAGTAGGTAGGCAAGGTTAGGTTGATTTTGGATCTATCACAATTATTTTGAAGCCTTCATTCACATCACATACAAACTTTGCACAAGAATTTATTTCATCAACAATTATACCTACCCTACCTACCCTACCTACCCTACCTACCTACCCATTTGTCCAACGGGTATAACTTCATCGCATTGCATTAATACCACCTACTCAACTCCTTTTTTTACCCATTATTGCCACTTCTTCAAGAAAACACTCACTCATCAACTCACTCATCAACTCCTCATTCGTCAACTCTCCCTCAAATATTCTGCACAAGTCTCTCAGTGGCCTTTTACCCCCTCAACGGAAACTGGCGAAACCCCGCTGGCCTGCATCGTCTCAGCCATTCAATCCTCCGTCCATCCTGGATTCATCCTGGTTCTAATCATTCATTTCTCCATTCCAACTGCGTCAATTTTCACAAAAAAAAAGATACAATCATCTTTGCTCGAGCAGAATTGCTTTCCTGACCTGCTGGCTCCTCATATACTTTTGCTTTTATGAAATCATCTATACGGCGGATTTACATTGATTCACTCAAATTTCCCCTTCTTCAAAGAATAATTTCCAATCACAAACTTTACCCCATTGAAAACGAATTGCTCTAGCCTGCCTGCCTGCCTGCCTGCCTGCAAAAGATCCACGCGAAATATAGCTTTTTTAAGCTCGAACCCGACCAATTTACGAAACCACCGCCAATATTCCGTCCCAAATTATTTTGTCTTGCCCTCATATATTGTTGCTTATCATAGCTTCGAGGATCGAGGAGGGTACCGGTAGTCTTTCCGATTCTGAAAGTGGAACAAAGGAAATAAATTTGGTCAAAATGGCATCTTCTAAAGTGATTACCTTATTTCCCTCATCACATACCAACGTGTCTATTTATAGGAACCCTGCTGATCATTCCCATCTTTCTCTCAGGAAATTCAGCATTCCTCGAAATCAAACCAAATTCGACAACCATTGCCTACAAATTCGGGTTCCTTCCCACGAGTATCTCATTCAAGAAATCATTCTCATTCAATATCTGGAGGATCCCTTATACATAACAACAGAGTGAATCGACGGAAAAGCGTATCTTCAAACGTTAGTAATGTCGCAGCAATCGTAGCTGCAGCGAGAGAGGCTAGTGACCATCCTTTCGCAATGCCAATTTCTACACGAAGATCAACAATGTCCAAAAATGCCTCGAGATCCGGACTCATGGGAAGCCCACCATCTCCACCATCGAGCCTGCCAATTCATAAGTCGAGGTACGATCCGACGGTGAAGCCGGGGCGTGGAGACAGTGCCATTGATGACGATAACAATGACGAGGAGATGGAGATGGAGGACGATGAAGACGACGATTTTACAAAAAACAGAATGAGAAGAGCGAGCGAAGGATCGCAACTTTTAAAGGATGGCAAGAAGGCCAATGCCAATGATCTCAAGTGTGACAAGTGTGGAAAAGGATACAAGCACAGCAGTTGCTTGTCTAAGCATTTGTTCGTGCCCATCATCCTTTCCTATCTGCCTCCACATGGACTTCATCGGGGAAGCTTCTTGTGATGGAGTGTTATGAACTGTTATTAACTTTTTGTTTGCAGATGGGAGCATACACCAGAATGGTCTTTGACCTCGAAATTGTTAATTTCCAAGCATCAACAAGTACAGCTGCTAGAGGCGGCTACCGTCCTCGTGGGAATGAACCAGGATGTCTCCAATACCCCACCAGAATCTGCAAAGGACTTCCACAGTGACGATCAAGACTCTGCGTCTCCGGCGGCGTATGGTTCAGATGACCACGAGATTGATCATGCCAGCTCTGCGGACACGACACCGCCACCTGCAGATATGCGCCACGTATATGGGAGTGGTTCGTACAACAGATCAAGGAGATACGACGAGGAGAGCGATTATAATGTATCGTCGGGCAGGTTGCTATATGGTGATTGTAGTGTTCCAGCCGGCTTTGGTCACTCTCGCCATCAGAGTCATGAACGTCGTCCTCGGTCCTCTGGTATGAATGGCAATCAAGAAGATGAAGGATTGAGTACGGCGATTGAATTACTCTCCTGCAGCTTTGGAAATACTGGAACGCTTCGAAGTGGACTACACATTCCAGACGATGCTCCTCCTGTACCTGAGATCCCAGTCGAATATATGAATGGCCACTCGTTGAGTTTCACTCCTAGCCCTTTCCCACGGCAAAGGGAAAGCTTTACCAGAGGAAGCTATCTGAGACATCAGGTCCACGCAGATGGAGATGTGCACATGGAGGATGGCGATGGCAGTGTTGGAGATGAGGAAGATGATGATCTGCATTCCAGGGGTCGTTCGGAGGAAGATGATGATGGTGTTTTTGGGCGCATGGAGGAATGATATCCATCAATGTCATATGTGCCAATTGAAGCAGATGTTCAATTGGTCATTATGATATTTTCCCTTGTCTTCTCATGTAGTAGCAACTTAATATGTGTATCCAGCGAGCAAAGTCTCCTCGTCGATTCTTAGCACCAATGGGTGGATGTTTGATCCACTGAGGTTAAAACTGAGGGTCGAGCTGATATACCAGAGCAATATAAACAAATCATATCAATCTATCAAAGCTCTATGATGATAACAAAGGCTTGATTTGTATGATCTTGTGCCTTTGACTTTGATTGTAGTAAACATGGTGATGACAATGTCGATGTGGTAAAAGTGATATTCAGGTACATTGGACCATCAAGTACTTATATATGTACCTATGGGAGCGCTTGAATGATTCCCCTTAGATAAGATCATTTGGCTTGAGGTATTTAGACTCCCTTCTCTTCAGAGGGGCGATAGCACTTGCTGAACACTGGTTGGGTACGGTATGTGGGATAGAGTTTTGACGCGGGCGAAAGAATTTGGCAAATGGTTGTGCTTATAGTGAAAATAAAAATGGGATGGTGCTGACGATGAACATGCAAACGAAGCAGATACGTAGAGAACAGATGAGCTTCGAAAAGAGCAAAACAAAAGTCCAATTGATTATCACTTTTTATAATAATCAAACTACAGAGAGCAATGTCACTTATTTAATCAAAAATATTAAATTTTTTTGAAAGTGGATCCCAATTGAAGAAATGAAAAAAATTGCCCAAAAAAATTGATAGACGGTTGGCAGAACGACTCGTGGGCAAGGAACAGGATTGATAAAAAAGCTCACCGGGTGGTGACGTCTGTGTTGTGTGATCCGAGCTCAAGCTGCATGCAAAGGAAGTAAAAAATTCGCATGGACCAACAAACACACTTCGATATTATACATCAACGAAAGCATTTCACGAGACAGGAAACAAACAATTCAAAGTGAGAGGATTCTTTGGGTTTTGATCAAGAGAAGAAGAGAGGAAAATTGACGAGAAGTTTGCTTTTTACTAAAATTAAGCGCGCCGTCCACCTTGCTCTTTTGGGAGACGCGTTGGCGTGTTTATAGCTCTGGAGGGTGGATTCACGAAATTTTCTACTTTTTTTATCATTGATCGATTAGAATTGGTTTGGTATTTGGAAATCCATACAATAAGATTCGATTACGCGATACGGTATTGAAGGCCAAGTCAAATCGACACCACCCGAAATAAACGAAAAATGGCGCCAGCAACGAGATCGTTGAGGAGAGATAAGGTGGAGAGTTTGGTGGATAGTGCGGGGGCGGCTGCGGATCAACTCGTGAATGGAGATTTCGATAACCTGGGGACGGCGGCGGATTTGGATTTGGATTTGGATTTGGATGGGGATTATTCGAAGAGGGAGGTGGGGAGAGAGGGGAGATTGGTGGGGATGTCGGCCGGTGCTGGAGACTGGCAGCGAAAATCATCAAAGGTGCCGGATGCGTTGAGGTTTCCGTTGGTGGTGATTCTTAGCTTGGTGGGGAGCTCGTTGGCGTATAGTTTGAGAGCGGCATATTTGGAGGGGGAAGATTTGGGGAGGGTCAGTAGGAGATTGGAGGGGTGGGATGAGATGGGGGTTTTGGTTGCGTGGAGGACTATGGAGTTGGCTTTGGGTTGGTTTGGGGATTATGATGGTTATGATCTTGCGGCTTTGAGTTTGTTGTCTCGTGGTCCTCCGGTAAGTTTTTGGTTTTCTGCTCCCACGTCGCGTGCTGTCGAGTTTTATGATGAGTTTATACTGATTCTTGAGGGATGTAGTTGTATCTTCTAGGCACATTCTATGAAGTTGGCTTGAAATCCGTCTTGTCATCTCTTCTGATCGATACTCTTACAACTTATATTCCTTTCCGATTGCTTCGACCTCTCTCTCCTGTTCATGCAGATTCTCCATCGGTCCCAAATCGAGATATCACTTCAGATCTTCCCGTTCAAATCATTACTACACTCCTAGCCGCATCTATCTACAGCGTAACTCTCTACGGCGCATACATGTCTTACATGCCACGTTATCTCGCCACCTATTTCGAAGGCATCCCATCCCTCGCCGCCGCCTATTCCGCCACTCCCACTTCTCTCCTCCCCATCACATTACTCTTGGGTCTCGCGACACGATCATTTATCTTTACACCAGCTACAGCTACCAAGCCCTCAGATTCCAAAGCCGCGCCATTCAATCCTGAGACTGCTACATTGGAAGAAACTATCTGGTACAACTTGTGGGGTTGGTCGAAAAAAACCAAGCTCGTTATTAAGAGAACGGCTATTTTAATGACGGTTACGGGCGTTAATACATTTGTGCAAACGTATGTTACGGTTGAGGGGGTTGAGGCTCTCGGTGCGGTGGCGTATTCTGGGGTTTGGGTTGTGGCGGCGGGGATTTGTGGGGGTGTGTTGGGATTTGTGGGTGCGGTTTAAGGGGAGAATGGTTGATGCAGATTGTGTGGCTTGAGGTTGAGAGGATATGAGGGGTGACGACATATGGGGAGAGGGGTTATGGAGGTGAAGAATACTGTACAAGGAAGATGACGCACACAGATTTCTCTATTTCCTCATTTTGGAGTGGTTTTGCTGGTTTTGCGGAGCACAGCTGACTGACTGGTTGAAGCCAGACTTTGATGTTTTTTGATCACAGGCACAAAATACCGGTAAACAAGTTTCATGTTGGTACAATGATTAGGGGGTAGGGACAAGGCAAATAATAACATAAATATCTACAGATAACAGGTAGTGGTGCGATGATTATCGTGTTGTATTATTGTATTGCTAGACTTTTGATTTTTGGGGGTGGGTTTTGGACTCCAAGTTTCGGATGTTATATCATAGTAGTTTCTAAGAATAAATACGAATTGATTTACAAAACAAAGGGGGGCGCGGAAGACCTGAGTGGAGTAGCAAAGACTATACAAAACATTTCTACCATGGATGGAATTGATATATGTACCTCATGCATCATACATGATGGATAATGGATAATGGTGTAACTATCCATAAAAACCCATGGTACATACCTAGGTAGTATTGGTCTAGCTTAACCTTGGAACATCTGGAAGGAATAATATGCGTGCTTACTTTTGCATCTCAGATCGTATTTGTGTTATCGTGTGACCCATGGCCATGGCCAACCGCAATTTCAATCTGAGAAAAGGGGGGGAGNGGAAGGGTTAAAGGGTTAAAGGGTGAAATGTGAGAGGGTGAAATGTGAGAGGGTGAAAGCGCAAGAGGGAAGGTGCGGTACAAACCTTTTAAACGGACAAACAATTTATGATAATAATCACTTGGGTGTTAATAATTGATATGGATGTCTATATCCATATTCATATCCATACCTAGGTATCCATAAACAATCATTTCCCAATCTCACCCGTCGGAAAAGTGATTCGCTTGTTTAAATCATCTTCCCTAGCAGCAGCAGCAGCTGGTTCTCACGTTTTCCTCGTTGGGTTGTTAATTCTCAGCTTCAGGTTCAGGTTCAGCTTCAGCTTCGATATCTGATCTGATCTGATCTGCCCTGCCCTGCCCTGCCTTGCCTTGCCTTGCCTTCCTTTGCATATTCACATTCTACATTTTTACCTAAATTCACCCTTTTGCCATCTGCAACCTCCTTTACAGGAATATCAGGATTTCCATCACATCAGAACCAAACCCTTGGAAACCCCATGACAGCCTTTTTATTTTTGCATATTTTAGAATGAGATATGTAGACTTTTCGTAACACACCAACCAAAAACGAGGGTTTTCTTTTATTATATTTCTGGTCTTTGATCTTTTTTTCCCCCTTTGATTAGAGACTTTTTATTCTGTCATGGTTACTACTAGTTACTAGTTATTTGCCATCGCCAACCAACTATACCTATTACCTACTGTATAGGTATTGCGACACTTGAAAGTAACTTTAACTCTCCCTTTCGAACCTCATCGCGTCGCCCTATCGCCCCCCCCCGATCAAATTAAACAACTTCCTTCCGACTCAAAAAAAAAAATACCAAATCAAAACATACCATACTTGGTATACAAACTCCTTCCCCCCCCTCAAAAAAAATGGCATCAGATGCATCAAGAAGGTGAGTTTTATCGATGATGCTCTTCTTTCCCCTTTTTTTACTTTTCTATATATCTCCATATAACTTTGATCTACCACTTTACCTATCTATCTACTACCTTAGCTGCTTTTGGTAGCTTGATTTTATCTATTTTGCCCCATTCCCTCCACAAAAGCACGTGCATTTTTATGCTGCTTTACTCTTTTAAGTCTTTACTTTTACTTGCTTCTCATTTTGGCTCCTATTATTATTCTCGTCGCGCGCGAAAGATGGGCTGGACTGGGCTGGGCTGGGCTCAGTCAGGCAAATCATCGGGAAAGAAAAGAAAAAGGCTCAAAAAA
>NGKG01000012.1:487816-539015 GCA_002162505.1 Myriosclerotinia scirpicola | reverse complement strand
GGGGGGTGGGAGTTGGGTGAGTGGGTATAGGAGGGTGTGTAGGAGGGGTTAGTGGGTAGAGGAATTATAGGTGTTTCTCGGATATATAGGTGTATAGGTATAGGTGTATAGGTATAGGTGTATGTATATATTTGAGGGGAGAAAATGAGTAGAATTGTTGAAGTGTATGATTGTGGAATTGTATAACTGGTAAATTGTATAACTGGATAGTAGATACTTGGGTTGTTGGGTTATTGGGTGGTGATAAAAAAAGAGGAGGGGAAAGGGAGGGGATTGGAGATGGGATGGGATGGGATGGGGTGGGATGGGATGGGATATGTGGTGGATAGATGGATGTGTATTGCAAATAGGGTTTCGAATGAGAGATAGATAGATGGTATAGTGTTGATTGATGATTGGGGTTTATGATGATGATGATGATAATGATGATAATGATAATGGATATTTTGTTGGTGTGACTTTACTTGGAGTATTTGGGTAGGTTTATTCTTCTCGGCGGTTTGTTTTGTAAGAGGAGAGGAGAGGAGATGAGATAAGGGAATGCGGGGAGAGGAGAGAAAGTTGAGAGCACAGTAGAATGTTATGATTATGAATGGTGTGGGTTGGGTTGGATGAGAGTTGAGGGGGTTGGAGGGATAGTATTGATTATTTTGATTATATGGAGGTGGAGGTGGAGGTGGAGGTGGAGGTGGAGATGGAGGTGGAGATGGAGATGGAGATGGAGGTGGAGGTGGAGGTGGAGATGGAGATGGAGATGGAGATGGAGATGGGGATGGAGATGGAGATGGAGATGGAGATGGAGATGGATTGTTGATTGTTGGTGGAGAAAGGGTGGTGGTTGGTTGATGTAATTTTGGGAATGTATAGATTAGAGCTTTGGATAGACTTTGATAGAGAGATGTAGGATCTTGGGGATTGGGGATTGGGGGTTGATGGTTGATGGTTTGTTGAAAGGGGATTAGGGTGTTGGTAGGAGATTAGTAAGTGGGTTTGTTGTGTTAGGGGGTTGGAGGGGAGCGGAGAGGAGAGGGGAGAATATGGTTTGGGATGGGAATGGATGGATGTGGATGTGGATGTGGATGTGTATATGTATATAGCTGGAATTTATATCTATTATCTACGGTTGATATCTTTTGGAGGGGGGAAGAAATAGGAGGGAGTGGGGTGGAGTGTTGAAGGGGGGACAGGTACTGGATGGAGGTGGAAGAGAGGTATGGAGTGGGGCTGGGGAAGGGGTGTAGAAAGGAGAAGATGGGGAGGATTGTTAGATGCAATTATGGATAGATGAATGATGAAGAAGATTGAGAATGTGAAGAAAAGAAGAGGAAGCTTAAGAGGCCATGTTGGAGAGCCTGAGGTAAAAGAGGGGTGGGGAGGGGGTGGCGGGGTGGAAAAGAGAAGATGGGAAGACAGGGGCCCTGCGGAGGCAGAATAACAGGATTATCCTATTTTAGGTATTAAAATATACTAAAACGAGGAATAAAATTAAAGTTTGAGATTTTGTCGATATCGGAGTAGCAATTGTATTAAAAACTTTAGTAATTTGGTTGAAAATTAGCCCCTTTCGGAACGATCGAGAGGCTTTCCTTTCTTTTTTCACTTTCTCTTCAACTCTTCAACTCTTTAAAGGTAAATAAGTTATTTCGAAGGCTTTAAAGGTAAATGGCTTTAAAGGTAAGTGGTTTTGAAGGTTTTATACTAGGTAAGTTTCTTTGCTTTTTCTACTCGCTTCCCCCCCCTTATTCTATCTATTCTCTCTTGTTCTAGTAGTATATCTTCAACTTTGGTGACAGCGATATGGTGATATGTATGTAAAGCCAACCGGAAGGACCGGAAGGCTTAAAACTTTAAATAAAAGCTAGAAAACGTACAAAACGGAAAGTATTCTAGCTTAATTTTAAACTTTATTACTATTTTAGTACAACCTCAATCTCAAAGCGCGACACGCTAGTAAAACGCGTCCGGCATCCTGCTCTTATAGCAGGATTATCCTGTTATAGTAGCAGGATGAGTATAGCAGGATTTTCCTGTTATTTTGCTTCCATAGGGGCGCGGGGAGGGGGGGTATAGTGGATGGATTGAATGTTTCACGTACAGTTGTTGAATAATCGCATCGCGCATGCAGGGAGATTATCAGAAATCAAGATAGTGTGCAGGGTTGAGAATGCTTATTATTCTTATTATTATTAAGTGTAAATTTATCTTTACGCTCGAGGTTGTACCCGTCTATATGCAAGTAAGCGGTTAACCTTAAGCGAGAAAGTGATGATGTCATGAATATCAATAATCAACATCTTTACGAGCATAGTTTGATTGGGTCGCACTAATGATTTTTTTTTTCACTCAATGCTTATCAAGAAACATTCGCTGGGTACCGGGACATATTTTAGAAGTGGTTGTTGATTGCAGGACTCACTCTTGTAAGAAGTAACAAGCACGCTTACAATATATTCAAGGCTTCGAATTCAGATCTTGCAACTTCATCGCACATCACGTCTGTAGTCGTGACGCTACGCTACAACGCCCAAGAGATTTTTGAACATCACTAGGAAACTTGAAAACGGTTATATAAAGAATTTCATTCAAACCCTATGTTATCGGAGAAAGAGTCAGTAACAGTTGATTGGATTGTTCAACATTTTTGCTCCTTTGAAGTATTCCAAAACTTAATATTGGAGGTCATGGCATCGCAGCAGACTTTGAGAATTGTCCTGGAAAGAATGCTTTCTATGTGTAGATATACATGCCCTTCCAATTCTAGAGCAGACGATGCTCCCCTATGCTGCCAGCTACACAACTAGACCAGGAGGGAGTACTTCAAATTGTAATGCATGCCTGTCGATACAATTTCAATATAACCAGTTTGTTAGCGATAGCTGAAGAGCTTGTATTTACTCGATCCATTTGGTCAGGTACTGTTATTCTCCTGTTTCGGTTAGCCGAGTAAGGCAGTAAAGGTACTCAAGCTGTGGTAGATGATGGTGTATAAACACAATTTGGTACCCCTATCCCAGACACTGTTCTCGCGCAGCATGTTACTCCCGTCCGGTCGGGGAAGACTGCCGTTTGTTCTGGGGTGATTTTGGGTGCTGCGGACTCCTCCAAAACAACATTCTTGGGTAAGATGGACATGTATCTGCGCCGAATGCCACGATCGATCCTATTATTATAGCTATTTTAACTATAATAAGTGTACAAACAATATTTCGTTATAAAATCAATTTAATATGAATAATACCAGTTTGCGTTGATTATTAAGTTCATACTAACAATGACTGAAAGAGATCTTTGAGAATATTTGAAAGTAAACATATTAAAAAGGAGAACCTATAAGGTAAAGTAATGTATTTATTACTATTAAAACGCTAGTAAAAGAATTCGTTATCTTTTGCTTTCAAAGATTTTCGAATTTCGTTTATTTATATAGGAATTTTCAAATAGTTTTATGAACTTTGCATGACAAATATCAACAAATGCCTCCTCAAAGCTCTCGTTATCTCCTATCCTTTGCGGTTCCTATTCTTATTCCATTCGTTGTTCAACAAAACAGGCTTCTATACGAGACTAGGAAGCCTCCGGATGCGCAATCGTCAATCGCAACACATGGCTGTCAGATATTTCTACACAAATCACTCCCGAGATCCGCAATGAGGTCTATCATTTCGTCCGCGCTACTGCTCTGATTTTTCTTCGTGTATTTTCCAAACATGTCCCAAACGGCAATGTACTTGTTATCACTCTCCTGCGTCGTGCCTATATTCTTATGGAAAGCTTTAAGCATCCCATCATGCTCTTTGAGTCTCTTGAACATTTGTCTGACGCTTTCTTTTTCCGCGTTCGCAGTACGGAGCAACTTGATCTGAGCACAATGCAGCACAAGCGCAGCAAGTCCGGAAGCAAGTGCGGTGGCAACAGAGGAGCCGGTTTGATAATTAACCTTCTTATCCACATCCTCTATCTCTACGTTGCTACCAGGAAATGTGAAGTCTAAGCTTTTGGGATTGCCAACCTTAGGGTCCACCATACCTTCAGCGGTGGCAGCTCCGATCCGAAATATCTTGTCCCTGGCTGCCGCCCAAGGAAAGCTTGTGTCCTCAATTGGTCCACTATCACTGGCAGAACAAAACATGAGAATCTTTTTCTCGCGAGCTTCAGAAATAGCCGATTCGAGAAGCTTTCTGGTTTCCCTGTCCTCTGGAGGTGGTATAGTCCAAGACATAGATATGATGTGCACTTTCTTAGCCACTGCCACACGAATTGCCTTTGGGAATTTTAGCGTTATGTTAGTTGGGGGAGCATTTGACGACTTACTTGTGCGGCACTCCGAGGTGTAATCTGACGTCCGGCACCACTCGAATAATCATCCAGCTTCAGCACATGAAGTTGGGCTCTTGGGCAGATCCGATATATTTGACTAGCCATTGCTGGCCCATGGCCACCGCTAGATATATAATAAGGAGCGACATATCCGTCCCGAGTACAAAAGCTTTGTCCTCCGTTATGCCTATGCGTTAGTCTAGTAATATCGATGCCGTCGTCAATGAGTGCTACCCTAATAGGCTCTTCTAATGATATGGCAGGCTGATTGTGATGAGTTTGCAAGAAATTACTCTCGGCATCTAAAAGAAGTGATCTGAAATTATCCATGCAGTCAATCCACTCATGTTGTGATGGTCGTGGGGAGCCTATGTTGGTAGCCCTCGCGCCCGAGGTTATATTTCGACGCGGTTTTTCTAGTCCGTATATCAATACTTTGACGTTATCGCACAATTTTTTCATTTTTATTTTGAATGAGTTAACATCAGCCTTCGTACGATTGTAAGAGTTCAAGTAATCCTGCAACTCTCGGTCAGCAAGAGAATATTTGGTGTCTTCATAGGCAGAATATTACCTGTTGTGTGTGGATATGCACGACTTCTAAGTGCTTAAGCAGCTTAAGTCCGCCCTCCTCATCCCCCTCTTCCTCCTCGCCCTTCTTACCCCCCTCTCCCCAGCCTCGAAGCACAGCATTATTGCCGCTCCAATAAAGATGTACAACTCGTACTTTTGGAGCCACAGCTTTTATAACGCTAGTAGAAATATCTAATTTTTGCCAGTCCCATGTCTCAACACCAAACCCCTGCAGTGCCTTTTCGATGCTTTCGTCACTATGAGGTGGACTATTAAGGTCTTTGACACTGATGCTCAGTATTGTTTTTACTTTCATTTTTTCTCGCAACCATTCGAATACCGATTCTAGGTTAGAAAGTCCCCTACTTGATAATTCTGATTGGGTAGACGAGATTCGAGTCTTGCCACTATTTGCTGCAGCTTTAGATCCTCGAAGAGTGAAACTAGCAGGAACTGTCACTCGCTGGAGGATATCATCAAACTTTCCATTCTCAAAAAATCTCTCAAGCTGGTCACTAGTCATTACCGTATTCTCATAGGCCCCAAGATCAAAAAATATTTGAAATTCTAATAGCCACAGTGTCAGCAGTTCGTTATCAACCTTTCAGCTATTGAGCTACGTAAATAATCCAAAAATAGGGTTTGACCCCATGAAAGAGATTTCGGGAGTAAATACCATTTCCTGCTCTTGGGGGTCTCCCATGGATGATAGAATATGCAGCATCATGGCTGCGGGTCCGCAGGTAGTGTAGCTTCAAGAAGGTCTTGATACTCTCTACGGATTTTGGCGTCCTCTTGTTTCGGCTCTCTTGGTCTCCAGATCGTTTTGATTTAGCTTTTGACTTCGATAGGTCTTCTCCCTGTGGCGCTTTGACTTCATATACGTGAGGATATTTCCAAGAGACGGTCGATGACTCTGGAGCGGCAAATCCCCTTTCAGTTGAGGACTCCGCCTTTGAAAAGTTATGTGAGTTGGCGCGAAGTGGAGCCTTTGCCACAAAATCCGCATCGCTTCTGAGGTTCAAAGGCTCATCAGAAGCAGTCATGATTTTGGGTTTGCTCCGTTTGGATACGTCTTTTCTATCATGGCCAGATGTGGAACTGCTGCCATTCACTCGGGCCTTTTTTGCTTTCTCTTCTCGATAGTTGGAAGTTGTGAACACATGATGAGAATAAGGTGACATTTTGGCATCGTTGTACGTTAAATTTTTGCTGAGATCATCGAATCCCTCCGTCTCCTGCATTTCTGAGTCGCACTTTTTGATAATCTCTTGAATCACTGGAAGCTGGTTGGGTTTACAACGTTTGTGTTCGACGGCAAGATGTAACGGCGTATTGCCCTTATCGTCTTTGGCACTGAGAGTCTTAGGCCCCGCTCGCTCCACAAGCGACAGGAGAAATGGCACTTCATTCTCGACAGCTATATGGAGGCAGTTCTTCTTCTTGTGGTTTTTTCCCGAGAGAATTTTGTCAATGTATTCGGGTGAGTGTGCCTGGCAAATGCAATCGACCAGTTCTTCCTTTTTATTCTTAATCGCATCGTGCAATGGGGTAGATCCACCATTATCCTGCACATCGAGCAGATTCCTAGGATGCTGGACTAAAAAGCCAACTAATTGCGCCAACTTTTTCTTTTCTAATGTCAGCTTGCTGTTAAGCTCTCTGGTTGCAAGCAAGTGTAATGCGGTTGGGTATTTGCTGCCTGCGTCCGTCTCCTTCCTTGTGAGGAGATCAATCAGGTTTCCAATGGGCTTCCCACCGCGCTTGTAATCATCAAACTGCTCATGCTGAGTATAATCTTTACTCTCGAGAAGAATTTTGACCCATTCTTCGCTCTTCTCCGATTTGAGAGCTTCAACAACTTCCTCTAATAGCTGTGAAACAGGCACCACGCTCGACGTTATCTCCTCCTCCTCCTCGTCATTGCTAATATCTTCATCGCTATACTCACTGACGCTTTCAGGAGCACTGACGCATCCTTGAGTAGTGAAGATACCAGAGAAGCCCATTATGTATACTCAGATTGGCATACAATACGTCAACTTTTGTTGTGGGCGATTCTGTTGGCTTATCTTGAAGTGCCAATAAAATATGGAAACCCTCGCTCGCTTCCTGCTTATCGGCAATGATTTCATTGGTAGACACCCTTGTCACTTGTATGCATAGAATGCCTAGTTAATGTGGATTAGCAAGTCATTCAATGTTGGGGGCCTGCTGGATAGTTGAAAAGTCAAACTAGAATGGCTATGTCAATAACATCGAGAGAATAACGACGATGGAAGATTCAGCGGACATGCTCAAAGTTGTGTTGCCTTGCGAGTTACCGAGCAATGTCGCCGGTGCTGACGAGACCTCTTTCACCCTAAATCTTGGACATTTTGGTGAGCAAGACAGTGGCTACCGCACACGAAATGATCCTAAAAATCAATTCCAGCGCGAAACCATCACCCACCGCGAGAAAGAAGTTTTCGTTCAGTGTATCTCCCGTGAAGTCATTCATGGGCTTGTTGACTCCGATTCCAACAAGCCAGCAAGTTTGCTTGTATACGACTTCTACTTTGATGCTATGGGGCGTACCCGTCGTATTTTATCGGCTGATATTACATTTATCTTCAGTAGCACCGAAGAGGATGTGGAAGCGCCTCAAGTAAAAAAAATTGCTCCCGTCGGAAAACATCTTTGTATGTTCACAACGCAAGCTGAATCAATCACCGAGGGTGGAGAGGTCAACGCGAGCGGAGGGTATCTGGGAGCAAATGTGGGAATCACTGGCAAGAAGGAGAGAGTAGTCTCCAAGACCGCCAACGATGCAGCATCTGTCACGGGTTTTATGAAGTCTAACGCATATGGCACCGCCAATATTGGGGCAAGATGGTATATCGAGGAAAACGGCACAGAGAAAAAGGGGATACCGCACTCTCTTCGAGTTGCCCTTCTTCTTTACCGAGAAGACCAGACTAACTTTCAATGTGTGGCAACCATCAACGTAAAAGCCGACTGGAAAACCGAACTGAGAAGATTTATTGGGTCTTCAGAGGATGAAGATGATCCAATTCTCTTCGACCCGACTATTCCCCCAACAAGTACCCTACACGATATACAAAATCTAGGAGCAATTAACTTGGAGGGGATATTTGATATCACTGCGTATGCCAAATTTGAAGGCTCTGTGAAATAAAATGAGGCTGTAAATCGTTGCTAAATCGATTGCCTCGGGATTCTACTTGCATGGGCATTGCACATCTCAAGTAAGAGTCACAATATGTACATATCTGATTTGATGTTGTGCAGGCTAAAATAAACCTTAATGCAAATCTGTTCGTAAAAGGAAGGTGCATTGTGGAGCCACCTGCAAAATGAACTTATCTCAGCCTATCATCAATACCCATAAGCCCAACTGCGTATGATGATAAAGACTTATTTGGTTGTAGCATTTTAAGAAATAGTTAGAAGTTGGGGGCCGCAGCCTGATCAGTCGTTCATCTAACAAATACCCACAAATAACAATTCAAGTCAAATTGAAGCACTCTAGTACTACTAAAATCTTCATCTGTCACGAAATGTCTAACGATTCATATCCAAGCCCCGGGACTGGGGTAAACACTTCAGTGTCAGATGATGCGCCCGATGATTTTACAGATGATGAAGTGAATCTAAGTTCGGAAGCTGAGAGGTTAACAGTAGTCTCGAGTTTTGGGGTGTGGAGTGAGACTACTGGAACTGAGTAAGTTTTAATTCCAAGAATCAAATATACTGAGGCAATGATATCTGACTAAAATGTAGTTTTGTGGTCGTCCATGGACTATTTGGTAGAGAGTTGGACAAAGATCAATGGTTCGATTGTAAACCTGATGGTTGGCTAACCCAGTATGCCATGTCCCTGGATTCTAATTCCAGGATCATCGAGTTTGCATACAATGCGAGTGCTATCTTGGATGAAGATCCGGAAGAGACAGCTTCTGGTATTCGTCGGGTAGCATTGGGTTTGTTGAGCAAGCTCATTCATTTGAGGAAGGATGAGGATGGGGTTGTAAGAAAAGCCTACAAGATATCCCAGTTATGAAATTGCAGGATAATTGATGAATACTAGACTCGAGCCATTATGTTCCTTGGTCGTGGTATGGGCGGAATCATCGTCAAAGAAGCTTTAGTGGCTGCTTCCGCTGTTATGGCTGCTTCCACTGGAATGGGGGATTTATTGGATTGCAGTCGAGTGCTGGTAACTATACGGTATCATCCCCTGGTCTACGATAATGTCTAGCTAACATGTCAAGTATTTCTCCGATTGCCCTCACGAAAGTCGGGACCAAGACCGACTAGAGAAACTCCTAGGCTATACTCTATTTGCAACACCCGCAGACTTCCGCAAAAATAATAACTCCTTGTTTCTCACTAGGCCATTAATATCAAGGCTCGCTTCTGAAGTTATGGATGTTAACGCATCGTTCATTTCGGAAAAAATTCACCTACGAAGCCATCTCATAAGTTCTTTTGAGGAAACAAACCTGGTCGGTTATGTTGATAGTAATAGTGGTGTAAGTATTATCTTTGATTGTTTTCTCTCCATCTATTGTTTGGCCAGATTAGTTATCAGAGCACAAGGATAAATCAAATATGTATCACTGCTCTACGATTTACGATTGTATTCGAATGCAAAATAGATTCAATGCCGGGTTAAAGCAACAGCTCGGCTAATGAAGCTCCCTCTTTGCTTTGAAGTGATAGCCTTTTAATGCTGTCGTATTTCAAGGGTGTATCTGACATGAGTGTGCCCCAGCTTGCGCAGCTAACATACAGTAGTTTGATAGTTTCTATGACTATACCATAGGGGTACCATTGGAAAGACGCCTAAAATGGTCCAATGAAGATCTTCACAAGAAAACCGTTTTAGATCAACTCCGTCGTCTGGAGGATCGTGAGCAAACTCTTTTTTAAAGTTAATTCTTACTGGCTTGCGTGCTAACCTCTCCTTAAGGCGTGATGCCTCTCCGTAAGTCGGTACTACTTCATGAGCGTCTTCTTTTATCGTTGGCAGCACCATTACGACCGCTAGTTACCTCCTTCAATGAGACTCGTTGGTTAGAAGACCATCCTACATACAAACAATGGCTTGATGCCACAGAGCCACGGATTTTATATCTGCATGGCAATGCAGAATGGGGCATTCAAGAAGCCGCAAAACAAGTTTTCTACGACCTGGAAGCAGTCATATCGATAATAGACAGCCATGTTCCGGTACTATTCTTTGAATTCGACTCATGGGATACCCGCCGTTGCTCTTTGTCTCACATGCTGTCCACAATCATTGCCCAATTAGTGTGCCATTATCCAGATGAGCAGAACAAGATTAAGTATATAAGTGATCGGGTTTGGGAAGAGCGTGGCTGGACCCTTCATGACCTAATCAGTTGGTATAAGCTTCTTACCAGCAGACGCCGATCATTTGCCGTGCAGATCGTGATTAGCAGAATCGACGAATGTGACAGTGAATCTCGCAAAGCGTTGTTGGACTTGATATCATACACCACTCGGAAGAGGGACAAGTATTGGAAGATAGTTGTGGCGAGTGGAGCATCCAAACCACTACTAGAAGAGTTGCGGAGCTGGTCAAAGGTTGATATTATTGAGTACTGTCGAGAGGACAATGCAGGAAACGTGCAATCGCAAAATCCTCTTACGCCCAGAGAGAATCTGCTCGTGCAGAAGTATATATCGCGTTTCCCTGAACTGGGGGAGCATGATCGTTTTATAATAGTCAAGCACTTAGTGGCAAGGAGAAAGTTACCACTCAAGACCACATTATGGAAATTCCCGGCGTCTCTAAACATTAAAGATGGCGAAGGAATTTTAGAATCAGTACTGGACAGTCATTTTCGGGATATACCAGATCAGCACGTTGCGAAGTGCGCGTTCATGTGGCTCCTTCACTCGAAGCGGCCGCTGTCTAAATGGGAACTTGCCGAGATCATGCTTCTCGAGAGCGCAGGTGATCGTGAGAGCGATGGGCCTCTCGAGCCATTACAAGCTGAGAATTTTGCAGAGAAGTTGGAGCTGTGGTTTGCAGGAGTTGTCGAGATTGGGAACGATGAGGTTTACATACAAGATGGCAGACTGAGAGAAATCTTTAAGCCCCATGAGAGAAAAAATTCAAGTAGCTATTGGTGGGACGAAGCTTCAGAGGCTGCTCACTTCAAAATCGCAAAAACATGCTTGGAGTACCTCTCGCGAATGGGTACCAGTCGGGTCCGCTCGAAACACCGAGTTGGAATAGTCGGCAAGCAAAATTCACAAGGCTCTTGGGGCGAACTTTCATCGTATGCTGTGCATTATTGGCTTCAACACTTTCAATCTGCAAAAGACTCAACAAGCAACATCTGGGAGACCCTAAGAGATATAATCCAAGATATTGATCTCGATGATTGGTCGAGCATACTCTGGGGGTTAGCAAACGCAATAACAAGGAGTCGATGTCCATGGGAATCACCATTTCCAATTTTTGCTGCTCAGGGCGAGATTGACATCATCAAAAGCAAGAACGACACAGACTTTGAAGCAGGGTTCATTGAAGCAAGTTTCAATGGGAGGCAGTCTACGGTTAAGAGAATGCTGGATACTCACAAGTTCCCGGCGCCCATCCTTCTCGAAGCCATTAGATATTCTGCGTCGGGGGGACACGAGAAATTAGCAATTAATCTTATAGATTATCTACCTACCGAAACGAAACTAAATGTTCAGCAATGGGGACCAAATATTCTTTGGACATCCGCGAGGATAAATCTTCATTGTTTAGCAGAAACTGTGCTCAGCATGGGATGCGCTCCTGATCCTAAAGCCAAGTTTGACGATTGGGACATCACACCTCTGACCCAATGTTCATATGACGGCCATTTGGAAATGATCAAAGTTCTCGTGAAACACAAAGCAAACGTTGAGTTTCGAGGTTTACTTGGCCGAACGCCCTTGGCAGCTGCCGCCGAAGCGGGCCACACTGATGTAGTTGTATTCCTAGCAACACAGGCCAATGCCAACATAGATAGTTCTGATTCAAGAGGCATTAAACCAATAGAGATATCTTGTCAGGAGGGGCATCTGAGAGTTACTATGGAATTGCTGCGACTCGGAGTAGACCTATCCGATCATGAACTTTCGGCACTAATCTTGGCTGCACGGGATGGGCGCGATGATTGTCTCAAGGCTCTGCTTGACGACGAGAAAATTGATAAGGATGTTTTAAGCAACTGGAAAATTGATGAAGCTCTTTTTTGGGCCGCCCATTTTGGCCACACCAAGGCATGCCGTACACTACTAGAGCATGGTGCAAATATTAATGCAATTTATCATGAAGGGCGGTGCCCCCTCATTGCCGCAGTCAGCCTCGACCAAGAAGAAACCGTCAAACTTCTGCTCGATCCTCGCTGGCATGCAGATGTCAATCTTAAAGATAGCAAGGGAGAGACTGCTCTTTACATAGCTGCACGCAATGACAACGCCGCACTGGTTCGTCTATTACTGGACAATGACTGCAACCCGAATTTGAAAACTGATAGTGGATTCATGCCTTTGCACACCGCAATCTCTAATGATGAGATCACTGAAATGTTAGTCTGGCATGTTAGCGATATCGACGCTCGAACCCCTCAAAATCTCACGGCTCTCATGCTGGCAATGGATTTAAATGAAGATTCTGCGAGAATTTTGCTCGAGCATAAAGCTGGCGTCAACGCCAAGGTTCCGCTTGGAAATGTGGCTTGGGAGGGATGGACACCTATATTCTTTGCTATCGAAGCAAACCAACCAACTATTGTCACTTTGTTAGCAGAGGCTGGTGCAGATCTAAATCACAAGGCTAAATCTGGGTTTTCTCCTCTACATTTTGCAACCAGCGGTGATACTCTGAGTGCTTTACTGGAGTTCCACCCACAGATAGACCTAAACCAACCAAACGATGTAGGTAACGTGCCTTTACACTTGATGAGAAACCTCACAATGAGGAAGGTCCAATATCTCGTTCGAGGAGGTGCAAAGATAAATGTTCAGGCAGATGACGGAGGTACACCATTACATGATGCGGTAAGACTCGACAACGCCGACTCGATGGAAATCGTATCCTACCTGCTCAAAAACGGTGCCGATCCAAACTTATCGGGGATTGGACCCGACAAAATTGATCCGCCTCTTCACCGTGCATGCAGGAATACAGCACTAGAAACTGTTAGGTTGCTGGTGGAGCATGGTGCTGATGTTAATATAGACTCAATTAGTTATGTAGGAACACCACTAATTGCAACATGCTTGCAATTACAATCTCCGATAAAGTCCGAAACCAAGGATGCGGAATGTCTGATACGTTACCTTCTCGAGAAAGGCGCCGACGTCAACGCACAACAAAGCTGGTGGGGTAGTGTAGTCAGTGTGGCTTTGTTGTGTATGGAGCCAGAAATAGTCCGTCTACTACTAGAGATCACGGTACGGGAATTGGTACATATCAAGGATTTTTGCGGCAGAATACCACTTCACTTGGGCGCCATTCACGGTGGCGAGAATTTCGACATCATCATCGAAGCAGGTGGTGATTTTACAGCCCAAGATAAGCTTGGCCGTACACCACTTCATTATGCTTCCCAAGCCGGCCGGCTGAGTGCCGTCAAGAAGTTGTTAGACCTTGCGGGACAAGAAAAGATAGACGAAACGGATATTGACGGATGGACCCCTCTATGCTGGGCTGTTAGAGGCGCAGAAGTCATAATAGAAGAATCACGAGCTGGTGAAGCTGCGGATGCGATCGGAACTATTAAATTCCTCATTGAATGCGGCGCGAACCGTTTTGCCCAATGTCGTGTTGGACAGCAGTGCTGGTCGCCACTTGATATTGCCATTTCTAGGGGAGCTGGTGAGGATATCATCGCTCTCCTTAAAACCTCTAGTGATACCGACAAAGATCAAGGTCACGGAGAAGCATTGCTGCCAGAAGAGCTTGGATATAACCCACCCCCAAAAGTCTATATGAAGAAGAGATTGAGCTGCGATGGATGTTTAGGGGTAAGTTCTTTCCCTGCTCAAACAGTACACTGTGCAGAATAAGTCTCTTCCTTCAAGTTGATAGACATGGGATTTCATTATTCTCATATAAATAGGTAATTCTCATATAGCTCACTAACACATGAGATTAGAAAATATGGGGCTTGTTTTACGAATGCAAAGTATGTACCACAATTGAGTTTTGTACACAGTGCTACCATCATCGAGATATTTTACATGCCGAATTTCCTGACCACACATTTGACGAAATGGGCCCAGAGTTTGAGGATGGTTATTCATCATCAAATAGCGAGTCGGTAAGAGATGACGATGGTAGTTCAACCATCTCATCTGACAATTCCAGCGCTGGCTCAGAGCCCGAGGAAGTTAATAGCGATGAGCCAGAGGATTTTTCAGGGCTAAGAAATGACCTTGAAGAAAGCGATGTCGACGAGGAATCTAATAGTAGCGAGTCCAATAGTAGCGAGTCCGCGGATGACGACTAAGCAGGACTTCTTGTATGGATACATAGGACATGCTTCAAAAATGTGCTCGACAAGTATAATTACTCAGACTTTACTCTCATCTCCATACATCTGTGGAATGAGAATATTTTGCCATAGGCCATTGTGTATCCGTATATCCCTATAATTGATTCTTGGACTAGACTTTCAATATTTCAAATCTGCAGATTTGAAGTTTACATAAAGCTCTAAATCTAGAAGAATTTGTAGAGATTAGCAGACAAGTTTTAAACAACAGAGGACTCATTTTGAGATGATTGTTAGAGAGTATGGCCTCAAAATACTCATTTCGATAAAAGTGTACATTAAAGTCATAACGCACTCCTTTCCTTGTACTCCATTTCCTTCCCATTTTAATTTTACAACGCTATATCATCTATTCTTATTCGTACAATCCACTTAGAAGTACCAATAGAGAGTAAAACCTCAAAATTTATATCGATGTAATGATGCAGTACTTCCATCCACCCTGTAAGACGTCCCATCATTCTACAAACCTTTGATTTGACAACCCTACGATCTCAATGTCAAACACCGAGCACTTACCCTCAAAAATCACCCAATACACCCCCGGATTATTACTTATAGGGATTCTAACTCCAATACTGCAACGGATACCTAGTAATTCTAACTACCCACTAGGTATATTCGGCAAATTATTACTCATAGAAACTTCAATAGGCTACTTATTGCTCCGTTGATATTTGAAATAGTCGGTCGGGTATGGCTGCTACTTTATATGATATTGTTCTTATTCTTCTACTCCACTGGGAGGCTCGCGCAGTATCCGAACCTCTCAAAAATCGCCATGATATCCAATACATATGAGCTTTGCAACTACCACCCAATAACACGGAGTCTGCATTTTCGATCTTGTAGATAGATGATACAGCGCTCACGTTTCAATAGACAAGAGAGTAGTCAAGTAATCAAGTAGCCATAACCACTACCCATCACTACACTTTCGCTCCCATCTACCCATCCACCTCATAAATTCCCAGTTTCGATCCAATCTCACAGCGTGTAAAACATTAACAACAAATACGAATACATCATGAAGATCAGAGAGAAAGCGGGCAAATTAAACCGCATACCGCCCCGTCAAATAAAAGCAAGCACCTAGGCCCGACTTTTGCAAACACACATCCATCTCCATCCTATTCACTCCCCAGCACAGGATCCTCCCCCTACATATCCATTACATCCTTATCACCCCTATCACCCCTATCCCCCACCTTCGTCTTCTTCTTCGAACAATAACATACACATCACATACATCATACTCAAGATCTCTCTCTCTCTCTCCCCCTCCCTACCTACCTCCCCACCTCCCACTGAAAGATAAAATCTACCCCAACTACCCCAACTACCCAGACCACCCAGATCTAGATCACAGAGAACCATACCATACCATACCATAAAACCCCAAGAAAAATCGCAATCCCCTTCAAAATCCTCTTTCTTGACAAGGAATTTATCAATCAATATACTTTGCTCACTTCTCTCTCTCCCTTCACTTTCTTAATGAATGGAGAGTTGAATAAATTGAAGTGATGTCAAGTGAAGAGAAGAGAAGAGCATAGAAAAGAAGAGCACAGCCACACAAACAAAACAACATCATCTTCACCCATACACCCATACACCCACAAACATCATACATATCATACCTATCATACCTCCAAAACCCATCGGAAGAAATATAAGAAACCCAAAACTTCAAACACCTCCCCTCGTCCTACCCGACCTACCCTACCTACCCGCTGTTCCTGTCCCTGTTAACATAAACCTACGCATATAAATAGACCACCGTTATATATAATTAATAATCAGGAAACCAAAGAATAAAAAACACACATCACGCAATAGAATGAGAGAGAAAAATCCATTGCATTTTATCTACCGTTACAAGCAAGTAAAAGTCAAATGCGAAGAAGAAAGTCCAGGTACCCAGAGTGAAATCCAGTACAACCAGACCCGACCCCCCATATCATAACCAGCCAGATAAGACCAAAGGAAGACGAGACAGACGAAATGTTGTTAAATTGAAAAGGAAATGTCCATCACGAAGTATCATTGAGATCCAATACGTTCCTTTGTTCGTAAAGCTTCCCCCTGCAATTCATCATGAGCCACATCTCCTTCATTAACCATTTCACAATGCAAAACTTTGGCCCGATTTTTGATCAAATTTTTTGTTTCTCATATAAGGATTGCGTAACACACAGATTTTGAAGATCGTTTCTACATATCATGTCATGCCATGTTGTGAAAGATCGGCAGATTTAGTTTCGATGGTGAAACTTATGCGCCAAGGCTTGGGAAAGCGGATTGGTCCTCAATCTGGATGGATGCTGAGGCACCTCCGTTTCTTGGGGCACTTTGGCGTGGTGGGCCACGATCGCCGCGAGCACGTCCACGTCCGCCCTCACCACGTCCTCGGAAACCTCCTCTGTCGCCACGTGGTGGTCCATCACCACGTCCACGGCCTCCGCGGAAACCTCCTCTACCACCACGTTCGGCGGGTTCAACATAACGTTGATCAATCTCAACGACTTGCTTTTGAGCACGTTGACGTTCACGCTTGGCCTTGCCACCAGTTCCAGCGACGAAGTCTTCCTCATCCTCCTTGGTGATAGCCTTGGCGTTGGCCCACTTCTTGTCGAGCTTGCTGTCTGGCTTGCGAGCTTCAGGGATAGGAGCAGCAAGTGCGGCTCTCTTCTCTTCTAATTGAGCAAGGTAATCAGCGTAAGAGACACTGTTGTCTTCTGGCTCAGCCTCTTCAGCGGCGGCCTCAGCTGGTGATTCACCATCTTCCTTAGCATCGGTCTTGGCGATAGCTTCACCGGCTTGCTCATCGGCGAGTTCAGCACCACCTTCGGTAGCACCCCAGCCATGAGCAGCTTGTTTCTCGGAATCACTTCAAAGTGTCAACAATTTTGTGCTAAAAACTCTATCTTGAAGGGATTTTCTTACCCTCCGACTCCACGGCTGTGGCGGTCGAATTTGGCACCTCCACGAGCACCACCTCGGCCACGTCCACCACCTTCACGTCTTGGGTGACGGTCTTGTCTGACAGAGTCATCGGTTGGCTTGCCTTGGTTGTTGGCGCTGCCAGCGTTGCGATCACGGAAAGCTATTAAGGTAAATGTTAATAAACGATTCCATTTCATGTCGCACAACGCTCAATTGCTCTAAATATTCATATTTTTGATATGCGCCGAGGGGAGTTGTCCGTGTACTGACCTCCTTCGTTTCCGGTGAATCCTCCACGACGAGCACCACGTCCATCAGCTACAGGAGCCTTGGATGCTGGTGCCTCTCCAGTAGCATTGCGCTTGGTGTTGCGGGCTGGAGTCTTGTCGACAACCTTCACTGGTGGCTCTGGCTCCTTGTCGGAATCATATTCATGATCGTTGCCTATATTTCACTTTCATCAGTTTGCGTGCCCCACGTATTGTATTTTGAGAAACTTTGTTGCGTACCGAGAAGCTCGTAAAGGTTCTGTATTAATATATATTAGCCTTAAAACTCTTGTGAAGAATTGATAGTTGATGAACTGGTGGAAATGGCGCATTCGCTCTCAAGCACAAATTCTTGAAAACTTTATCGTTGTAAAAGAAATATTTATTACCTTGGAAGCGATACCCGACATCTTGTTCTGCTTCTCGAGTGCCTCCGAAGAAGCTTTTGCTACCGAGAGGACAATTCGGGGGTTGTGGGTTTAAAAAACGAGACTGACAGATTCCTGAACACAAGGAAGCCGTCTCTCGAAAAATTGCTGATTTGCGGGTTGAAGAACAAGGTAAACTTGTAAATCGTCGTTGAGCTGAAAAGTCGGTTCACCTCTCAGTACACAAAGAATCTAAACTAAAATTGGTTTAGTTTGAGATATAAGCGAGCTGCCCACCAGGGCTTATAAATTTTTTGAATGTGGGGAAAACTCCCGGTGAGCCCTTTATAGGCTACTAGGTACTTGACAGCCTATAGTTGAGTTTGATGAGTTTGAGGATAAAATTTGTTTGATAATAGTACCTAAGTAGGATTGTTGTTGGTATGATGTGAGGATTCATATGAGAGATATGGAGTTTATGAGGCCATGAGGTTATTTGATGAGAATGAATATATTTCGATGAATCATTTAGATACAATATCGATACTGGTATGATTATTTATATTTCTAAGCTATGATTCATTGAATTAATTGTCTTTGTTCTCTCCCTCCCTCACGGGCCTCATATTCATACAATATGTTCCAGATTCATGACCAACATCATATATAATGAAAGTCGATAGTCTAAAATCCTCCGTCATATCGCAAAGACGAGAAAACCTCGGAATAGTGAGTACAGTACAGTACAATAGATAATCATTACAATCATATCATTCGTAACTACCTAATAATTATCTTACATTTTCGACCCCAATATTTAACATTTTTAACGCATATTTTTAAGAGGTATAAGAACCTCATTTGTTAAAGAATGGGTACCAATCAAGAAAAACAGAAGCAAAAGAGGAAAAAGGAGAAAATGCTACACGAAAAAGTATTGATGGGTTTTTTTTTGCTTGTTCCTGTCATAACCACCAGAAATACCCTTTCTTCGGTATTCATGTACATGTTCCTGTCATAGCCACCAGAAATACCCTTTCGCCCACTACCGCCCTTCGATATTCATCAATTTCATGTACATGTTCCATTCAATTTCATGTACATGTTCCATTCCATTGTAAAGCCATCTCCGCCATGAGAGAATGAAACGCTCAATACATACAATGCTTGTGTGAATTATGCTTATGATCGTAATCGCCTCCAAGGCATGCAATAAATGCTAAAACAACTCCATGTTTACCATAGCATTTGCATAGAAACTTATTTTTCATCCCATCCCTTCCTTAAACTTTTTTGGTTTTTAAACTCCACCAGAATGCTTTCAAGACCAAAACCAAAACCAAAACCAAAAATAAAAGGCCATTGCCTGATCCCATTAAAACCGAATGTCACAACTCCCTAAACGCCCCCCGAAATAATGAGAAGAGATTGTGCCTAACCATGGGTATCATAAAACGATGATTCTTCACCGCATTGAGCTCGTATCGAAAGAGAACTGGGTTGGAAATTGCATACTTGCTGTAAGGCCGAAGGGATCGACATCGAGCATTGGGTCGTATGGGCCGAGTAGCTGCGACATCGAACCGTAGGCTTGAGGTGTGCTGTTACCGTGCATGCCTTGCGAATGTGGAGGGTGTCCGACTTGCTGCTGCTGTTGGTTTCCCTGTTGCTGGTTGAGTTGACCAGCGGGAATCGGATCGGGGTATGGACCGGGGCCTGCGATTTCGGGTTGATCGTCAACCATATCGGCTTGCGCATCGTACTCCTGTTCTGTACTCACGGAATCAATCTAGGACGAACATAGTTCCAAAAAAAGAAAATGATAACAGGGGACGGGTCAGCTTGCCGAGTTGCTCAATGTGATTTTGGAAGGACGGATAATACGCAGCAGCTACCGGAGCGCCTCCCGTATTACCCGTACCACTACCATTTCCTTGTCCCTTTTGCCCTAATGGCGGTCCCACACTAGTATTAACAAGAAGTCCAGTAGTACCTGACAATGCATGCTGTGCTTGTGTTTTGGCTGCGTGAAGACGTTGTTGCTGCTGCTGTTGGAGCTGAATCTGAGAGTCAGAAGAAGGTGGGGTTAGTACTCCTTGATTATTGAAGCCTGGCGAGCCTGTGGTTGGCGATGAGGCATGTGATGATGGGGTAGGTCTCAATTGTGGTGATTGATTGTTGTGGAAAGAGACTCCAGGCTCTAGCTTTGGTGCAATGTTCGAATTCGATCGTCTAGCTTGATGATGTCTATTCATGATGGCACGCTGAACAGTAGGTGGTTGAGCCATGTTTTGTTGCATGTGCGTTGGACCAAGGTGAGGACTTCCTGTCTTTGCACGTAATTCGGCTTGAACATCAATGCCTGCAAAGAATGTGAGATTATTTCAAAGAAAAAGCTCATTTATAATATGGTTACCTTTCTCTAGAAGGATTCTTTCAAGTAGAGAGTTTTTATATCGGAGCATTAGACACTCGTCCGCGGCAATCCTGTGAGCGTTTTGGAGATTATGAAGATTGGTCTCATGAACTCGAATTGTGTCTTCAAGTTGCTTGATATACTCTGTGCGGCGCTCTCTAAAGGCTGCTTGGGCCTGGCGATTGCGTTGTTTACGTTCTTCCGACGTAGCATAAATCTGAGGGATCGCATTAGCAAATAGTTACTACAGACTAAGAGGTTCTGGTTCACGTACAGGCTTTCGGCCGCCCTTTCTTTTTTGTTGACCAACATTTTCTGGAGGAATTTCTGTCTCGGCCTCGGGTGAAGAAGCATCCGGAGATTCATCTGTGCCTTCACGGTTTGATTCTTTTGCGTCGATAGACATACTCGTCGAAGAATCTGCCATTTCAACAACGAAAGATTATGATACTCAAAACCCCGCCTTTTGTTTACCCCAGGAATTGGCCTCGGCAATTGGCAGAGTACAGTATGTATCAAACGAATCAAATGAGTGAATGCACACCACTACTACCAGTAAAGCACGAATGCTTGACAGACCTCGGGAAGCTTGGACGACGAGGTTGCGTCTAAAACGGGTAACAGTAATATGTGATAGGGCCTATAGGCACTGTTCCACAGACTTCCGATTTTCCTGGAAATTGAGGGAAGTAAGGTAGACCTGGTAGGGATGGCGTATGAGGCTCACATGAACCGACGGTTGCGTGATTGATACTGACTGATACAGTTACAATGTAGTGAGAAGTCTTTGATAGAGTAAAAGATGGAGTAATGAGAATGTAAGACTGCGGTCAAAAAGTTGTGTAATGAAAACTCAGTTGAGGAGCCTTCTTCCTTTTAGATGGAGAGAATATTTTTCGCACGGTTAAAGAGGGGTCCGAGTCGGAAGTTGGATGGAAGGCACTGGGCAGGGTGCAATTAGAAACCTGGTCATGCCTGGTGCTTCTAGAAAGACCAAAAAAACTTCTGATGGTTTTGATCCACTCCGAGAGAGAGGTTTGACTTGTTGGCGTTGGTGCGGCTCGGGATATTCATGAAAAAAAAAAATGCAATATGATTGAATCAAATACACGGTTATTCTTGGCGAAACTTAAGTTATTCATCCAGATTCCATATGAGAGGGGCGAGGGGGTGAGGGGGCGAGGGGCCATGTTGGGAAGTGCTGGGAAAGGGCTGGGAAATGCTGTACATCTCCGGGAGATGATGGGGAGATGAAGAATTACGGTGATCTAAAATGTTAAAACGAGGGGATGGGCATTAGTAGAAAGGGGAATCATCTCAGTTTGGAGAAGGGAAGGAGCACTGGAAGGCAATTCTGCGTTGCGTTGCGTTGCGTTGCGTTGCGTTGTGCTGTGCATGGAATTCAGTTAGCCAGGCACAAGACCGAAAAGGCTAGGACTTTTGATGAATCCATTCAAAGTCACTCTATTATGGAGGGCTGGAGCATCATGCCATCATCAAATACTACTCCGTACTCCGTACATCTCGGTACTAGCGAATCAAGATATAGTAATCGAATTCTTCAAGTATATAAAGTTTGCTGCTTGCTGCTCGCTGCGTACTTAGGAAGGTGCTGTTACTACTGTACCTGTCTGTACTGTAAAGTGTAAACCAAGGTGGGACCGTACGAGAGATGCAGATATAAGCTGGGCAGTAGTGGGCTGGAAGTTGCAACATCAACATCAACATCAACAACATGCACGATTCGTGCCTTTCGATGGATCATGGAACCTCGTTCAGTAAGGATATTCCTTAGGTACTAGGTATTTCTCCACAGAAATGATTGTGGTTTTATCTCGGCATGGCATATTACTACTAGGTAGGTAGTAAGGCTAGCTGCCATGGATACATAAAACTACTTATTATAGGTAAGGTACTAGTAGGTAATTGACGATCGTATATGCCCAGGTAAGGTATCTTCCAACCTGGTTCTTTATGGCTTCCATAAAATGCACAACTACAATTACGTGAGCACGCATAAGTCTATCAGCCACCTCCAGCTACACCAATATGATTTTTATAGCTATCATTTTCCCCATAAACTACCTAGGTACAGACTAACAACCAACCACCATCAAGTTTCAACATCCATCAACACCCATCAACACCCATCACCCATCACCCATCACCCATCACCCATCACCCATCACCCATCACCCATCACCCATCACCAATCACCCATCACCAGCATCAATTACAAAACTTGATCATTCATCTATTTCATCTTCTTCCTTGATAAGCTGACACAGATTGACTGCCCAGTGCCTTGACAGCCATCATTGCCTTCACACTGTTCACAGGCTTCACAGAATCACAGCTTCCTTTCTCCCCTCCTTCGCTTGTCTGCTTATTACTCGATTTGCCTGAAAGAACATGTTGCATTATTGGCATTTTGTTGAATTTTCACGAATGTATAAGTAGCACTGGTATGGGACTAGTCATTGTTACATCCTACCACCGCCATGGTAGATGCCTGCATACCTAGTAGCTCTTTTGTCATTTTCCTTACGCTTTTGCCCAATATCTACCAGACTACCACAGACTACAGTCAAGTTGTCAACCAACTTGGCTAAATTCCCCAAGATATCATCCTCAAAAGGTAAGCCTTGTTATTCCCGAGGGCCTGGTCATTCACCTTGATCATCAAAATATTGAATTTGACTGAAAGCTATCATTCGGATATAGCCGTCATAAATTCACAGTATAATAAATCGTTCGGTGTATTGAGATGCCTTCAAATAACCATTACAGAGCATGGATGATTTGATCACCTGCCATACTGGTAGCTTCACATCCTGATCCATATTACCTAGGTTCAATTGGAGTCTTACCCATCGTGGCTTTTCACTCGGCTGCGACTTGCTCGTTGATGTCGTCCAAAGAGAAATTTTTCTCAAGGCGGCGGCCGATTATTACGCATCTGACAATGGAGCAAGCAAAAACGTCATCTTGAATTATAATTGGCCAGAAAAGTCGATTAAAATGAGGATACTCTCGATTAAACGGGCTAGATTCAAATTCAAATTCAAATAGATATTCATAATTCGAGAATCGATAGACGACGAGCGAGCGCTTCCACATAGACGGACTGCGGAATCAGTGCGGATTCTGTGCTGTGTACACTGTAACTTACATCTCGCCCTTCTCCACAGAATTTTTATCTCCCTAGGGCCTTACTGAAGTTACTGTACGAAGTACGGAGTACTATTCTTTACACTGTCGCTCCTAACCTTAATCAATAACACCCTTGCAGGCTCCGGCGTGGTATTGGTTGGATCAAGTTTCTCTCACCTGGGCATGCATAAAGTTTACCGAGCACGTCAATACATCTCCACGGAGCCTTGTCTGACGAGACGTCCCTTTTTAGAAGGTATAGCCAGAAATGTGGCACAATACTGAAAGCCTTCCATTTAGATGTCGTCGCACTAATTTCAATTGACCAATCCATTGATAGCTACCATAAGGCTGTGATTCTCAACATGAATGAACCCTTAAGCTGCACTTATTTCTGTCCCATGACATACGAAAGCAGCATCCCACTTTTGCTATTTAAGGTTCCTATGATATTATGCAGATCCATCGGAGTCACTTGTAGTCTGTGGTCTCGGTTTTCATACTTTCAAATAGTCAAGACTCAAGACTCAAAGGTCTGTAATCCATGGACTTTGAAAGCTCCATCAATATATGAGCGATCCTTCCCTTCGGCAATGAGGGGATACATGATATATCATGGCTGACGTTTCGAGTTGCGAGCCAAATTAAGAGTCTCCTTCATCCACTTTTAATGCCGATTCACATTCACCCCGATCCAGCAATTTCTCGGTGAAAGAAATCGGCCCCGAAGTCGGCATCTATGATCATCATGCGCCCATGACCGCTGTGGTTACTTGCCGCGTGAGATGAATTTTCGAAATATGTGACGAACCTCCCCCGCCCCCCTCCTGTGGTGTTTTGTAAGAGGCGGCTTAGGAGAATTGGACCTTAAGATCAACTCGAGACCGGTCCCTAAATTAGCTTAGGAACAAGTTGGGACACCGGACCTTCTGGGTTTTGACCAAATCTTATGTCGTTGACCCTCCTCGACTCGACCGTCTCCGATGTCCCTTCACGTGGGAGGGAGGAAAATTGTTGGATCCCAAATTCCCAATGAATGGATATTTCCACTGGGAATTTCCCGCCTCCAACTTCCAACAGTTCAATTCATTGCCCCATGACGTGTTCAAACGAAAAGGACACTGAAAATGATGAAGCATATGATTAATTCACGGTTTTGTATTCTATTCTTTCTTTATTTCCGAAAATCTCTCAATTTAGATGGCAACGGCTGCAAGGCCAACGGCCATCTTTGTGGTACAGAAATAAGTTGTCTGTTCAACCGTTGATCTCGACACTTTATACTCCGCATATTAGCTCCCCCGAGTTTCCGAAGCGACTAAAGAGACCGTTGCCGGTACAGTATTTTGAGTGTTCGAAAGCTTCCAAGGTTGCCCAGGTGTGTTTTGGATATCTTCGTGTTCCAAGGTTCTCAATTAACCTCAAATATTCACCTACCTGTGTAACAACTTCAGCATAGTACAAAACCTTCAAGGGTTCGAGAATGGTTTGCTCTAACTTTTTTTGTAGGTACACTGCAGACAATGATGACCTCACAAGATCTCTAATTGCCAATAATGCCATTAGCTGCCATCATCTGTATCTGATGCTTTCTCTAATCATATCATAAATGATTCATTCAATTAAACTAAATAACTTCATCTTTAGCACCTTCCTAAGAGCAGTAGCACGTGATCATAAGCGCTCAACCTTATTTTGGTGCATTGGCGTTATGTGTCCTCCTCGGTACCTGGAGCATCACGAAGCTGCAAGTTTCACCTAACATCATACCTCGGATGAGCTACTTGGAATTCATCAACAGGTTCAATTTATTTCATAATTAATCACTCTCCGACTTACACACCGCCTCTAGCATTGGAGGTCCTCTTGTTTATAGGAGCCCTCGCCGCGAAATTAACCAACATGCGATTTACACCATTACCCTCGGCCCTCCTGCTTGGACTTGCCTTGCACATTGGAGTAGAAGGCGCAGGCTTGGAAGACAAGAAACCTAAGCCTGTAGACCCATGTACGATTTCATCGACGACCGGATCTTTCTTTGATCTGAGACCATTATCGATACAGCCTCCGGAAGAGGGGAAGAAACCTGCCAAAAATGTAAAGACGGATAGTTGGCATGCGAGGGGATATGATTACAAAGGCAATTTTACACTGAATGTATGCGCGCCAGTGGTAGAGGGAGTGAAAGATGTTGTTGGAGTGGACAAGAATCATTGGCAGAATGTGAGCGCTTTCTATGAGTTCGATGGAAAGAAGTATTCTGTAGGGTAAGTTGGATCTATGTTGAATTGTCCCGAAAAACGACATTAACCAGCATTTTTTAGACAACAATCGGGGAATCTAACACTACGCGGAAGAAAGCTCGTTCTGGAGTATACCAATGGATCACCATGTGGAGGGAAGAACAAGAAAAGAAGCTGGGACGACGACGACGACGATGACGATGATAAGGACGATAAAAAGGACGATAAATCAATTCGTCGAAAATCTAGCATAATATCCTTCCACTGTGAGAAAGATCCACTCGCCGCAGCATCCGCCTCATATGTAGGAACCGATCCGGAAGAATGCGCCTACTTCTTCGAAGTGCGCTCACAAGCTGCATGCGGAGGCTCCGAACCTGCCAAACAGACTGTAGGCCCTGGTGCTGTCTTCGCCATCATAGGAGTTATTGCCATCATGGTATACTTTCTTGGTGGTGTATTCTACCAACGAAATGTCGCGCATGCAAGAGGCTGGAGGCAATTGCCCAATTATAGTTTCTGGGCTGGAATAGGAAACTTCATAAAGGTGAGCGGGCAAAAATGTTTTATGAGATCAAAGTACCAAGTTTTTCCCCGTGTAGCATCCGTTAGGGATGGCACGGCCATTTTACCGACTATGGAAGTGAGGGGGATGTCGAGTCGCAGATCGCAAAAGTCGTATATACGTTCCGAGTAATTCTTCTCTACGCGGAACACGAGTTCTCTCATGTGGGAGCACAAAGTTTTATATAAATCAGAAGAATGATTCAAGAGCGAGCGAACAGCAGCATTCAGCATAGCATTGTTTCGGATTTTTTCTTCAGCAGTTAGGATAGCATTCAGCATCATAGCATACAATACCCGGCGTTTCAATCAAAGAATATCACAGTTTTTCTTTTCCACTACCTACCGCAATACATACAATCCTCACAAGCGTGTCAAATCCAACCCAGATTTATAATCATATTTGCATATTTCCTCGGTCATTTTTGCTCTTTCACAATTGTTTTATACGGCCTAGGCCTAGAATAAAATCTTGGCATAAAAAGCATAACTAACGGTACAAATTTTCTTAAATTAGGACATTTTCATCATCGCTACATCTTCTTGCTCGAGATGCTTGCCTACTCATCGCGGATACAATGCTCTGAGTATCTCGGCCAATGGGAATTCTGGAAGTGGTAACGGGAGGGAGAGGGGCGCTAGTGTGAATGAAAGCGGGAGGAGAAATTCGGGGAGTGAGGATGAGAATCGCTTGATTGATCAGTTGGATGAGGAATGGGATGATTAGATTGGGGGTGGGTGTTGCTGCTTTGGGTGGTTGGAATCGGTGGATGGGGTCGGTGGAATGGAATGGGTGGAATGGGTGGAAGGGACATCTTGCAAAGAAGGATTAGGTTAGGTTAGGTTATAAAGCTGGGAGAACAGCACAGGATGGTGTATACGGCGTTATGGGTCCGGTCACGCGGGTTGGAGGGGGGAAAATTAAATGATACGGATGCGAATGCGAATATGAATATGAAGGTTCTGGGATATGGATTGTATGGATTGTATGACCGGACTGGTTGATTGCTTGATTGAATGATAAGGTTCTTTGCCTTTTTTTTTCTACCTTCTTTCTGCTTTCTATTTGAGATGGATCTGGATCTCCGGTGGATCTGGGTCTGGGTCTGGGTCTGGGTGTGGGTGTGGGGGGGTATAGTATTTTCAATCAGGAGTACCTAGATGGGCGTTTTAAATTAAATATTACATTTGAAGACTTGTAGAATGGGCTATGGAATTTGTCCTGTGCGTTTTTTGAGTTTTGAGTTTTGAGTTTGGTATTGTGTGTTTTGTGTTGTGTATTGCGTTGTGTTGTGTGTATTATCCCAATGCGGGAGAATAGGAGAATAGGGGAATGGGGGAAGAGGAGAATGGGAGAATAAGAGACGAGAGATCTCAGATGTACGAGAGATGTGCAAGATGTAAGACGAAGATGAGAAGAAGAACAAATAACCACCTGCAGGTATGATACAAACTTTCTTTATATATATATACATCCGCACATTACATTATCAAAATTAACTGCTGAAATCTCAATTTGAAAATTTGAAAATTTGAAAATCCGAAAATCTCGCTTAATGGGGAGGAGGTCGATCGGATGAATTCATCCCCATCCCCATCCCCATCCCCATCCCCATCTCGATGGATGGTGGTATGGTGGTGATCTAACATGATGAATAAAAGTTTCATTCTTTATAATTTACAACCCCCCCCTTTCGACGTTCGGAGCTCAGGTACTTGATATTTATCACGTACTACGTACTACGTACTACGTAGTATTGTAGGCTGTAGGCACTAGATACGTATGTATATTCATATTCGCGCTGGACTGGAGACTGGAGACTGGAAAACAAAACACTACGATCAAGCGCATGTTAACCAACATTGAAGATAACCTAACAGAGCAAGCAAATAACAAATGGTAGATACATTTCTTGATTCTTTTCTCGATTTATTCATACAACATGTTCATTTATTGTAGAATACTAAACATAAACAGGGTATTAATACAAAGGGATATATATATATACACCATACCAATTCGATAACCATGCTTGCTTACACCCATACTCCCATGAATTTACAATATCCATATCCATACACCGCGTCCATCGAGTAATAAGTATGATTACTTCCGTGCGTGCCTATCCTATGCATAACGGTTGCACCTCCTGTATCATATATACACACGCCTCCATCCTCTAATCCCTAATATAAACCGGAATGCCATAAACACAAACCGCAGCCGCATTGAGGTATTTCAATTTACAAGCTCCCTTCGCCTTCGCCACTGCCTCAACAAGCGACAATTTCCCCTGTTCCTCTCCATCCTTTTCTTCACCTTTCTTATCTTTCTTCCCCCTTCCCCTTCCCTTCCCACTTCCCTCCTTCTTCTCCTTCTCCTTCTCCCCATCCTTCCCATTCCCTAACAATCCCCACCCCTCTAACATCTTCCCCGCAAACCGATCAATATCCCTATCCGTAACATCCCATAACGTCGCCACCAATGCCGCACTTCCCGCATGCATATAATGCACTGGTTGTCCCCCAAGTTCAAACTCTCCATGATCCGAGAGCGCACCACTACTACACCCCATCAAAATCGCCACTGCGCATTTCTCCATCTTCCGAATTTCTTTCGAACGAATAAATTGTCCTCCACTTCCATGTCCGAAATACAAGAAGACGTCTTTGTTTTGTAATTCGTATCTCATTTCTTCTTCAGATGGGGCGCGATTGGTGATACCGGACCAAGAGGGAAGTGCTTCGAGTGGGGCTTGGAAGGTGGCTTGTGTGGTTTTGAGATCGCCCTCGGGGTTCAGAATGTAGGCGCCGTTGTTGCGATCGATATAATGTCCTTCTGGACCTCCACAAGGTGTTTTCTGTTGTTTGGAGATTCGATCTCGAAGACATCCGAGTGAGGGTAGACGGGAGACTGCTAGGCCTTCCATGCAGGGTAATGATTCCCACGGGAAGATATGAAGGCCTTTGTCAAGTATTAAGATAGTATGCTTTCCCTCTTCATTGTGACTCGAGCTGTGAGCAGCTTCATGGTAGCAACGAAGAGCATCATGGACTTCAATGACGATCGAATCAAAATCAATTTCTGCATAAGCATTCAATTCTCCATGGAATTGAAGAACATCGACAACGAAATATAGAAGATCGGTCAACTGCTCCGAAAAATCACAACCATCCGCTGATGCATCGCCAAGACCGACAAACAACTCTAAAATCCTGCTGTCCAAAGTAACACGAGGACCAGAATTTCTCTTATTCTTTCGACGAGAAGGAAGATGCTTGTCAAGGACATTCTCGAAGGATTTTTGAAAGCGAGCGAGCAGATCCGACTTTCTGGTATATTGTGAGAATATTCCTGCAAAACCTCCCAGCCATACCTTCTCGATATTTTCGAGCAAATCCTTAAGACGAGAGTCTAATTCTTCACGTTCCGCCCACCAAGCAAGTTTAGCTTCACGGCCCGTTCTGCTAGGACCGCTCTGTGAGTTAGCTTTCGCAGAATCAATGATATTCATGAGCTCGCATTTTCCTTGCTCAAACCCAAACACTTCTTCATCTGCATCCATAGAATTGTTACGCCCTAAAGGTAAACGAAGTACGAATGGACTATGGCCAGCCTGTAATTTAGTAATAGAAAGTTCTTGACGATTTTCGCTTAAGGATATTGATAGGGCAGTCCATGTTTTGGGGAGAATATCTATATATTCTTTCTGAAACTTTGGAATGTCGCAGAATGACAATGAAGCCCCAAGACTCGACCGCCGTGACATAGACCCACAATCTGGCCAACGAAGATCATCGAGTTCTGGAATACAAGTCTCCTGTAAAATAACTTTACGTTCTCTGCGGAAGGCGAGAGTTCGCGCAGAATCAATTGAGCAGCTGGCAAGACCAGGTTGAGACCTTCCCTTAATTGGCCCTGCAGCAGAGAGCAAAATGGAGACATTATTCAAGAGAGATGTTATCCTATGCATGACAGAAATCGGTGCAACTAGGAATGCAACTGGATAAGTTTCAACCAAGATTTCTTGGGCACGGTGCAGTTTGTCAAAGAGACTATCTGGACCTGGACTCTTTGCTCTACGGCCACCCTTCGATGCTTGAGTTTTGGTTGGGGGCGCTTGATGTACAAGAGTTGGCTTTTCAGCATGGCCCTTACTACCCTTCAGATTTCCGACGACTGATGGGAATGAAAGAGTTGAGTCTTGAAGAACGGAGTATACTGGATCCGAGACCATTTGCTCCATGCATCGCACAAGCAAACATCGCGCTTCCGCGAGGCCCTGATACACCTCATCCAATTGGCTATTAGAAAATTTGCTTGCTTCGTCTAAGAAAACCTGGGCCTCATTCTTTTTTTTCAAGCTCATCAGAGCGTCGGCTAATTGCCACAGAATGTTTGCTCGTAGAGAATCCAATTGAGGACACTCTGTGCTGACGGATGATTCCTGGGAAGTTGGTGTTTTTGAACGAACGACGGGCTTTCGGGGAACCGGCATTTTCTTTCGCGTAGTTGTCTTTCGAGCGACTGGTGCTTTTTGCTTCGATATTGTAAGTGTTTCCATTCCAGTTTCCAATGTGTTAGGAGAATCCTGTACGCCTGTATTACCCGATTCGAGAGATGCAAGAAATGTAGGCTCTATGAGAGCTTTGAGAGTTTGGTTCGCTTCTTCCAAACAGGCAATTTCTGCCTTACGATCTCCAAGCATCCCACGCAGACGACCTATTTGGCATGCAACAATTACCGAACTTTTGCTCTTGATACCATTTTTATACAATTGCTCTGCATCCATAAGGTAATCGGTGCCTTTGTCTAGGTCCCCAGCTTTAGTCCAAATGCTTCCAAGTGTGGCTAAAGCTATCGCAGTCTGTCCATCAAAATTGAATGCCTTAATGAGTTCATGGGCTTGTTCTCCATAATGCAATGTCTCTTGGAATAGTCCATGGTGGGCGTATAAGTTAGATAAGTGAATTAGCCCATGGAAAAGAGGACCAACTAGTGGCCAAAATCCGATCCCTGATGGACTGTCTTGCGGTTGAGGTTGGTGCGCTATTTTGTTTGTAGAAATATCTAGTTGAGAAAGGTCGTTTGCTGTTTTCTCAGTATCTTCTTTGGGTTCAGCCGCTAACTTCTTTCTTTGCAGAATTGCTTCGGTATTGGCCCAGGCACGCCGAAGTAGCCTAACGCTCTGTTTGGCATGGACCAAAGCGGATTCTGATCCTCCCTGTTCAATGGCAAGCATTGATCGGATCATAGAAGCCTTTGCCACTACGCAATTCAGTCGAGTCTTCTCTTGGAGGCTGAGTGGTGATTTGTCTTCTTCTATTTCTTTTCTTTCTAGAATGAAAGCTCCTTCAGCACACTCTAGATGAAATTGACTATATGCTATTAGAGGGGTCTGTACGATCAAATTTGTAGACATACCATTTTTCAAGGTTTCCAAGCGCTAGCATGTATTGTGAGTACGCAATGTGAAGGTCCGTTTTGGCACCAAGATCACTGTGCATGCTAAAGCTTTGTGCTTTGTCCAATGCCAATCCAGCTTTTCCAGAATATCCAAGTTGTAGCCATGAAAGACCCAAGGCACTGTAGGTTGATACAATGTCGTTGTGACCAGATACTTCACAGTGAAGCTCATTATAATCAGCAATAAGTCGAAGAATGACAAGTTTGTCGGTTTCAAGGCCTCTCATTTCCATGAAATTGGCAAGTGATTGTAAATGGAGCAAGAGTTGCGGGATGTTTTCGATGCGAAGCTGCAAAGCATCGAGATCTTTAGCTTCAGAACGAATGTTCCTCCAATTTTTGATGCAGTTGTTCAGGATATTGATGCTAATTTCATCCTTTTGAAGCTCTATTATACTCATCGCCATAGCCACCCAATGTCTTAAATAACCTGCTAAACCAGAATCTTGAGATGTTTCGATATCGATAGACTTGGTCATAAGCGCTTTCAGTGTATCAGTCATAGAGCCGTCTTGTTGTATATTGTGCGAATGTTGAAATACGGCCATTGCTCGAAGCCTACGCACGGGGTATTTGTCCAAGTCGTAAATATAGAGTAAGTTCTCAAAGACTTTGATCTTCAAATCCGTGGCAACAGCGGTAGGATTAGTGAGGCCAGTCAAGATGTCCAGTTCGTGCTCAAGAACGGCTGCCTTTTGCTCATTTGTCCAGGAAGTATTGAAAAGCCAAGGCTCGGGAGAAATTTCGGGGTGATTGAGATATACCTTTACCAGAGACTGGATAGTTCGAGCAAGAACTGGTGCATCGTCACTACATTCCCAGGCTTTGCGAACTGATAGACTTTTGGCACTTTCAACAACCTTGCATAAAACACCGTTCTCTACCGTTTCATCTCGTAGCATCAAAAGAGCCTTGAAGAGTTCGTCAAATCGGCCTACGGCTTTTGAAAGATCTGCCATGCGCTCCAGTTTCATAGATATAAGGCCGGCGTTCCGCTCGACTAGAGGCCTCGATTTAAGGCAATCAATTGATCTTCGGAGTACCACTCGCGGCTGTGGAGTACCTTTACTAAGGTCGGCATTGCGACGTATGTCAATAAAATACATGAAATAGAGATTAGAAATTTTGATGTAACACTGTGACGAATTGAAGTTTTCATCTTCCATAGAACCAGGTTCTAACCGGTCGAGTAACGTAAGGCAGTCTTGCAGTAACGGATCAACATGCTCCCATGGTGATGCTTCTTGTTTAAGAAGTAGTTTAACTAGAAATAATGCAGAATCAATAGCATAGACAGAGGGTTTTGTGACGAATTTTCTGCGTTGTTCGAACCGCACAACATCTTTGTTTGACGCGCTATCATCAGGCTTCTTACCAATATATCGAAGTGATAGCCGAGGACACAAGGAAACAAGAGATTCACACATTCGACGGACCTCGGGCGAGAGATTGTCCTCTGCATCGGATTCTGGCTCAGATACAGGTTTCGAAACAGCGGTAATAGCAGCTCTCCTTGCCGAAGATACTTCTATCAATAGATCTTCAATCTCAGATGCCTCTCCCTTGAACGGCTGTTCTAGTGCATCTAATAGGCCGGCCAGTAGCTCTTCCGTTTTCTTATGTTGAGGGTTTCGGAGAGTGAGAGAAACTAACCGAGCTGTGAGAGCACTGTGTCTAGCACTTGAGTCGGCTTTAGGATCAAGGAGGTTTCGGACCATTTCAACCCATTCGATAGCCTGGTCAATAAAATTGGCTTCTTTTGACAATGAGCCTAACAGACGGTATATCCCCATCAAAGTAGTTGTCGATTTGAGCCCAACAGTCTCATATTTCAATGATGCCTTTCTGAGATGTCCAAAAGCATGAGAACATTTTGTATAAACCTTAGTAGCCTCACTTTGACTTCGTCGGGCGTAGGCTTGAGCACACCGAAGGAAAGGATCAAAGATATCCTTTTCAACATTTCCCTCATGATTCGCGAGTTTCCACCATGATAAACGTACATCAAGAGCTAATGCTTGTAATGTGAAGGCTGCGTGTGGTATTACGCTAACTTTGGAGTCCAACGCCGTGGAATCTTCTGAGGTGGAGACGCTTGGGCTCATGGATAAAAGCATATCGGACAAGGTTTGGAGTTGACGAGCAATCTTACTCACTTGGGTCGAGTCTTCGGCAGCTCTCAAAAGGAGTTTTACGGGCGATGATGCATATTCAGGCCGTAGAAATGGCATAGCGGCTTCAATGGACTTAGGCTTCCGTGAGGCAATCATGAGTCTTAATACCTGTAACTGAGTCGTAATTATTAGACCCAACTTCGTACCGGTCACTGAAGTTTCTCCAAAATCCAAAAGTTCTGCCAAAATCTGTGGTGTTGCAATGGGAGCGGCATCTTTAGTTGCTGGTGCGCTCTTCCCTCCAATTTCCAAGTCCAGTCGTCGTTTTAAGATCCTGAGTTCTTTAGTAGCCAAGTCCTCTAAACCAAGTGCCAGCAACTTTCCAACCAAAACAGACATCCCATTTTCAAGCTGTAGTGGCGGCATAGAAAGACCAGTCGCATTTGCGAGTTGGAATCCTCGTAAACACAAAAACGCGGCTCTGGCGCATTCCGCAACCGATCGGACTCCGGGAGAACATGTTGATGTTGAAGATGCGGATCTGTCTCGTGTTTTGGAGATATTGGGTGAACTGGAAACTCGATTCAAAGCTCGCGGCTGTAATGGTGCTTGAGGAAGTGAACTTGATCGTCGAAGTCCTTTGCGAGCTGCTGCTTTCTCCTTGGTGGTTGGTACTTTTCGGAGCTGAGGTGGTGTCTTGATAGCTTCCGTCAAAGCCTTCAGGGTATTATTGATAACTTCAGTAGCCAGTGTAAATTTCTCTTTCGGAGACAGCGGTTCTATATGTTCATTTGCGTTCGCATTTGTGTTTTCCTTATCTGCCTCGTTGACTTTGGACCGCGACCCAGGAGCTCGAATTGTGCCTTTTTTCGTGGATTTCGCAGTCGCCTTAGGGACTACTTTCGAAGGTCCAGAGCCAGTCGCAGTGGTAGTCGCCTTAGAAGATAATAATTCACTTAACAGAGTAACGGTTGCTGGAGTACATGTTGTTGTCGAGGATATAGCGGCGCGCACAGCCTCCGCAGATTCCTGTGGTGAATTCATTATGATAGAAATTTTGTCAAGAAAGAAACAGTATTATTGGTACTTAGACATTATTCCAAAAAAAAGTGAAAGAGAAACAATTGATGTCGTCTTCGAGTGATGCAAAGATTCAGTCTCCATAATCGAAAAACGAGGGCCCATGTTGACTTTGTTTCCCGGGCAACCATAAATTCAAAGCTTTTTCGTCTCATGCGGGAGCAAGCTCTACGGAAATTTAAATTTTACAACTCAGCGCCCTCCATTATTGCATCAGGATAACAAAGTCCTATTAATCAGCTACGATGAACAAATCAATGATGATTCGAAGGCTATTTTCTGCGCCGCCGACTCTCCGAACTACACTCCTTTCACAACGACTGTTCTTCCCTCAGTCTCGCGCATATGCTGTCCAAAGTGTCACTCAGCCATCCTTTTGGACGAACATGATTCCTAAACCATTTCGGAAGAGCCAAAGAGCTGTAAGCAATAAGCCGAAATCAAAAGATTGGAATCCTGCGACATTTTTTATTTGGATCTTCCTTCTGATCGGATCAATGTCAATTCAGATGATCGCATTACGGAATGAGTATACAACTTTCAGTCGGCGCGCAGATGCAAAAATTGGGGTATTGAGGGAGCTCATTCAGAGGATAAGAAATGGAGAGAAACCCGACGTTGAAGCACTTCTCGGAGTTGGAGATAAAGAGCAGGAACGGGAATGGGAAGAAGGTATAATTTACATCATTTCAGTCTCGAGGTATTATGCTAATTTTGCTGGATAAAGTACTACAAGAGATCGAGCGAGAAGGCGCAGCGTTGCAAGAGCCTCCTGCACAGAAATCAAAACCCGGAAATGTTGCTATCCCAGAGGCAAGAGAGAAGGCTCCTGAACAACCGAAGAACAAGAGCAATGCGCCCTCGGGATTCTATTGAGAAGATTATATGTACAAAAATAAGGTCTATTATACAAGATTGATGTATTATCTACGATAGCATGTCCTTGAACATACCGCTGTTTTTCTGTCGTGCTTCGTAAGGGGTCTGGATGTCATCTTTTCGAGACGTAAAGCCGATACGGTTTAATTGATCAACAAGGGCAGGTAGGACTTTATCTGTTCCTAATTCAGCTCTTACTCCAAATTCTCCGGTTTGGCCACCAGAGAGATTTTTGAAGAAAGCTTCTTCACCTCTGACCCCACCTAGGTTCAAAATTGCGATGGGCATCCCTCTGTCTTGAGCACGCCGTGCTAATCTCCAAGCAGAATATGTAGCAAGAGAAGTTCCCAATACCAACAATCTGCCAGAATCATCTATGGCTTGTTCGGCAGCTTCCTTTACCTGCGCATTTATGCTCTCCCCAAACATGACCACAGCAGGTTTCAATATACCTGCTGTACTCGTTGCTTTCCAAGCTCCTTCATGATCAACTTCCACAATCGACTGCGATCCATCTTTCAAAATTGGAGGATTTTCAAGACAATGAGGACATGCCGGGTATCTGAACGTTTCATATGGTGCTCCCGGCACGTCAACGTCTCCATCAGGATTTGCCTTCATTCCTTTTGCTCGACGGTCTTCTGGATCTTCCGTATTTAAAGCTCCAGATTCAAGTATTTCGGCCAAAAATGCCGCCCAAGCTGGATTCAATCTTGCTAAAGATTCTTGGAAAACATCTCGAGGTAGGTCTTTTCGGCAGGTGACGCATGTTAAAGCTCGAAGATATCCATGAAGCTCAATAGTTGCCAAATTTGGATGTGCCTCCGAGTGAAATGAATCAACATTCTGTGTAACTACCCGCTTTACAATATTCATGTCGGCAAGATCTTTTATGGCATAATGAGCGGGGTTGGGTTTGGCTTTGTGTAAATTAGTCCATCCTAGGAAACTTCTCGCCCAGTATCTTCGACGTGCCTGGTCGCTCGCAAGAAATTCATGATAGTATACAGGTCGGTATGATTTGTTCAGCACATATGTGCCCTTCGAGCCTCGACTACAGAGGATCAAGTGTATTAGCAATTGTCCACGCACTACACAGGTACACAAAGAACCCACTCGATAGAATACTGGATATATAGTAAAAATAGTCAATGTACTCACTAATCTGCCAAACCCGAAGCCACAGAAATACCAGCTCCTGACAAAATTACCGTTGACTGTGGATCTGCAACTCCATCTGGAAGGTTATGTGAAGGCGGGGCAGTGAGGAATTTCGACAGGGCTGCTATCGCCCCGGGTAGGGAATTTGCGCTTCGTGGAAGAATTGAGGGAGCTGGTAACGGACCCGTATAGGGTATTCTCATAAGGGGTATTCGCATTGAATGATCATGGAACTAGTATAGTATATAGACGCGCGTTCAAGTAGAAGGAAGATTGTAGGGAATACGATGATAGAATGGATGAATTGACGCGAATCGAAGATATATTAACGTCATGACTTTGGTGGCGGACCAGGCTATCTATGTTGGGGTGGTGGTGGCTTAGTCAATGCAAGGCTATTACGAGTACAAGGACATTCTTATAATCTTATTATTAGTCTAATCGGTGCGAAGAGACGAGGAAACCTCCGAATGGTATAAGGACGATGTTCGGCTGAAGTAACTGCTTTTATATAACCAACTTTTATATCATCCATAGATTAGATGTGGAGTTATCTTTCAGCAGTGTGACATTGCATTGTTATTATTGTCGATATGCAATTCATCCAAAGGCCATGCAAGGGTCAAGAAATATCTAGACTCTAGAGTTTGATATATGGGGCCAGTAACATTCATTCTTACTTTACCCTGTACCTAGGTAGGTAGTTCTCATGGCTTAGGTACCGTCATCATATATATGGGAAGGTAGGCTTGCGAATTCATTATGCAGCTGTTGGGTTGGGTTGGTTTGGTTTGGTTTGGTTTTTGCAGTTTATACGAAAATTACAGTAACATCCATCCAATAATGCCTTAGTAGGATTTACTCCACAGTGCACACATAATCCGCAGTCAGTTACCATTTATATATATTTCCACTTTAAGCTTATGATATATGCTTTTTCCCCCCTTATATCTACTTTTACTAGGTAACCCTTAAACGTGGTCCCTCGAACACTCCTTGTAAAGTCCCCAAGTCAAGTCAAGTAGTACGTACCTTAATGAAACGCCTAGAAGGGTGTATTAAAAGACGAAGTACGAATACCGTAGGAGATTGTCCGGTTAGAAATACTTCTCTCATCAATGGTTAATCCCATTCCCCAAAAATAAATTATTCATGCCCATGCCCATCCATGCTCATGCCTCTTCACTATTGCTTTTTCCATGGACGCTCGTTAAGGCCTGTCGTCACACTGGGACTTAAGTCATACATAAGGACACCTCAATATCAAATTGCCCGAGTATTGCAGACTGCCGCCTTCGACTCCGCCTTATCCAATTATAGTACTAAAGCTTACAACATTCCTCTTCATTCCTTTCCGAGACTTCAATCTTTATCCGATAACTTCAATCCAAGACTTAGATCAATGGCAGCTCTTACAACTACTCAAACCCGCTCACACGCGGGTCACTCTCATCATCACCATCATGATAATACATACCTTACCTCGAAGAACAAGAACGATGCTGGTGTGCGAATTACCCGGATTGGACTATACTCGAACTTGGGCATGGCGGTTGCCAAAGGGGTAGGGGGATATATGTTCAACTCTCAAGCAATGTTGGCAGATGCCTGGCACAGCGTCACTGATCTTGCCAGTGATATTCTCACATTGGCGACAGTATCTTGGAGTCTCAAGCCCCCGACGGAACTGTTCCCAACCGGCTTTGGAAAGGTTGAAAGCTTAGGGTCCTTGGGTGTCAGTGGCATGCTTCTATTTGGAGGAATGTTCATGTGTTTGAATAGTTCCGAGATACTCTATGCGCATTTCTTCTTGGATGCGCATGCGGCCGCAGAAGCAGCCGCACATGCACATGGCCATAGTCATAGTCATAGTCATAGCCACGGGGCGTCGTTGCCCAGTTTACACGCTGCTTGGTTAGCTGCTGGTACAATCATTGTTAAGGAATACCTATACCAAGCAAGTAAGTTGGCATTGAAACATTGCTCATTGATTTATTATATACTGACTGAGACCCCGCAGCGATGAAGGTAGCACGAGAAAGGAAGAGCTCGGTTCTAGCCAGTAATGCGGTTCATCACAGAGTAGACTCTCTCACCGGCATCGTTACCCTTTTCGCGATTCTTGGAGCAAACTTCCTACATGAGGCAGCTTGGTTAGATCCTGTTGGAGGGTTCCTCATATCATTGCTCGTTATTAAGGCTGGATGGGGTAATACTATATCAGCGCTATATGAATTGGCAGATAGGGGGATTGACGCTGAGGTCAAGGAATCCATTACAAAGGCAGTCAAGAAGAGTCTCCTCAATTTAACAGAAGGCTCAGAAGTAGATCTACGGGAGGTCGAGGGTGTTAAATCCGGACAGAACTATCTGGTAGAGCTCCAGCTTGCTGTACCAAAATCATGGACAGTTGAGGATCTTAGAGAAGTAGAGGACAGTGTCAGACAAATGGTTGGCTCAAAAGTCCGCGGTGTTCGACGAGTGAAGGTGCGATTCGTACCAAAGGATGAAACTAAACCTTCCCTTTTTGACGAGTTCATCAGTGGAGATGTGAGTCCACGAGAGAGTCCCGAGCCCGAAGAGCATGATCACGATCACCATGACCATAACGGACATACCCATACCCAAGACAACAAGAAAACATTATAGAAGATCTGTTTATAGAGCATCATGTGGAGTTTGCATGGAACTGGGTTGGCGTAAGGGATTGGGCGGCAAGACTGTTGAACAAGTCTTTGGACAGGAGTAATTTGGCGTTGGAGGTGATATTATCCATGAGATTGTACTCTATGCGGTGTACCCCAATTTGTAGAAACAATTGATGGAAGTTGTCTGCACTGATCTTGATTGGTGCGCATCTATTCACCCGAGCCACTCAAATCTGCGGCTTTCATTCAGGCTAAATGTGGATACTATTCCCACGTCAACTTTTACTAATCGTCCCTTTCACCATATAACCCCCACGATGGAGGCAGGTCTAATTCTTTATGTGCCAAAGTTTCAATTCTTTTATTCTCTTAATTTTGTGACAAATAATACCCCATTGTAATCTCTGTCACACTCAGACTCGAGCATTTTAACATGTCTTCTTCACAAGAGGAAGCATTATACCTGGGTTTCGACCTCTCTACCCAACAGCTAAAAGGTATGTACACGTGAACATAACTTCCCTATCCTTCCTTCCACTAATTTTCTTAAAGCAATCGTGGTATCATCTTCCCTCAAAGTCCGCTATGAGGCCAAAGTCGACTTCGACGCCGACCTTTCCAAATATGGCATCAAAAAGGGTGTACACGTTAATGAGGCCGAAAGAGAAGTTTACGCACCAGTAGCCATGTGGCTTGAAGCTGTTGATTTAGTTCTTCGACGACTTTCTGAAAAGTCTTGCCCGTTTCATCTCATCAAAGGAATCTCAGGCTCATGTCAACAACACGGAAGTGTTTATTGGAGTCAAAAGGGTGAAGAAGTGTTAGGGGCTTTAGAGACGGAACGGAGTTTGGTTGAGCAATTGAAGGATACGTTTGCGCATCCGTGGAGTCCTAATTGGCAGGATGCGAGTACACAGGAGGAATGTGATGCTTTTGATCGGGAGTTGGGGACTGAGGGGAAATTGGCCGATGTTACGGGGAGTAAGGCTCATCATGTTAGTTTCTTCTTCTTATTTCTGTCATTCGTACATGCAAGGCAATGGATAGAGAGGTTTGCCCTGGCTAACAATGCTATTAGCGGTTCACGGGACCACAAATCATGCGTTTTCACAAAAAATATCCAGAGGTCTACCGCCGCACTTCTCGTATAACTCTCGTCTCATCCTTCCTAGCATCTCTATTCCTGGGTAAAATTGCTCCCTTCGACATCAGTGATGTCTGTGGTATGAACCTATGGGACATCAAATCCGGATCCTGGAGCGAGCCCCTTCTTACCCTTGCAGCCGGTTCCGATGGTCTTGCTTCCCTAAAATCCAAACTTGGAGAGGTTCGGGAAGATGGTGGCGGAAGTATGGGTTCCATATCCCCTTATTTCACCTCTCGCTATAACTTCCCCACTGATTGTGCAATCGTTCCCTTCACTGGAGATAACCCTGCCACAATTCTAGCACTTCCTCTACGTCCCATGGACGCCATCGTCTCTCTCGGAACATCCACAACTTTCCTGATGTCAACCCCCAATTACGTCCCAGACCCTGCCTATCACTTCTTCAACCACCCTACCACAGCTGGTCTCTACATGTTCATGCTCTGCTATAAAAATGGCGGTCTCGCCCGCGAAAAAATCAGAGATGCTCTCCCTGCCTCCACAACCTCAGACCCATGGTCCAACTTCAATAAAGCCGCCACGGAAACCCCACCTTTAGATCAAAAATCGTCAAATGATCCCGCAAAACTAGCCCTCTATTTCCCTCTCCCGGAAATCGTCCCAAATATCCGGGCTGGTACTTTCCGCTACGAATCCTCAGAAGATAACAAAATATCGGAAGCTCAGGCACATTATCCTCCAGAGACCGATGCTCGTATCATTGTGGAATCGCAAATTCTATCTCTACGTCTCCGCTCTCAGAAATTAGTCACTTCTCCATCTCAAGGTATCCCAGCTCAACCCCGCCGTATATATCTCGTAGGAGGTGGATCGCATAATCCAGCGATTGCGAAAATTGTAGGAGAAGTATTAGGCGGTGTAGAGGGCGTGTGGAGATTAGATGTAGGGGGGAATGCGTGTGCTCTGGGTGGAGCTTATAAGGCAGTTTGGGCAGTTGAGCGAAGTGAGAAGGAAGGAGGGAGAGTTGGAAGAGGGAATGAAGCAAAATGGGAAGGAGAAAGTTTCGAGGAGCTGATAGGGAGGAGGTGGAAGGAAGAAGGGGCGATTGAGAAGGTGGATGAGGGGTATAGGGCTGAGGTTTGGGGGAAGTATGGGGGTGTTTTGGGAGCGTTTGAGGAGATGGAGAAGGTGGTTTTGGATGGGGAGGATAGGTTTAGGAAGTGAGGGGGGGAACAGGATGGTGGGATGTAGGATTAAGTGGGAGATGAATACTCAGTAACTTTGTGGCAATTATTTACGCTTGGGTGTATGTATCACTTTTGCCTTTTGCTAAAAGCATTAAAATCAAAACTTTTGAGAACGAATATACTTGTGCCTACGGAGTATGGTTAGTTGGTTTATTAAGTGTTCAAGTCCACACTTATACACCGTCTAAATACTACATCTACCTTCTCTCCCCCAACCCGTCAATCCGTCCAAAGCCCTCCAAGAAAAGAGAGAGGGCCTAGTCAACCTTAACTCTACCTTACCCAAAAATCCCCCTTCTTCCCGCAAAGAACCTAGATGATAGTATAGTATCTATTAGCCGTTGAAGTGAAGAACATAGTCAGTCAGTGGTGGATGTTCATACCTGATACCCTGAGTAATGAGGCGAGGGTGATTAGTATAATACCTAGGTTATCTTCTGTGTTGTGTTGTGTTTTGACATGTGCTGATTAGGTGGAATAGGTGGAATAGAATTATGGATGTATCGGAACTGGTATTGGAAATTCGGATGTGTGATAATGTTACATGGTGGGTGGGGGGATGATACTCTTGAAGTGCGAAGTCTGCTATGGGTGGAAGATGGATGTTTTTAGAGAGCCCTGGTGGAGATGCTAGATAGATACGAGAGGGTGTGGTGGTGAATCTGGGGGGTGGTGTTGGTTGGCTGGGGGTTGGGTGTGGTTTTATGTTGTGTTTGAGGTGAGGAATAGAGGGAGGGAGGGAGAGTGGTGGGTGGAGGGGGGATTTGCAAGGGATATACGGTAGAGGGGTGGGTTTGTTGATTTGGGGATTTTGGTTGGATATCTTAGGCTCTAGACGGGGGGTTATAGGATAGATGGGGGATTTTGTATTTTGAATGGATTGTTGTGTTCAGAGTGAGTGGAGTGTGGGAGAATATCATGCCTTGCAGAAGTTGTCAAGAGCCTTGATAGAAGAGCCTTATTGAGGTTAGCAGAGCCTTATTGAGAAAGTAGAGCCTTTCCACCTTTCCACAGATCGTAATTCGATTCAGATATGCAACAAAACTTTTGAGCAAGAAGTTTAGCCTATCAAAGCACCAGCTATTCTATATATAGCATATGAATACCTATTAGTGAATATGTTACTTAGAGAGTTTTGTTGCATATCTGAGAAGAACCTTGATGATATTTGCAGTACATGGAGTGTGAATACCTAGGCATGGGTCTAGTATAGTTTTTATAATGAAGGGTCTTGCAGGTGGTGATAGAGAGTCTAGGTCGACGACCCTTCCGAAACTTAGATATGCAACAAAAATATTTTACTGCAGGGTTTGATCTATTGGGGTTTTTCGTTTCTTGGATGAGAGTATCAATGTGGTAAAAGAGTTTTGTCACATATGTAAGTGGCATTGATAAAATCTGGATGAGACATCATTAATTAACGTATTATAAGAAGGTGCAATCCTAGATCAATCTAGAAGATATATAACAAACTTTTCCAAATCTTTTGGATTATAAGAAGTTCACTAAGAGATATCTCGCTCCGGATTGAATCAATCTCTGACTGGTTAGATGATGTGACAAGGTAGCATGCTTGATATTTCTATACAGGTTGGAGGCTGTTGTTATTATTGGAGGAAGAGTAGTTGTGCAATATTCATCCCAAGGTCAAGTTCAATCAGTTGAGATCTGACTGCTCAGGTGCTGTGTTATTGGGAAACTCGGATGTATAGCTTATGAGAATTTGGAAATTCTTTCAATGAGAATAGCAGAGGAGCTTCGTTGTATATCTAATTTGAATAATCTGGGGAGATACAAAGAATACAGAGATTTGAACTGTAGAAGTACTTATCAAAGGGCTGATATAATGAATTGGATATGCCAAAAAAAAGTTCAAGTAAAAGTTTTAACCTATCAAGGTTATCAGATCAAGTCTTCGGATGAGACTTCTGGAAGGTGATTGTGTTAGATCATAGAATGGATAAGAGAAAGTACAAAAAAGCATTGTTATATTTAAATTGTCTCCATAGGTCAATTAAAGTTATGCAATAAAACAGCACTCGGATGTTAAAGAAGTTCACCAGGTCTGCTTCTAAAGTGCCCCATCAGTCAAAATATAAGCACAAAATATCGATAGCCAAACGTTTCCTGGAGACCTCCTATAGATAACCACCATCATTCTTCGGTCCAACACTGCGCTATGGCCCGTAAGGCAGCAAAGGAATTGGCCTACGGACTAGAAATTTGACTTGGTGATTCAACACTTCGGTCTTGCTTCATCTTACCACATCTCAATACATGAGGCCATTACCAAAATCGTTGACCTAGCCAGGCCGAACAGCGAGATTGAATTCTTCCGACGCTGACATAACTGAAGAAACAAACCTAATAGGGGTATGCATGACTAATTTAGGCGAAAATAAGACTAACATCTCAAGTATTAGTGGTTAAATAATCAAGCCTTATACAAATAGAGGGTTTTATGCTAATTTGTTTAGATGTAAATAGTCGATAGTTCTTCTCCAGGTTTTCAACTTGCAATACTTTCTTCATTTCCGTTTTCTCCTTTTCTAGATCATGCTAGTGCACTGAGCCTTTTTAGAATGACGTCATCGTTGTTCTCATCTATTAGCGCCCGGTTTCATTGCGCCTTTTAACTTTGTAATTAGCCAGAAGAAACTGTCTTTAAATCGTCTTTGAGGTACTGCAGTATTTGACAGCCCACTTGAAGTCGGATCTTTCAAAGCTGATCTGCGCCAGAACAGTATCCATAACTCGCGAATCTAGTAGCCTTGTTTGTAGGTCTTACGAAGAGTTAGTTTTTCAGATACTTCGCGATAAAGCTTTAGTGATCTGCAATGACCTGGACTATTAGGATAAACCAGCTCGAAAGATTCAATACGACATTCCATCGTGCGTAAAATATGATCAGCCGTCCCTGTAGTGAGATCACAGAGCCGATATTTTGCAAAGGGAGGATGTTACAATAATTATAGGTGCGTTCACCATCTTGAAACCCGTCAATTTCCCCAAGAACATTAATTTGATTAATGCCTTGTTCGTATCGATGCGCTGGAGGGCTGAACCTATTGTATTTATCGCACCGACTGGGTGGCATATTGATGATAGAAATCATCGACCGGCGTTTCCCGACGACGCGCGGGTCCGACTCCCATCACATTCGATACTATTGTGTGCATATGGCCGTTGCCACAATATGCCCATTCATCTAGCCATCGTTTTGCTAGGCACACTTGGTAAATTTCGGTTTATCAGGTGTGAGCTCGATCCTATCTACCTTAGTAGTAACTTGGAGGCCCTTTTTGCCGAAGAAATCTTCAAGTGTAACTGTATAAGGCCTTGTGATTTTGGCTGGTAGGCAAAGAATCGGGGCACTTCTGCCGCTCGGCAACCATATCTACAATAGCTTTGTTGTTATTGCCGGACTTCCAGTCCTCATACGAGAATGCCGTCCCCAGCTCTGGATGGTTCCAGGTTATTGATTGATTGTAATTGTTTGTTTTGATATGCCTGAAAGCAGTGTGTTCGCCCTTTGCCCATCATTCCGGAGGCAGTATATTATTTCCAATCAGAATCCAGATTGTAGAGGGGTAGCTGGTTCATAACAGGAAGTTAAAGATACTTCTTCGCTATCCTCCATAGTTCCGGAGTAGGCTTTGGCATGCCTGCTCTAATTTCAAGATCCGACATATCTTTTGGTCTTTCCTGTGCAAGCCTTAGGCGTATCATGATGGTTAAAGTATGCTTTCAACCTACCAGGGGAGGGAAAGTTGAAAGCTGAAGCCCATTCTGAAAGTTCATGCTTCCATTTAATACCATATGTTATAATTCGCAAAGGTACCCGCTCTCGCTGCTCTTGGTTGTATCGATTTTTCATTTTTCGGTCTGCTTGAATGAGGCAATCGATTCATGGTTTGATAGAGAGTTAAATGAGCTTCTCTATACTTTTGTACAGCGATGTGATAGGGGGATGTATGTTGTTTATATACCCTAAAGTTACAGAGCTAAAATACAAGGATTATCCTGCTCTAAGCACTAAAATATACTAAAATACAGGAATGAGATTAACGTTTGAGATTTGTCGATATCGGAATAGCAATGTATTAAAAAAACCTAGTAATTAAGCCAAAAACTAATAATTAGCCCCTTTTTGGAACGATCGAGGAGCTTTCCTTTCTTTTTTCACTTCCACTTTCTCTTCAACTCTTCAAATCTTTAAAGGTAAGTGATATATGATTTCGAAGGTAAGTGGTTCTGAGTGATTTCGAAAGTAAGTGATATTAGGTAGGGTTCTTTGCTTTTCCCACTCGCTTTCTCCCCTATTCTATTTTTTCCCTTTCGTTTTAGTAGTATATCTTCAATTTTGGTGATAGTGATATGGTGATATGTATGTGAAGCCAACCGGAAGGACCGGAAGGCCTAAGAAATCTAAATGAAAGCTAGAAAACATACAAGATGAAGAGTATTTTAGGTTATTAGATTCTACTACTACTTTAATACAATCTCATTCCCAATCTCGTTGCATTCTCATTCTCATTCCGCGACACGCTAGCAAAACGCGTCCGCCTTCCTGCTAATATAGCAGGATGGGTAGAGCAGGATAATCCTGCTATTTCACTTCCATAGGGATAAGAAGTAATATGCACATCTGTACCGGACTCTTTGTTGAACGCAATCTCACATGGAAGCCATTGGAGGTTGGAATACCAGTTATAGTGCTCCAGTTTTGATATATAATGATCAACAGAAATCGTAACGGTTTTCTATAAACCTCCCTCGTCATGACTCTCAACCTGCTCTTGTAATTTAGCTGAGCCAACACGTGTATCGAAGCATCGAGGTGCCAAGGCCAACTAGGGATGAGGACCCAGAACATCATCTAGGTCAACTTTACTCTCATCTGCCAGAATTGCGCTTCTCCTATAGACTTAATGGGAAACAAGATGGATCGACAGGATTTGGTACCTGCTCCTCGAATCTAGGCCTCCAATCTTTATCTCCTTGCTCAAGAGACACCGCGATACCATCTCTTATGTCCACCCCAGAAATTCTACGTATCAAATTTGCATACACAAAATTCTGTATCCAATACCTTAACAAAATCGTTCTCATCAAACTCAACAGCCTTATCACTCAACTCACCAACACACCAATCCGAAGCCTTCTCACTCCTTAGATAATTTTGAAAAGCCTCCTCGCGCCAACGTAAAATAATCGCAGAGCTGGATATCTCAGCCTGGGAGCTTGGCTTATCGGTCAAAGTATTCATCACTGTCACCATAGCTAGCTCTCGCTGTCACGGAAGGTAATTGTTATTAATCCTTCACGCCGTGCACAAAACGTAAAGAGCAAGGAAGCTCATATTCAATGGAGAGTCTATGAATGATGAGGGGGCCCCGAACGCTATTAGTGAGGGCAGTGGGAGATACATTTTGGGACATACTAGGTATTGAAGGGAGGGGTCACTTGAAGAAGTCCGAAAATCAAGCTAATAACCTAACCTAACCCATCCGTTAACTCCATTAACAATTGACTATGAAATTTAATAAACTTCATAAAATCGAATATGAAGTTTAACGTTTTAAACAGAAAAAAAGTAAAAACCTAATATCTACCGTTAATTATTTTAACTGCAACGTGGTAAAATTTCACAGTTCAAATAATATAGGCAAGTTATGGTGCAATAAAGCCTGACATCTTATTGGTCCTACTATGCCCGCATGCCTCCTATCCTACATGCATCGCAATGGCTCACCTGGAACGTTATATAGCCTCTCCACCACACAAAAGAATATCATCGTCAACCTAACATCATGCCCACCTGGAGCTCGTCATGATTTTGCGTTCAATCAACAGTATTTAAGCAATGGCAGGCGTACCTGTGCGCACACCCTTTCAGCCTCGCTCGAAAGCCCATACAACCACAATCTCTCCAGAAACGATAGCACCATCGAACTCTCCAATACCACCTAATACTCCACCAGCTCCCATCAATCGTAACCTCTCTACAGATGCTATCTCGGATAGATCTACATCATTGTTCATACGTCGCACACTATGCTCACACCTGAGTGAAAAGGGTCGTAGTACCCCAGCTCCAATCGATGAAATACTCCCCCCGTTAACGAGTAGTAACGAGGTCGATTTGCAACTGTACGCATTCATAGCGATCATAATAAGGGAGTTTGTGCATACCTGGTATGCGAAGATTACGCCGGATCAATTGTTTGTGGAAGAGGTGGTGAAGATTATTGCACATTGTACGAGAGCTCTGGAGCAAAGGTTAAGGAAGGTGGACTTGGAAAGTTTGTTGTTCGAAGAACTGCCAGATTTGTTGGATACACATGTGAAGAGTATAGCTGCCTACGAGATACATAAAGTGATAAATGCTAATTAATTGTGAAAAGTATATAGAACATCGCACTACCCTCTACATCCAGAACCAATTTCGGTGAACCCGCGACATGTATATCATTCGCTATGGCCTTTTGCGCCATTATCCCCAGTTCCGCTCGACGGAGATCCTGATACGATCAAGGGACAATCGAATAATGAAGCTGCATATAGACAATTAATAGTCCACGGTGTTTTAGCCGTTTTACTACCCACGGAAGATCTCGAAAATGATTGTTTGACATCTCTGGTTGGCCAAATATTTTCGGAGATGATACTTGGCAATGGTATTGGAGGTAAGGCCTGCGAACCATGGTTATTATGGGAAGGTATTATGAAGATTGCAGAAGTCATACAAGCTCGACTACCGAAATCTAAAGCGCAAGTCCGAGTTGACAGGTCAAATTCCGAGATTACCAGGCCAAACTTATTGGATATACAGGCCAGTGGCATGACAACTTCGAACTTTGGGAAATCAATGCAGAAAAGTTTTTGGCTAGTTCTTCAATATTTGTTTCTGGGGTTCGCCGCGGTCCGGGTTATAATCATCGCTATTGCTACCTCATCTTCATTGCCATCTCGTATCCCCCCAACGAGGAAACCCCCTGGCTTAGCGTTGCCGAACAACAATTCAGAACTGCCGATGAACTCGAATGCGTTACCTTGGGCTCGAGATCAACCACTCAAGCGCCCTATTCTCACAATGAAGTTATGGTCATGCGTCTCTACTTTGCTAGATACGGATACACGCATGCCATGGCTGAGCGCCACATTATCCCTTCTTCAATGGGGCGCAATTACAGGCCCTGGAAGAATTGGAGATACAGATGGCATGATTGACAAGTAAGTTTTTATGACTGATCACTTTTTTTTGTCCCGAATTCCAGAACCCATTGTTGGCGTCTATCAGCCCGTTTATACATCACACCGCATGAAGTTTTGGTCACTTGACCAGAAACGTTCCAGTTAACTTGCAGAAACGAAGTCGTTTAACAATGGCTGTTCAACATCAGGGATTACGTTCCCGTTATCGGTATGCATGACAAGGGTCTGCAGGATGCCGAATGAGAAGTCCTTTCATATACCCAGCCGTCAGCCATTAGAACGCAATGCAACATTGAAATGATGGATTGATAATTCCCTCGAGAAGTGGTATACGCACTGGCATCATGCGGTCATATTTTTGAATCCAATCATCCTTCGAACCTGCGTCGTTTCCTGCATCATTTTGCATTCAACCAAAATTTCCCCTTGCCCGAATTGAATTATCCTTTTCATCCCTGTTCTTATGTTTCGTATTGTGGTTCAAATTTTGGGGCACAAACGAGTCGTGCCTTACGATAGCCTTCCCTAAGCGCCCGGCTCAATAAGAAGATAAACTTCTTACTACGCCTCGCATCATTGTTGCGCATATTCCTTCCCACCCAAGCAATAATCCTCTAGACCAGTCGGCTGCCGCTTCCATATTTTGCAAAACTTGGAAGATCTACATTTTTTACACAATTTTCTCCGCTTCTTGGCCCCCATCTACATCATGGCCCGAGGCGAGCAAAACACCCGGCGACTTCGCCGCGAGCGTTTGAACCCCCAGCTCAAGTGGCCTGGCTGTTGAAAGAGGTCACTAATGTTACACATTCTGTCAAGATCTTATCTCATCTGATCATCAAATTATGCATCCCATCAGTTCCCCTATCTTTCATACAGCACCAACGTAAATCTTCCTAAAGCTGGCCCACCTTATGTCTCAGAAATCATAAAATTCATAAACTAACAAGCATCCATAGACTCCTGTCCCACCAGATTCATAGCCACATTCTAGACCCCACCCTCCTACCCCCCCTTCTCCGCACCCTACGTCAAACCCTCTTCCCCAATAATACGCTCGCACCCGGTCGAATGCCTCCTACTCCTGCCGAAACGGTACAAATACGCCGAAGATGTGCACAGGCTATATTGGGGCTAATACCAATAGGTGTGAGGGATATCTACTTTGGTCGTACTTCTTCACACTCCGTTATCGAGAATGCCAATATTGATATGGATGTCGAAGCGGAAACAGCCAATCTCTCAAAGGACGAAAGACATATCCGAGAAGTGGAAGATGTGTTGGATGTTTTTAGCGATGTGTATTGTAATAAACATTTACTATATGGGGTTGTGGAACTTATCATCATACGATTAATACCGGAGCTGGGGGAAAAGGGGGTGCAGGAGTTATTGGATGAGAGGTTGAATTAGTTAGTTTTGATCTTGTGCTTTAGCTTTGTCTTTTGTTGAAAGTTTAGATACCCGTCATCCATTTATGAAAAATGAATTAGATTGAATCATACACCATGCCGATATTGTTCAAGTGTGTATCCAGAATTCTACACGAGGAAGAATTTGCAGCTAGAAAAGTCCGGAATTTGTAGCAGATAAACCACCCATTTCATTCCATTTGTATGTTGTGTTTTGTTGAGTTAATCGACAGTCAGCCTAAATAATTAAAAAAGTGAAAACGGTCTCAACCCCCTTGTCCTCGTAAGACATTTTATCCATTCGAACCAACCGACCAACCATGCGCATTTTTCTCATCAAATCAACCCATACCATGCCATCCCTTCCTATCTTGTCTTCTCATCCCTCTTATATACGGAGTATGAAAATCTTTCAACCGACAGCTATACTATGAAAGAGCGAGACCC
>NGKG01000012.1:451133-487803 GCA_002162505.1 Myriosclerotinia scirpicola | reverse complement strand
AAAAAAATAACCCTTCAATATAGGTGAAAACGTAAAAATAAATCAGAGAGAGAGATGAACAAACTCGCATAAGAGAGAAAAGAGGGAACAGGGGGAGAGGGGGAGAGGGGAGGTTATGTAACAAAAATAAGCCGTACATACAATTGGTATTCGGAAAAGAAAAGCCAAACATGACGGGGGATCTGAAGTCAGGCGGGCAATGCGAATGCTGAATGCTAATGCCCCATCGGATTCCCTTCCCTGAGATGTGAAAAAAAAGGTGGAAAATACATGAATAGTAATAAGAAGCCGCCCAAGGCAAAATGAGAAAAAAGAAAACGTGCTATTGGGGGTATGATGAACAAGTAAGTGCCTTCAAAGCAGAAAGGGCATGACGCGCGTATATAAAAAGCTAGCATGAAGAAATTTTTCAAAAAATATATCAGGAATTAAACGCGTGGAAGCACACAGGTAGTACCGGGCTAGAGATTTCGCGTGAGCGTTGAAGATGTAAAAGAAGAAATTTTTGGAAACCAAGTGAGACTGGTTGGGTATATAAAAATTTAATTGAGAACATTTTCTGCTTTTTGGTTTCTTTCCGAGCCCCTGAAGAGCTTTCGAATATTGAATGACGTTGGATGATTGAGGAGTCTTCAAAAATCGAACGTCTTCAGACATCGAAAGAGTATTTGAACATTGAAAGAGTGGTCGCGCCAGCATGCACCTTGCACCAACTTCCCGACCGATCGTAATTTTTGAAAGGAAAAGGCAAGAAGGGTGAGACAAAGTGTACGAAGAGAAAACGTTGTCGATAGTAGGAAGAAAATAACAGGGGGAATTCATATACAAGTTGAATGGTGTGATGAAGATAACGCCGAGAAATGTTGACTTTAGGACCGTATATTTAAAATGCCATGATGTACAAAGGTATAGAGTTTATATATAAGAGAGAATGCGGAACTCATTCTCAACAGGCCGTAGATTGCTCCATCTTCATGTTTTGGGGTTGGTTCTCACATTCACTATTTTCCGAAATCCTATGCAATCCTCCAGGTAAAGGTCCAGGATTTTGTTGCTGTATTCGCAACTTCTCGGTTAACTTAAGCACCGTCAGATACTCGTTCTGATCTACTAATCCAGTCGGTGCTTGCTGAAAGAAATTAAGTAGGGTATCAAGCGCTCGGCGAGCATCATCCTGGGTAGGTGAGTTCGGCGTTGAGAGATGTGGAGGTGATTGTAATCCACTGATTGGAGTAAGTGATGCCGGTGGAGGAGCCATAGAGCTGTTACTGCTGCTATGATGCAAAGATCGTGGCGAAATTGCGGAATCTAACCCAAATGGAGGGCCTAGTTCATGAACAGGCGATTCCACTGCCGATGAAGGGGCTGTGTCTGGTAGATTATATTTTGGGGTCATAGGATCTGTACCCTGCGAGGCAATGAACGAAGGATCAATCGCTAAAGTAGGGAAAGTCTGGCTTCTCGGACGTTGAAAATTAATAGCAGAATTGTTGTTTGAATCCATCTCATTGTTCAAATTTTCTCCACTATTCGCATTTCCGTTTCCGTTATTCGTCGGCTGCGGTGTTACCCGAGATTGCATCCAAGATCCGGAACTTCCATCAGGAGAAAATGCAAATGAAGTTGTTGGACTAGTTGGCCCCCCTGAAAATGACGATGGGTTGTTATCGGTAAACGCGCTAGACAAAGAAGCTGTGCTGTGAGAATTTGAGTGTTGCTTGTAGCTCGCTGTTTGGGTAAAGTCGAAATAGCTGTTCAAGCTATCATGCATATGATGAGACCTGAGATCTTCACTGCTCTTGGCGGATGCTAATAGCAAAGGGGACTGTAGTGGCGAGGCAGGTGAGACGCCATTAGAGGCATGCGATCCGGAATTTCTGCTTGAGTCAATGTTGATTGCCATGCGTTCAGAAAGACTGCCAATATCGGCCGCGGACGCCCGTCTCCTGAGATGGTTTATACCATTCTTTTGCTTGAATTTTTCAAGCCAACTTGTGCTGTTTGTTTTCAAGTGACTCTCGCTATTGCCAACAGTGGTGGCAAAGAACCTTGCCTTCTCCTTAATCGCAGCATCGGTAAGAGGTATTCCCTGTTTTTGGGTATTTCGCACCCAATTCGAAAGGGCTCTCTCGATGTCAGGGAACTTTCCTTTAGCTCGTTTAACCGGAGACAAGCTCCGATCTTCAGGAAAGAGATATTTTTCTCTCTGGCGTAAAACTTTGGAGACAGTACTGGGATTTTTTAGTTAAGATCAGGATCAAATGCCAAATAAGTCATACCTTCGTTCAACACCAAACATAGCTAAGAAACAAAAATTAGCAAGAAAATCACCAGGAGAGTGTTGTCATGTCCTACCTCCAATTTCGGTCTGCTTGACGGTAGGATTATCCTCATGGTATTGACACATCCGTCTTCGATCACTGTCAGTAAGTGTCTTCCTTGGAGTCGGAGTGGCATGAGTAGCTGGTAATTTTGAAGATGGCTTTCCAGAGTTCGCAGGAGGAATCGCAACTGGTGGTGCCTGGGAGTTTGCCGGATTTGTCAACATGCTCGGCCACGTGGGGTTGTTTGGCATGATGAGAGGAAGAAGTTGCTGGTGATGTGTAGGATATGTCGTCGGTGGCGGAGCCATTCTTGGATACTGAGGCTCAGTAGACATTGAATGATGAGTTTGCACATATTCATATTGAATCCTATTTTCGTAGATTGGCGATTGATGCTGTGAAGAATTGTAGCTATTACCCATCTCTGACCAGCCTTCACCGCCGTATCCATTTTCTTGTGGATTGTGATTTTGCTCATGGTCCATGCCAATATGGGCCATCATAGATTCGTGCATCCTATGTTATATGGTGTTTTGAACAAATGATTTCCTGGTGTTTTCTTAGGTTCCAGAAATCCGAGGCAATTGCAGTTGTTTATGGTACAGAACCTTGCGTTTCGTGTACAATATCAAGGACGTTGAAAGCCTCAAGAGCGGGATACTGCATGCATGATAAGCAAAGCGAAGCGTGGTTCCTGGCAGCGTTAAATATATGAACCCTGCGGAATCTGCAGGAGTAGCGGAGCGAATCTGGCTGCTTTTCAAATGATATTGAGTTTGAAATGCGAGTTTACTTTGACATTTGTTTGAACTAATGTTAGACGCGCGCAGCAAAAGGAAACATGTAATTCTAGGTGTGGTGGTTGATTTTGGTGTTGTGGTGGTGGTGGTGGTGGTGATGGTGGTCTGCAGTAGATGGGGCAGAAGATGGACAATTATGCGACAAGGAAGGGTAGGAATAAAATGCTGGAAAAGATGCTGGGAAATGCTCGCTGCAATGCCGAAGATGAGAAGAAACACGAGGCGTATGCAAAAGGCTGCAATGGATATTATGCTGGGGAAGGCGCGCAACCAAAAAAATATGTATGATGTATGATGTATGTATGGATAGATGTATGGATGGATGGATGGATGGATGGATGGGACGTTACGGTATGTGAGTAGTAAGTAATAGTAGTAGTAGAAGGTAAACCTAGACTTTTAGGGTTTTGTGGTAGCAGGTAGTGATCGGTTTATGGGAATTCTTGCAAGGTAGAGAGAGAGAGGTTCCGCAGCAGCAGGAAGAGGGAGTACTTGGGAATCGAATAGAATAATGGTGGGGACCAATCGGACTAGAGAGAATAGATGCTAGGCTTGCTATCTATACTACCATGCTAGGTTAAGGTCTTCTTCTAATAACTCTTCTTGGGAGCTTGGGAGTATGGGAGTATGGGAGTAATGAGCAAGGAGTAAAGCAATGTGTAACGAACGAACGAACGAACGAACGAGCATGGAGAATAGAGAATGGGATAGCAAGGGTAGAGGTAGAGAAGAAGAAAACGAATTGCTGAAAGGAGATGAACGGAATTTGATGTATCCAATGGAATAGCAGATAGATGTAAGATAGGCCGAATAAATTCGAGAAAAGGGAAATTCAATTCGCATGTAAATACACCAAAGAAGTTATTTACAAGGGTAAGAATTGTTTAATGGGGGGTTTAGTAAGGTTCAGGTACAAGGGAGAGCAAGAAGTAAGACTTGGATGAAGACTTGCTCGATTTGATTGATTTGCTGATTTGCTGCTTTGCTGCTTTGACCAGATGATTGCTTGAGAGAAAGTCCACTACCTAGATGAGAGCGGGATCTGATCATCTCATCATATATATCTGTGTATGTATATATCTGCATCTATTTCACATAGTAGCTCAAGTAATTACTGACTGTATTATAGTAGCTAGTTGAAGATATCGCCGAACATCTAATATGTCAGTAGTAGAGAAGCTATACTCCGTAGTCATATATATATATTATATATGTATGTGTGTGTGAGAGAGAGTACGGGATTCGGGATCCTTCATTGTGAAGAGTGGATAGGATAAATATCTCATTGCGATCAATATGACCTTTTTGAAGCTTTATTTAGTAGATATATATCAAGGTCCACTCTCACCCGTTTTCTCCAAGATTGAAAGATTGATTGAGGCTTTCCAGGTTTATTCAAATGATTATTGACCAAATATGGTTAAATGTCAATTCGCATCTCATTTCAGGCTTTCAGCTGACTGATTCAAATGAGTAAAGAAGCTAGACTACTCAAAGGTTTTACTGGAAATCGTGGATGATAACTAGGGATATAGACTGGACAAGTAAATCGAGAGATGAACTTGTTGATAGTCAACGGTACGCTCCGGAAGTAAAAAATGAGGCGAAACTGTCAAATGATCTTAGTAATGAGGAGCTACTCTGCACTCTGCTACTCTAGTAACTCTACTCTGTTACTTACTACTAGCTAAACTTTAATTGCCGCAGTAAGGACCGTAAAAATGTACATTATGATACCGGTACCAGGTGCCGAAGACAAAGCTCATGCCGGTATCAAATCATTTCAGTATTTTTCAACTCAATTACTACTCAATTACTACTCAATTACTAACATTGAACATTGAACATTGAATACCATCTTTTCGTTGTTTCCTAATTCATATATCTAGGTGTTTCCAATTCTAAACCCCTTCATCCTCTCGTCTCGACTCGCCAAAGTTTCTCTACAGTAAAACAGTAAAACATCCTGATAGCGAAGTGATAATGGCGTACAAAGTACGGGCGGGAGAACGGAAGTACAGGCATTTCCGGAAAAGCCAAAGGGTAATCAGAGCTCGCTCAAGTTCCAAATTACTCCCCAAATAAACAGCAAAACTGAACCCTTCTAAACCAGAATCGTCATATATCTCACCCACATCATATTCAAATAGCTGGCAGGGCAGGGCCCAGCACAGGCCTCTCTACTCAGTAAACGTGACTTGCGAACGTGACTTTTGCGCTAAACCCAAAACTGATACTTTTTGACCCTTGTCTAATCCCTGCCAGAGGGCAAAAAAAAAAATGGAGTGGATCGCAGGAAACCTCTAACTTCGTAGAGAGGCAATCCGAAACCTAGTCCAAGTTACCTCAAACTAAACCAAATCTATTCGTTGCCGTGAGGTTACCATGGTGTAGAAGCTACAGGCCTCGTGGAAAAGAGGATCATTACAGAAAGGTCCGTACCCTACCTAGGTAAACTTCATACTTAGACATTCTTATCCCATGTTTTAGACCCCAATTGAGATATCGCAAGGCATCTATCTGCCTCATCATTTATAAAACAATTTCGCCTCATTTTCACTTTGGGGGGCCCTTAAAGTAGGTACCATCCACCCTGCGTCCCAAGTTTCCAACTGTTGGCACCACCTATCTACTAAACTTGTGTGGATGAGAGCTACAGATAACCGCTGCCAGCCTGCAACCTCCAACCTTACTGCACCTCAGCTTAATGGTAAGGCTTCATTCACTCGGCTTGACTTCAGGGCGCTCGCTGGTGCAGCCCATTTCATGTACTGCATTTGCATCTGCATTGCCCCTGAGTAACATACATAACCTAGGTACAAATACAGGTAATAGGACACAGCCATGGCCATGACCGTTATTCCATTCCATCCCATGATTCCCATCCCATCTCGCCTCGCGTCTACTCTGGTCGCGAGCTCCGGAATCGTATCTCATCTCAGATTCCCTTCTTAGCTATCGTATCGCATCGGTTGCACCGGTTCATATCGGATCAGGGGTTCGTTCTTGAAATTCTCAATACCCCACTATCCATCTCCTAACTTTTACTTTGCCATACTGTTATATCTCGGGAAATTCTCTTTCGAGCAAATTGAGGTGGTTGTTCTTGAAAGCTTTTAGGCCTACATACATACGTTGCCGTCTCTATTCTTCCCCGTTCCCGTTCAAAGCATGAACTGCCAATCTAACCAACCGACAAACAACCATTCCATTCCTCCCGCGCTCCATTATCCATATCAAACGGTGCTATCATGCTAAACCTGACCCCCGAGTGTGGAGGAACCTCACATTGGAAGTTGGGCTGCCCATCTTTGTGCAGCACCTCTTGTGTCAAAAGCTCCGGGTGGAATCCTAATGGCCCACAATTCACCCAAGTCAATTTGCAGTTATTATTCTCTGCAACATGATTAACTTGTTTATTATTTATTTAATAATCTTCAGCGGCGATCGATCAAATGAGCCTTACCTTTCGTTTCGTCAAGGGGAGCTTTACAAGCGACCATGAGGCACCGCATCATTCACGAACATACACCCATAGCTTCTTTACTTACCATCCAATTCATAGAAAAAACAGCAGTACATATGCGGAGCATTCGCTGTTTGAAACAAACTGTTAGCGATGGAGGGTGTGGCCAGAAAAAAATAAACGCGCCCGTCCCCATCTCTTCACGTCTCCTGGTCTCCAAAACATACCTACGGCTTGGCTGCCACTAACAGCGGTGAACGAACCTACCTAGGGAACTAACTCACTCATTATTCAACCTCGGGATTTACAGATTCTCCATCACAAGGAAACAAACTTCACCTCATTTCCCTCAGCTCAGACCTTCTTTGCTCTCCTCCGTTAGCTTATAGCGGGTAAACTGTAAAACATACTTCATAATAATACCATCGGCGTATTGCATGGCCCGCGTAGCATTATCAGCTATAGCTGGACCAAATCGATTATGAATTTACTATCCCAACTACATCATCATACACACGGCACTCAAAATTTCGTATCGACCTAGCTACCTACAGTCTTTCCACGATTTTTTGTCTGCGACAATTGAAACAATCTCATCTCCATCGCGGGGAAACGATCCTCATCTACCGGTCCTCTACAGTAGTACCTATCCTCAACATCTAGATTCTCCCGGGTAGATTGAGCTTGATGAACACCTGGTTCTAGGATCGGGTTTTAGGTAAACTTCCTTCCTACCTTTATATCATATCATCATTGAACTTTCCCTGTCAATATCAACATTTCTATGATGAACCTTTCCTCCATCTTCCTAATCTACTTCTACTTCTACTTCATCTACAACCAAAATCCCCAATTCCATCCCATCCCACCTCATCCCCAAACCTTCAACTCCGTAGATCCCATTGGCCACAACAGGTGGAGATGCACCCAATAACATGCCCTTGAAATTGGAAAACACACAATGATTATCCAATCCAGACCGCTTAAATTTCCTCTATAGCCGCCGAGAAACAAACAAATTCCTTTGATTAAATAATAAATGAAAAAATATATATATATATATATATATAAAAATAAAGAAAAAACTAAAGAAATCCTATGAAGTATGAATCACCCTACGGAAATTGGAATCCCATGCTTCCTTTCCCACAGCATCCGAATCGCCGAACTATCGTATATATGTACCGTACGTATACACACACACACACACACACACATACATATAGATTACGCAGACCGCTAAACTGCAATATCCCGATAAATTATATACCTGCCCAGTGCCCAGTGCCCAGTGCCCAGGTATGCCCACCTGGCACCAGCTCCGGCAACAGGCTCGAGAGTCGAGAGTCGCTCGAGATAGGTTAGAACTTAGGAGGGTAAAAGGACCAGGAGATGGATACCGTAGGTAGGTAGGTAGGTACTGGGCAGCGAAGAGGTCTGTGCTGCCATAACATGATGTATGTTGCTTGCTATACCTACTAGGTAAGTAATAACCTTGAAGTTATCACGATATATTATACCGACCCTGATTTTCTTTATTAATTACCTACTTACTACCTACTACTTACTACCTAGTAAATACAGCACCTAATATACCAACTCAAGCTCATCCATTCATCATTATTCGGATTCTTCGAGTGTAGAAGCGAGGAGCATGAGTCGGTAGGTACATAGCTAGGTACGAGTACCGGTAGATGAATGAGCATTGATTCTTTCTATCGGTAACTTCGGTTTCTTGTCAAATTTACCTACCTACCCGTGGACATACACATATCCGTCCTCGTACACATATAAACAAACATACATACGTATACAGCGGAGAATAAAGTACCTCCCTCATGTAAATAAATCGGACCAGAAGGAAACGCCAACCTTGGAAATATTAACAACCCGTCCTCCCCCCCCTCATGACATAAAAAGATCCAAAGCCCCATCCATCATCCCATCATCCCAAAAACTCAAAACTCAAAACGCAAATAGCAATCTCTCTCGTAAATATCAGACGAGACCAAAACTCAAATATCTAACATCCACCGCCCACCTCCGACCTCCTCGGCACTCCCTCTCCCTCCCTCCCTCCTAACCATAAACAATACCACTTTTGACGCCGACACACCCATCCTATAAGCATATCTTTGAATTTATTTACGTATCTCCGATTCTATCGGGTATATCGAATCGAGTTTCACCCGGATTACAAGTATTACTGTTGCCTCACCTCACCTCACTTCAACCTCAACCCTGACCCCATTGTTAACTTTTCATCCAAGTCCAAGTCCAACAAACCTAGACTCATCACCAAAATCTTCGTAGGCGCCTTTGTGACATAGTTAGAATACTGCCTGAAGATCATTGAATCCATTAATGGAATTTGCCGCTCTCTATCAATCAATCAAAAATACCACGAGCACCACGAGCACCATGCGTTCCTAGTAATTCAAGAAAGGTATTGAAAATTCCTCTTTTGGATATCACATTCAATCATCCCTTTGACATCGACAACCTTCATGGGGTTTTCATATCAAGTGAGCAGGGGCGCCTGATCGCAGGTACAAACCTACGAGTGACGGCTAATATCTCACTTCTCCTCCGGAGTCCAGCAACCAAGCCAAAGTCCGAATATGTCTGTACCGAGACTTGACGCCATTGACTCCCAACGAACGTTGCTATTATGTACAGATCAGCTCATCTATCTATCTTTCGATGATGCTTGGCTTCCTCGAAATCACTCTCCGCGCTGTTCGTACAACCGGAAGATCCTTGGTAGTTACACCGTATTGTTCTATCTTGCATCTTCTATCGTTTGACAATGGTAACTGCACAGAAATTTAGTGAAAAGTTCAAGCCAACTGGGCGATGAGCGGAACTTACTGATATCTTCGTCCGCTAGTTCGTGACTCAGCCCAACACGTTGTGGTTGATGCTTTACGGATTTTCCATAAACAATAGCTACACGGAAATCATCCACAATAGTTTTATGAATTGCGTTACACTTGAATAAACAGTCAGTCACTGGATGTGGTGCTACGTGATTCTCGGAATAAGGAAGAAGCCACTTACAAAATCTTCAACTGTGCATCTAGTGGAACGTAGTACTACTGGTGCAGTGTAATCAGGCAATTTCCCTTTGGGCTTTGTATAAACTCTGACAAGGTTAAGTTTTTCCCACCTGTTCAAAGTTAGTATTAGGTTGTTAGGCAATTGTAGTGATCGCAAAATTCTCCTAGCCCCTAGGAAGAACTGCCTTGCATCTTCTCATGGTCCAGTCGATAACAGCCCCAAAACGCTGCACCGCTCCATAGAACTATCCATAGCACCTCAAGGCAAAATGATATATGAAAGCTCTCAAATCATGAACTTACATCTGTTCTAACAGTTCATCAACGTTCCACCCATGCTCAGAAGATATGGGGCATGCGTTTGGAATTCTGTAAAGCAAATCAAGTTCCTCTATCGATATAGCATCGATTTTGTTCAATGCATAAATGACAGGAATATAACTTCGTCCTTTGGCCTCTAGTACGTCTATTAGATCGTCGATGGTTGCGTCACAACGAATGGCGATGTCTGCGGATGAAATCTTGTATTCGTTCATGACAGCCTTGATCTCGTCATGATCAATATGCGTCATCGGGACAGTATTGGTGATATTGATTCCACCCTTGTCCTTCTTCTTAAACACGATGTTGGGTGGTGACTTGTTGATTCGAATACCAAATCCTTCCAATTCATCTTCAATAATTTTCTTATCCGTCAAAGGCTTATTCACATCAAGTACGATGAAGATTAAATGACAAGTCTTAGCGACTGCAATAACTTGTCGACCTCTACCCTTTCCGTCCTTGGCACCTTGAATGATACCGGGAAGATCCAGGATTTGTATCTTCGCTCCATTGTATAGAATCTGACCGGGTACCGTCGTCAAGGTTGTGAACTCGTATGCCGCAGCCTCTGAATGTTGTCCGGTAAGTTTACTCATCAATGTACTCTTCCCCACAGATGGAAACCCTATAAATCCAACACTGGCGACACCCGTACGTGCTACATCGAATCCTACACCTGCTCCTCCACCGCTGGACGTAGGGGTCAACAACTCTCTCTTGAGCTTAGCAAGTTTTGCTTTAAGTTGACCAAGATGGAAACTCGTCGCCTTGTTCTTTTGCGTCTTGGACATCTATCATATCGTTAGAATTTGTCGAATTCGAAACGATCGGGTTCCGGAAGTATACCTCATCCTCAATTTGTTTGATCTGTAGCGGGGTATTAGCATTGATAAACTGTTGAGAAGGAAGAGACCTACCTTATCAGCGGTGGTCGACATGGCTGCAGATGTTTCTGGTCAGATCCCGAAGACTTATTGGGGGGTAGAGAAGGTGGTAGGTAAAGAATATACTGCGAATTCTTTTGAGTCTTAAATTTTGGAATTGAAGTGATGTGAATTTCACTGTGAGGTTCTTGCACCAAAAATTATTTCTATGATCACATAGTTCTAAACCTCAGGGCTCAGGCAGAAACAAGTCTTGGCATTCACTACCTTCTACCCCACATGCCTATCATTGGTCAGATTCATGGACGCTCATATTATGTAATATAGATTAGTGCCCTCTCCCTCAACTGCGTCTTCGGGGCCACTCTTCGTGGGAGCAAGTACTCATTTCGACTGGTTGGAAAACCTGGCGATAAGACTGCCTTTAGCCCCCGGGCCTCTCTCTGTTCAAGGCCGAGCTCTTACCTGGCGTTCAATCTCTTCTTCCCAAGAATCGATGCTACGTCTACAACTCAGTTGCATGTAGGAGTAGTCTGTGCCAATTCTCGTGCCAGGGCTGTTGTGAAAAGCGCCCATCTTGAAAATCAGACTCAGGTTAACTGCTGCATAAAGGAATACAAGTCTTACAGGAAACCTTCTACCAAATCGTCTAGGAATTTTCGAAAGTTGTGTGATATTATCAACGACCCTGTAGGTTGAACGGCTCAAAAGCCCTTCTGTCTAGCCTTTGAATAGTTGGATAAGACTCTGGCCGAGGTTCCTTTCGAGGAACACATGAAAGTACCTATGTTAGTCGCATTGTCAAGGTATGCTCGAAAGCATTTGTCGACCTAAAAAGAGCACCTTGTTTATTGAGGTATGCCATTCACGCCTATAGATTTCCACCGCCATTCTCTAAGCAGAGCAGACTTGGAACCTGCGAATGTTCTTGTGTCTAGCGTTGACGGGCTGTCCAAAGTCAAAATCGGAGACTTGGGGCTAGGTACGAAGCACACATCGCAGAATTGGGTTACGCTAAGTAGCGGGACCAGAGGGCGGCAATCCACGCTGGGTTCAGCCCGAAGCATTTCGTGCTCCTGAGGTCTGGACAAGATTATACTCCTCTTCGATCCATCCTGTAGCTCGATTCCTCCTCCCCCCTCCGTCGATAAGACCTTACAGGCCTATTTCCAGTTAGCCCAAATCCTTACGATAACCAAGCAGAGGACAATTCGATCAAATCACTGGTGCACATTCCTTCATTTGAAGTGTGGGCTGAACTAGCTATGGACACCGGAATCCCAAAGGTAGTGCTAGACGTTATACGCCTATTGGCAGTTCCTAACCCGACGAGCAGACCTTCGGCTCTGCAAGCTCTTCAATCACTCGAATATAAGGTCTTCCAAAAAGCTGCCGCCGCGTATGGAAACGAGGACGCTCTCTTAAGATCTAGTATCCGATGATTCCAAATGGGTACTTGGGTTCGAGCTGATGCAAAGATGGGAAGCTCTGTACAGAAGCTCTGTGAATGCAAGCTCCAAAGAGACTACTCCTCTTAGTATTATATATATATATCTTTTATATCGTCCTGATATCTTCTACTATCTTTTGTATACCGATGACACGTGAAACTAGCAATGCTGCCTGAGGCATAAAACAGGCGCATAAAGTCTTCGATTGAACCTAGATTTTAAAATACTACGCAACCCACTTCAACCCAAATTCTGTACCCTTTCGTCTGTGTTTTCCGGTGGCCTACACAAAGACAACTAACTGATCAGACTTTGACCTACCTCCTCTCTCATTCGCAAAACAGGTTCCTTGCCCCCTTTCTTTAAAAAGTCATTTTGTGACGCCCTCGCGCAGAACCGAGAACCGAGTGAGACTCCAGCACTCAATACTCGTCGATATTTTGAAGCCCCAAATAGAATCGTCCCCCCCCTTGTGTTCATCGTTAGAGAAAGCCTGTTAGAGAAAGCCATAATCTACCTTGGCCTTCTCAATTTGCCCGCTTCTTATCGCGACATCCAAACTTCCCGCCCACCTGCTTTTTCAGAGGCCTCCGGAATCCCTTCATTTCTACCTTCTTTACTGCAGAACATTTTCAATAAAACTTCATTTCACCAAGCAACTATGGACATTTCAACTATCTGCGTAGCCTTCTTCGTTCTAGGGACCGCAGTTGATTTAGGTGGAACCTTAATCCCTTCATTCCGCCAGCATGTTATGAACTATGGGAGTCGAGGTATCACGCCGAAGACTCCAAAAGACACCTCCATACGAACCAAACCTACTAGTATACTGGAATACATTGGTTCCGTTCAAGTTCCACATACGTGGTTCACCCATTACTATATCGTATCCGTGGCCTCTTCGATCTTTTGGGCATTTCAAATCATCACACGTGGAACTGCTTTCAGTTTCTTTGCCTCGTATTCTCATCAAGATATCACGCATTCAATGACGGTCAATCAAGTGTTTTTGGCATGGGCATTTATGGCTCTACAGGGGAGCCGGAGACTGCATGAAAGCTTCACGCTTACTAAACCTTCTCACTCGAAGATGTGGGTTGGGCTGTGGGCTGTTGGCATTGCGTACTATATCTTCATGGGAATCTCGGTCTGGATTGAAGGTATTGGTGAGTGGTAGCAACTCTGAAGACTTTCGCTAGTGACTAACCAGCAAAAGCCACACTTAATGCGATCGAGAATCCACTGGATTTTATAGAGATCTCGTGGCCATCCTTAAAGACTTGCGTAGCAGTTCCTATCTTTGTGGTTGCGTCTATGATTCAGCATGACTGCCATGAGCACTTGGCAAGTTTGAAGAAGTATACTCTTCCCTCACACCGGTTTTTTCGCCACATCGTCTGCCCCCATTACACTAGCGAATGCTTGGTGTATATTGCAATTAACATTGCAGCCGCGCCACAGGGGCGGATTCTGAACAGAACCATATTCGCAGGTTTGTGTTTTGTTGTATCAAATCTCGGTGTGACTGCAGATTCAACGAGGAAGTGGTATGCCACGAAGTTTGGCGTAGATAATTTGCAAGGTAGATGGAGAATGGTACCATATGTTTACTGAGATGAGATTCTCTTAGCATTTCCGGTAGTTGGCTTGAAAGATAGATGGAGGATGGCAACACGTGTATGTTGAGACCAAGTCCTCTATCAACGTTTACCGAATATCCCTAGCTTAGTACCCAATTTCGAGACCTTGAGCACGTCGCGATACGTGAGGCTTAGTCGCTCATGCCTCTCATATTTTCCATCAATTATGCCGTTTTCGGACCGTAAAAGTTCCCAGTTTGCAACTGTTGTTGAGTTGAGATTGATATCTGCCTCGATCTCGGATATTCCATGGTAGTATTTTGTGTATAGCTCATCTGTCGTGATCAACAAACTCCTTGGTTCTTGAAGAATCCTCCACCTTGGTTGTTCCTCCCTTGTCCCGTCCTCTTTATCCCCGTATATATCCAAGCATAAACTTGCGCCCAAGCTGACAGTGCAGACTACAGGATGATAGGCGGATCCATCTTTATGTGGCATGATTCCTTGATTTGGTAGATATTCGTTTATTAAGACATGATTCGGGCGTCCATGGGGACTATCACTAAAGATATGGCGTCCTCCGTCTTCGCGCGAGATGGGCAAGGAAAGGAGTCGAGAAACAACAGGGTCGGTGAGCCATTTAGGCAAGGGCGCATCCAGTAAAGTGTTCTTTGTTAGATCGGAGGGCCATGTCTGAAGGCGACGATGAGTTAATTGCTTCCATCGTGGTTTTGGTGCTGTCGCAATCTGCAAATACCACAATGTCAACTGTCAAATCTCAAGCCGACAATGGTGACAGAGCTCAGGATTCACTTACTTTCTGCAACAGTATCTGTTCTTCCTCTTCTGTAAGGAAATTAGAAATATAAAATGCTTTCGAAGGAAGGATGTTGATTTGGGCCTCGTCGAGAGATGTTGGTAAGGTTAATTGTTGAACCATTGTCGATAAGATTGATCGGGCAGTTGGGATAATATGGGGAGGGAAGAAGAGCCTAAAAAAGAGGATGTGTGGGTTAAGGAAATTGTAAGAAATGACATGGTAAATGTACAAATTCCATGATCAAAATAGCATTGAAAAGAAGAATGGGAGAAGATAGCGAAGCATAGGTAGATCTAGAAGAGAATAGAATAGAATACCTAGTAGGTAGGTACCGGTAGAGGGGAAATAATCCGGACCAAACAGATAGGTACAGCCCTCAGCCCTCAGCCCTCAGCCTTTTTAGCCTTAGGTACCTAATGACTCGGGATTTGTAAATCTACCAAGCCTACCTAGGTACCTAGGTAAGAACTACGGGCGACTTTAACTAGGTAGGTAGTAGTACCTAGGTACGGATGGATGAATTCTATTCCAATTCCACCATAGAATATTATATAGACTCTAGAGTATGTAGAATATATAGAATATACGGTAAGCAATCATTTTGAGTTTTGAGCCTGTAGGTACTCGCCCACTCATCGTGATAATCTTTACTCCACTCAGGAAGAAGTTTGCTGTTCGGTACTAGGTAGAGACCGTAGGATGATTTGATACAAACTAAAGAAGAAAAAGTGGTCTATCAAATGATGCGTTGTACTTTGGCCGTAAAGTTAGGTAGTGCCTAGAAGAGTTAGATCTCACTTATAAGTGCGTTACTTTAAGGCTAAACAAGAGCCGGATTGTATTTGATAAGTTTTATATTTTACTAAGCTATAATTTTGAATTAAATTAAAGAAAGATTTATATTTAATAAAATTTAATATATAGTTAATTTAATATTATTAATATAATATTATTAATTAAATATTTAAAATATTTAATATTAATATATTTTATATTAAAAAATAATATTAATTATAATTTTTAATAAAAAAAATTATTTAAAATAAATATACTCTTTTTTATTAATTCATTAAGTTTAATATTATATACTTTTTAATATTTATTTACTTCTTTAATACAATTTTATTCTATTAAACTTCCCGAGGTCCTTTATTTATTACTTTGTACCATTTCCAATTAATGGCCACCGTAGCCCCGAGGTGTCTTTTTTGGTAATAAGCCAGTAAGAGAGCCGAGAGACCACTAGGTACTACTAGGTAACTAAAAGTAGACCTAGCCTCGACTATCTTCCATCTATCCATCCATCCTATCCTCTCTAAACAAAACCACTCCTCTTTAACTTTCCTTGAAAATTCACATACAATTCATACCAACAAAAAGGCATTCACGATACATGAATTACGAATTTAATGATATCATTCATATCTTATTCAGCAATTCATCAAATATAACATCTCGAAATAAACCATTTGCGATTTCTACTGCGACAAACCAATTAAACAGCACACTCAATCAATCTAATAACTACTTTTAAGGACTCGGGTGCTCCTCCTTGTCCTTACAATTAGATACGATCAAAGTGTCTAATCACATTACAGGCCAGGATGATCCGCAGGATACAGCGACACATAGCCTAGATGTTATGGACACTCAAGATCATGAAGGAACAACGGCTACAAGACATGGGGACTTGCCTACCAGCCTGGTCGATCGAAAAGATAAACTCAACTACACTACTAATATTATCAAAAGCCAGAGCTCCTCCGGAAAAAAATCTTCTCCACAGGTGACTGTGACTGAGTCCGAGATTGTGATGGATGTGGACATGCCCGATGCGCCTCTTGAGGATACTGATGTGAAAAGTGATTCAGAAGCAGAAACAATCGTCTTACCAGGCAAAGATGGACACTCGCCCTCGAAAACTCGAAGATCGATTAAACATGAAGATAAGAGTGACGATGAAGACATTCGGAAACCGTCAGAGTCGAGAAAACGAGAAACTTTATCACTGGAAGCCCCTTCTCAGAACGAAAATCACTCAGGAAGGCGCAAACGTCCAAGGCTTCAGGGGGTAGACTCATCCGAATCAAGCAAGTCTCATCCTAGCACCAGGAAAACATCCAGTCTACAGGACAAAATACATTCGTCTCTTCCCAGATTCTCTGCGCCAGAATCGAAGATCGACAAATCGCCATCGCCACCCTCTGCAATTTATGACAAGGCCAAGTCCGTTGATAGAGTTTTGCCACGGGACAAACGGAATACATCTGACTCTGGCGATGACCACGTAGACCGCGAAGATTTAAAACCACAGCGACATCGTAATTCAGCCTTCAATGGTACACAAAGCAAAGAGAATACTCCATCCTTGGATACCAATGCAGAAAGTATATCAGAAGTCACAAAGGAGCGATCGAAGTCTCCCTACCACGGGCGTCTTCACAAGCGCAGCAACTCGACTCAATTTCCATCGAAGTCTGCCCATGGTTTAAGTCATAAAAAAAGGCCAACCCCTCTTCAATACACGGAGTACCAGTCCGACGACTCTTCTGCTAGCGGCCGTTCACATCCACGTAGTTCTCGACCGCGGCAACGAGGGCCTACTGTTGTGGAATCCACAATGTCGCCCGCCGCCCTCCATTCACATAAAAAGCGGTTCGACAGTTCAGGCGCAACTCCTTTGTTGAACCTCGTCCGTAAAAACAACATACCAGGAGTAATAGAAGAATTGAGCAAGCACCCCGAAGACTTGAATTTTGCAGACAATGCATTGAACACACCACTTCATGCTGCAAGTCTTGTAGGATTTGTAGAGATTGTCGAAATGCTTCTGATCAGAGGATGTCAAGTTGATAAAGTTAATAAGGATGGGGACACACCACTTCATGATGCCATCGACAATGGACATGTTGAAGTTGTGAAATTGCTTCTGGAATATGGTGCTAACCCGCGCAAGGCGAAATTGAAAGGAGAGGGGGATGAGCCTAGTGATCTGGCAGCAGCCTTTGACGGGGATGATGAAAAGAGGGAAGAATTGCAGCGTCTCATTGAAGAAGCTAAGACTAGGAGCGACGCATCCGGAAATACTCTCTTGGGCGACCAAACAACCGAAGAAAGTGCAGGGCACGATTCTTATTCAAAACGGAGCCCTCGTCCCAGCCCTACCTCTGAATATCCGAGTGGTTCAAGTCGCATGCGGGCACGATCACACAAAACCACGGACCAAGATCTATATCGAGACCTTAGTAAGGTAGATATGCTCCGTGAAGCATGCCAGAATAAGGATCACGGTAATATTAACAAATGGTTAGATATTAACCAGAGCCGGAAGGATGCGAAATCTCTTCTCATAGCAGCAAAAGCTGGTGACGAATTTGCAGTCCAACTACTCCTTGGCGTTGGTAATTTCAATCGTGACCCCGAACCACTAAAGGGCGAAGATCCCCGATTCTCTACTCCAATGCTTTGTGCGATCAATAAAGGACATGTAGATGTGATCAAATGTCTACTATCAGAAGACTTTGACCTGACTAGACGATGGCAAGGCAAAACTTACTATGAAATCGCGCAGGAGAGAGAGAGGGGCGGCCACAACTACGAAGCAGTTGTTGAGACCTTCAAAGAGGCTTTCAATAGCTATTCTAAACCAGTCAAATCTTCACCCTCCAAATCTCGGTCTCCTAAGCTCCATCGAGATACTGATCGCGGCCGTGATCCCAAACGACCAGTAAGAGCTGTTCGTGATCGATCTTCTCAATCGCGGAAGAGAAGCCCATCAGAAACGATGGATACGGGCACAGACTCACAAAAGGGACAACACGGCAATAGTTCTTCAGTTCGTCAAAGTCATAACGCGCACAACCAAGCAAGAAGGGGTCCAGGGCGTCCAAGAAAGGAGGAAAATAATGCATCGCATCAGATTTCAGACACCGAAAGCACTCCTTTAGGCCCGCCTAGGAAAAAAGTGCAAGCCTTGAAGGGAGCCGAACCTGATGCCGCCGCAATGTCGTCTGAAAATGAGCCTACAAAAACACGTCGCAAGCTTGTTTCTGGCAAGGAATTCAAAGGAGAGCGAGATAAACAAAGACGTGGAAGTGTTGCATCGAATGTTTCCACCACATCTGTTCCGGATCAACGCGGGGTAGAAGATACGAAGAATACAGATGGCAAACACAGAAACACAAGCAATGCGCGACCAAGCGAACCTACCGATGAAGACCAGATGTCAAAATGTTTAAGCACGGAGGTGACTCCTGATAAGGGCGAGAGACATGCCAGAATTAAAGGTACAAAACGAGATAACTCCAAAGACAGGCTTGCGTCTATCCGCAATGACAGAAGCCCGATAAAACGACAACGTCAGAGCTCAACACCACCTCGCACAGGTACAATAGATATAATGACTGTCACGGAGGTCGATAGTGCTCCGTCTAAGCGCCGTAAGTTAGAGGGGCATTCGAAGCACGTAGCCATAGAAGAGAATGCATCAAACTCATCTCCTGATTATCAAACGCCTAATCTTGATATAATATCCTCTCAGGACAAGCCAGCCCCAAGGGCCATAAATGAGAACACATCGAAAATGCCATCTGAAGACACGGGAGAGTCCGAGACACGTTCCAACAAAGAGAACGAGGAAACTCCAGCAACCAAGAAAACTGAACCGGCAAATTCGGTCGATCTGGAACGCAAGAAACAGGCAAAGTCGGCACGGGAAGCTAGGGAAGCGCAAAAAGCTGGCGAAACCAAACAGCAGGCCAAGGAAGCGAAAGAGGCGAAAGAAACTCAGGAGGCAAAAGAAGTGGAACCAAAGGAGAAAAGGGCAAGGGAGAAAGAGGCAAAGGAGGCTAAAGAAGCCAAAGAAGCCAAAGAAGCGAAGGAAGCGAAAGAAATTCACGAGGCAAAAGAAGTGGAAGCAAGGGAGAAAAGGCAAAGGGAGAAAGAGGCAAAGGAGGCCAAAGAAGCCCAAGAAGCTAAGGATGCACAGGAAAGGCTAGCCATCGAGGAAGAAAATGCCAAGCGAGAACAAGAAGAAGAGGATCGCAAAGTACGACAAGCTCAGGAAGAACGTGACAAGGCAGAACAACAAAGACGACTCTACGATGAACAGAAAAGAATAGATCGAGAGAAATTGGAGCAAAACCGGGCCGCTGCGCAAGAGCGTGAACGACTTGAGAAGGCAAGACAGGCGAGAGAGAAAGAAGCAGAAAGGTTATCAAAATTGCCGCTTCTACTCCGAGAGTTTGATCAACTTCAGCAAGCTAAAATGCCCCGACTTGCTTCCGTGTACACGTTCAGATGTATAAAAGGATATCGATATGATACTATCAGACCAGAAGCCACAGGCCATCCAAGTGCTCGAGAGCAGTGGATGCTCAATACTGACATTGCGTTGCTGCTAGGAGAGAAAGACCTAGAGCTATCAAGATGTAAGAAAATCCGATCGAATCAAGGTTCATGTTGACTGATCTATACCAGATACGGCATGGGAGCGTATTCCACTAGAGATGGATATTAAAGAATCGATTTGGCCCCTCGTACTTGCAAAATATTCCTGTGGTCTTCCTCCTCTGGATCCTGAAGAGGCGTCAACTACTACACAGGAAGAAAACGCCAAATCTTTATTCTTTGGACTCAATCTTTTCTTCGTAAAAGTACGTGTTTCGAATCCTGGAAATGTTTCGCTTGCTTACAGTATTATAGGTGTCTGAATTTATGTTCATTGTGCCTAACTTCCCTCATCTACGAGGTCTTGAAATGGATGTCGAATACGCAGAGCTTGTGCCATTAGGTGCCCCTCCAATCAATAAATATGAACAAGATTCAGATTATGACCCTCGTCATCCGTTTTGGCCTGCTCCTGAAAGATACATAGACGGAACATTAATCGCACGTTCGACAGTTGAAACAAAAATTAGCACAACGCCGTTCCCAGAACCCAAAATCCAGAGACGAGAGTTATCTCGGTTAGTTCCTAATGAGAAAGATTTAACCAGACCACAAAGGCTTTTCAACTCTGGATCAGATTATCAAGAATGCCCTCCAAGCAATGGACCAGACGATCATGACCAAGATATTGGTATCACTCCACCACACTCCGACCGATCTAGATCACTCAATGAAGGTGCGAGTCAGGAATCTACTTCTGAAGCAACCCACCTCCTATTGCATCATCCTGAGCTTCCAAACGGAAGCCCCCCTGTTCCTAATGGACTCGTGAAGCACGCAGCGGATGCACTGGTATGAACGATGTATTTAAATTACACCCACTATACCTTTTAGATAAGCCTTGTATATGACACAGGATGACTTTAGATGGTTTTTGTAGATATTAGCCACCGGCGGAATGCCATCAGCGGAATGCCACACAATGTAAATTAATGGCACAAATTACACAAATTCCTTTTGATACCATGTTATCGTACACATCGAAGTTCAAACCGTGTAAGACCAAGTGAATGTGATTCATCAATCCCCCCTCAAATCACTCCAAGGGTATCAGTTCAAAAACATGCCGCACAGGTGTATTCTCGATAATAATGACGTCTCGCGAGCGTCGGGAACACATAGATGTAGCCTAGCTCTTAGAAAAGAAAAAATCTCTAACAGCTTTTACAACCATATAGATCGTATGCCTACACAAAGTCAATCATACGTACCCGTTGTCCTTGAATATCATTTGGTCTTACCCTATTGTTCCTCGGGCTCTTGACTCTTGAGCGATTCCACTCCTCACGGCTTGAGGATCATTAGAATATGTGGACTTGCCTCGCGTTCTAGATATTTCATTCCTTTTAGGTTGAGGACTGTTGGAATATATAGATTTACCTCGCGGTTTAGATATTTCATTCCTTATAGGTTGAGGACTGTTGGAATATATAGATTTACCTTTTGTTGTAACAAGTCCACTCGCCAAGACTTGACTTATTTCTTGGAAATGAGTCCGACGGTTCTGTGAGAGGTGCTGACGAAAATACCTATTTGAGTACTGCAATTGGCTCCGCACATAAGTCCCTCTCGTGGATCGAAGTCTAGGTAGTTTCTCTCTAGATATTGGATTTGAAGATTCCCCCAAGGAGTGAAAGCACTGGCAGACGACGGAAAAGTCCTATATTATCTTTTTGGGGCGCTATTGGCTCTAATACTAGCCCACACGCACATACTCATAAATTTCGCCGTCGTAAGTCTGGCGCTGCCGCATCCTCATCGCCCCTTGGTCTTAATTCCATCCTCTCTATTCGTGAATTGGAAACTCCCAGTAGACAAAGAGATATGAATACGAGAGACCGTAGTCTAGGTAAGGAAACAGAATATCGTACAGGGTATGTCTCCTACTAAATATGGACATGGATTTGTGAAATAGAAAGCAATAGGTAACAACTAGACGGCAAGGCGGTTTAATGGGGCTATCATCCTAGCTATGAAGGTAGACTCCGTGGAACACATTGCGGCCGGCCACAAAAGCACTATATTTCGAAAGAAAAGAAATTTGCCAGGACTATCAGGAGCCGCCAAAACGATATGGTTTTACTCTGGAAGACCCGTGTCTACTATCAAGTACATCTGCGCGGTCTCGCAGCTCCAACTCGCCAACTCGGCGATGCGGCGCTTAAGGGAGATGGGGTAGGCAGTAGGAAGGATAATAAAAACCATGAGGATTTGGAAGTGTATGTATGGTCTTGCTTATACGATCTTATCGGTTTATCCGAATCCGAATCCGATTACATTGGATGGTTTGAAGAAGATTCATGGTGTGAACGCTAAGCCCAGTGCTCCAATATTTTTACCAAAAGTCCCTCTATGAACTTGTGCCTCTGGAGGAAGGGGTTAAGATTAGATGATGGGGGGTTTATTAATCGGGTGCGAAGGTTTCGGTATCATATTAAAAAGGGAATTAGATGTTTGTTATCGTGAATAGGAGAGGCCTCCCGGCAAACGATGACGCTGACATCATATACTTAGCATTCCGATAAGGAATTGCCCCCGGCCCGTCCCCGCACGAAGCGAGGGGCAAATACTTAGCAACAACATTGATAACGACCTTGGGAATCATTTCATTAATAACATTAAAACTCCCTTCATTTGTTTCTCTATTTGCTTCAATTTGTTTTTGATGCCAATACCAGACTGAATACGAGAATAATAAACAATATGAATCAGGAATCCTGCTGCTGTTGTGCGCGTCTGCTTGCACATATAGAGGGTAATGGATCGAGGAGTGAACCGCCTTCTTATGCAACATCTACTTTATCAAATGCGAGCCATTATCCCTTTGAACATCGAAAAAGAAAGGGTTATGATGGGAATGGGGATGTGAAGAACAATGCGAAAGAGGATGAAGAAGAGATTTTTTCGGAAAAAACAGCAACATATGATTGGGAGAAAGATTGGGAAAGGGATAGAGAACGATGTCGGAATTACCATAGAGAGACAGATGGTTGGCGATTCGAATTACAAGATATGAAGAGGGAGAAAGAAGATGGGATTTGGAAAGAAGGGAGAGGGAGGGGTGGCAGGGTAGATAGAAGGTTATCGTGTTGTGAACGCATTATCTGTGGGGAATGTATAGAGGGCAACGAGAGGTTTGGGAATTATTGTCCATTTTGCCAGGTCAGGAGTGGGGAAATCTCGAGAGATGAACCGCCTTCTTATGAAGAGATTATGCGTTCCCCATCTTCCGCTTCCGCTTCCTCTTCTCAAACTCAAACTCAAACGTCCCCAACCCCCCATCTCCCGAGCCTATCCTCCAAATCGCAACCCCCCTTACAAGCAAAAGCACAATCAGAAGATACCATCCACTACCTCAACCACACCACCGATTCCCTTGCCTCTCTCTCGCTACGCTACAATATCCCCCTCGATATATTGCGCAGGAAAAATGCCATCACCAGTGACCACCTATTACTCGCACGGAAAACGATTTTGATACCTGGGGAGTGGTATAAAGGGGGTGTGAGTTTGAGTCCGCGGCCTTTGGAGGGCGAGGAGGAAGAGAGAAGAAAGGGAAGTGTGAGGAGGTTTATGGTGGGGTGTAAGGTTCCTGAGTGAGTTTTTCTTTCTTTCTTTTTCTATGGGGTTGGTGGTGGAATTGCGGAATAAACAACAGGGAATAAGGCTGGATATATTTGACAGAAGAAAGATGTGCTAACATCCAAACTACTCATTAGATACGACATCGCAGTCCTCTATCTCGAACAAGCAAACTATGATCTAGAGCTTGCAATGGGAGTGTACAAAGATGATGAAAGATGGGAAAAGGAGAATCCCATATCGAGTCAAGGGAAGGGCAAAGCGAAGGCGAAGCTTGATGTTGGGAAAAGAAGATTTACAGGACAGAGATCATGAGATTTCTCGCGATGTCACTCCTGTAATGTTGGTGATTATTCCATCTTTATTTTTGTTTAAAACTAGGGATCATGAGGTTCATGAGTGTAGTGCATGCTGAGCACCTTGTATAATACACAAAGCACTGCCATTTGTCAGATTCCCCTGTTCCAATTTGCGCCAACTAATATGCCGATCGTGTCCGTATATCCTATAAGTAACATTAGTCTCAAAAGCACTCTAAAACACGTATATATAGGGGGCAATTACCGAAATTTTCCTCTCAATCTCCCGAACCGAGCGGTCCAACTCTCCTGCAATCATCTGTTTCTTGTCCGTTGGCAAGAGGGTATATCTTTCGCATAAATCTCCATCAATAACGCCCTTCACTGGGACATAATAACTTCGGTATATTAAGTGATCTCTTCCAGCCAATGGCGGGTCTTCTGATCTGAGATGTTGTTCTAATGTCTGGAAGAAATCTACGTCCTCTCGACTGACGAATGGTATTAATATGCCAAGTGTACCTTGAAGTCCACTCCATAGTAAGCAGTCTTTACCTCCGGCGACGAGGTTTGTCTTTTGAATACTCATCGGAATATCCTGGGAAAAGTTGTGCGCCATTAAGGTTAATCGATGGGGTGCTCCAGCTAGATATTGTCGTTCATGTAGAAGATGCGCACCAGAACCTTCTTCATCTGCTTCCTCGCTGGCTTTAGCAGGACAACGAAGAAGCCAAAGATTTCCAAACTTGTCCCCTCCTGCAACAGTCTCATAATCTACCATGGTAGTACATGACGTCCACCTAGCGATTGTGTCATCCACGAATGGAATAAGTCTATTTTCCTGGAACTTATACACAACCATAGTGATACTCTCTTGGACATCACTCACAATGATGCGACTACCTTGAGTCTGTAGTCCAACAATCATTGTAGGCGCAACTTCAGATTGTGCTTTCCGCAGGAGTTGACGCATTCCAAGGTCGTAGATGCGTAGATCCTTTCCAACTCCAGCCAAGAGTCTACCCTGGAAAGCAAGTAGTGCCATAGGTGGTTCCTCAACTTTCGTTTTGTGGATAAATTCGAGTTCCTTGCCGTCCTCATGGAAACGATACACGTGGATAAACCCTGCAGAGGATGATCTCGGGCTAACTATTAAATCTTTTCCAGTACCTACAACAAGAAAATTTTCGTCTTCTTGACTTGCGAAAGCAACAACAGCAATACTCACTGCCGATTCGTTATCCTCAAGGTGAACTTTAGATAGCACCTTCTTTTCAGTCACGGGATCGATGACAGATATGCAAGACGCCCAATGATTTGTTCCTCTTGGATATCCGAATTCCTCAGCTGGAAGCACCGTGGCATCTCCGTTTACAACGGAAGGATCCTCGAGTAACTTTTGCTTGGTGGCTGGAGAAAGGATGTTATTATCTGCTTCGATGACATAGAAACATGGATGTTCTGGATGTCGGACGAAACGACGAGGGGTGTAAGTTAGAGGAATAGATTCTTGCAAGAGATTATCCGTGAGTTTTTCGATCGAGAATATTCTATGACGGATTAGCTGTTGCTCCAGTGCAAATGGAAACTTTTGAAGTATTATTTGAATTAGAGATTTCAGAAGGAACAATTGGAATTATAATATTTAATCCTCATAGTCATGAAAGACGTAAGAAGTTTAACGATAAGAAAATCATCATATTATCTGATGCTTTTAAATATTTCAGGGGTTACTTGAGCGTACCTTAAATTTTGTCCTTGGATCCCAACCATTCCTTCAGTACATTGTTCGCTACTGAAGTTCCAGCCCCATTCCAAAGCAGGATAATTAAGTGGTGTGAGCATGAATCCTTTGGTGACAGGGTCTGAGTATCCTAACCATGGTCTAGAGCTGAGCGCGAGCACTGCAGTCTGACCTTGAACGGATACTCTGAAAAGCTTGGCAGGCTTTGGTCCAAGGAAACGTGTTCGTGTATCGGAGAGCTCTCCAGTCACTTCATCTAAAACAGTCCTCAGATAGACACCAGAATAAAGTCCAATGTGAAGGTAAAGAGTTGAACCTCCAGAAGATGAATCCGACATAGCCATAATTGAAAGGGCATTTGGGGGAGAGGTTAGAGCTTGAACCGACTTATTCTCAAGCGTCGATTCGGGATCTAAACTCAAAATACGCACTGTCGAGTCATCACAGCCAACAGCTAAGAATTGACTTCTCTGTCGTCCTTCAGGAACTTCACCAAGACTTAGACAGGTGACTGTGCCGCTCATTTCTTTTTTCTCGTCATATTCAGCAAGGGATCCATCTGAATCCATCTCAAAATAGACGATCTCTCCAGAACTTAGCGCTACAGCGACCTGTCGTTCGTTCGTGGTAGCTGCGACAATTGAACGATGTTGAGGAGCGGCCCACTCATTTACACGACGATCCGCACGAATGTGCCGGATACCTTTAGGATGAACCTGAATTAACGAATCCTCCCCAAGTTGCTGTACCGCTAGTGTTGGCGCCGATGACAAAAAGCCAGTATCAGTTACTTCTTCCACGGTTTCACCGATACTAAGGACTAGAGTGCCATTTGAGAAAGAGAGAATGATGTAAGCATCGTAAACATCATTCCTAGTAAGCTTTGTCGTCCAAACTGCAGATGGTACACCGGGCAATTCGGATTCAACAATTTCGCTAACTTCCAAACCGTGTTTCAGGGTTCGGAAAGTACTTCGGGCGCCAGTGCCACAAATTGAATAAATTTGTGGTGCATCCTCAGCAGTGAGATTGGCGACTTTACAGTCCATTAAGGGGTTCATCGAATCAATGCTTTCAACTAAGCTCAAATTCTCCGCTGGTCTTGGGTGGAAATAGACAGGTGTGTATGGCTCATTAGACCCCGTTGGAAAATCATCGCTGATGAATTCTATTTCTTCATCATCGTCACCAAGCTTCTCAAATTGATAGAATTGATGGTTGCCAAACTCGCTTGCAACAAACAGAAATCCACTTTTAAGGATGCAAAGACTGGCTGCAACAGGCACTGTATCGAAATACTTGATCTTGAGACGTCTAACTTCGCCAGTTGGTTGCCCGTTGTCGTCTTCTACCATCTCGATGGTTATCTTGAACAGATCTCCATCGTCTGTCTGTAACAAAAAGAAGAAAGCTCCTGCAGCACCCTTAAGTTTGTGCATAACACCTGCTACGATATTTCGTTTTCTCTGTGGGTCCTCCGTTGCACCACGGCGGCGAGGAATAGCAACCCGGAAAGCCTCTTGATTGGAGTGTCTGTAAGTGATATTGTCCTCCCCGCAGACCAAAACACCACTAGGTCCATCTGTTCCTCCAGGTACCTGGAAAAGTATATTCGCCGTTCGATCGACGGGATCCGACCATTTCCGCACCACATGATTCAAACCGAGATCAAGTTCATAGTAGACAAGCTGTTTCTCAATCTCCTCATAAGCTTGACCCGTTGGGTCCTGGTCCGAATCTCCATAGTCAACTTCGAGAGCTGCAAACACCGGATTTGCGTATCCCACATCCAAGGCTACCAACGCGAATACCAAAGTCTGCGCTTTGTGGGCTTCCAAAGGGGATGATATGGTGAGTTCAGCTTGAGAATTGCGATTCAAGACATATACGAGCTTGTTCTTTTCCACCGATGCTGTTAAACAAGCTCTGCCCTTCGGGTCTACCGCCAAGTATTGTCCTGGAATTACTCTTCGAACACCTGACTTTCCGAAAGTCTCGAGATGTAAGCGATTGAATTTGTTTTGTGCTGGAATAAACTCGACAATCGTTATACGACCGGAGTCAGATGTGATGATAATATAATCTGCGATTGTTATTTAGCTTTGCTGTCAATTGTGACCGACTTTCTATAACAATCGTCCCCATTAGGCTGTCCAAAGCGGTATATTTCGTGCTGCCATCGATGCTTCAAATCACTAAGTGAAGCTCAAGTGGGATGAGATGAAGGACTTACCCTTATTGCTTCCAGCCAGTCTGAAAGCTGCTATAGCTCTGATTATACCAAAGACATCGTGTGAAAGTGCTGTAATTATTTTCCCCTGGGATGGATCCGGCCTATGAAGAGTGAGACGCGAACCAGATGCAGTGACAATTTGTTGCTCTTTCGTTCCAGCAAACTGTCCAAGTATTGCCTGGGTGATGGCGGTGGGAGGATTGATTGTCAAGCTGTACAGGAATTGATTTGATGTTGTCGCCATGTTTTGGCAGCAGCACAGAAAGTCTGCGCAGCTTTAGGTAAAGTTAATCACTGCGCGTGGAAAAATACAAATATTATCATTTGTAGAGCTGGACAAGCAGCTTGTCGCAAAGCTTTGGCGCTCGAGGCTGTTTTTCCGAATCAACAAATATTCACGAGCTAAAAGTCATTCATGCCGCTTTAAGAAATAGTACGCGACACTTTATCATTGATATCACCTCATGTATCAAATTTCTTGAACGCAGTTTGCAAAGCTCTTTTATTCTGCAAATATAAGAAGCTTCACGGCGGGCAAGAATCATGCGTTCTTCAGCTTCATATACTTGTCAAAAATGCTTAAATGCGCTCAGAAAAACACCAAGGTCGATCGGCCTAGGACGACGAACCATTACTTCTGGAAGTAGTAGAAGCCCAAAACTCACCTCGAATGTGCCATCAGGGAATCAATTGGCGCAAAAAGATTTAGGTCGTCGAGCAATATCGTTTGGACAAGGGCAGATTCCAAGAAATGAACCTCCGCAATATCGAAGTCCAGGTGGCTTGGATTCAACCCCGCCCCCAGAGGTCGAAGGAAGAGCCCTCTTGAAGCCGAATAATCTCTTCCATTCCTTCTCGAACTCGCCATCCCCTGAAATTAGAAGACGAGCAGCCTTCATGAAACAGAATGCGTATTGTCCACATCCAGATCATCATCAAACTCGATTGCCAACAAATCCAGACGACCCCGAAGCTCGGAAATCTGCCACAGGCTCGTTACCACCTGCCCACGTCAGTTACGAATGTCCAGATTGCGGAATACCTGTGTCATGCTCAGAAGAACATTGGGCGGATGATTATGAGGCTCATTTGGAGATTTGCGACACCCTACGAGAGATAAATGAGGATGACCATGATCTACGTTCAGGCCGGTTCTTCCCCGAATTTGAGTACCCCGGAGATCAGATCGAAGAGGCCATGGTTAACATGACAAATTGGGATACTCTACTCTTCTCAAGAGAGTTCAAAGCTATCAATGACGAGAGAAGTCTAAGACAGGCGACTAGATTGTTGACGTACCCTCTTACTATCGGTAGTGTGCTGCACGAATTGAGCCCTTACAATATCAAGAAAGGTGGCAGGTTGACGGTCGAAGGTCTCAAGAGTTTGAGTGGTACGTCAAACTCTTCACATTTCTAAAAATGTAATTATTAACGAAAATCAGCTCTCCGTTACAATCTACATCCTGCGCGCACTGGAGGTGGATCCGAGATCAAGAATCTTAGACCGACTCCGCCGCCAGTGAGGATCTTTATTCTAGGAGCTCGTGCAGAATCTTCGTTACCAAGAGAAGTCTGGGTGCAATTGGCACATTTATTTCCTCGAGTCACATTTCACCTGATATTCATCGGGCCCGAAAGCATGGCGAACAGAGACGCCGAATTTCCTTTGCCTGAACGAACTCCAGGAAATCCTTTTGGCTCAATTGTCGAGGATCGTATAACGAACTCATTGAAGATCAGTACCTTCGTGGAGTATTATCATACGCTTCACAAAGCTGGCCACTTTTATCCTTATGATCCTTACTTTGATTGCTTCATGCTTTTCCACCCTGGTCTGGGACACCCAGCTAGTTCACACGAATGGGCGGAAACCATCCCACAATTATTAGAGACTAAGGTGCCGATTTTGGTTACCGGATACACGCAATACGATATGGATCGTGATATTGATTGGGTCACGAAGACTGTAGGAGGGGAAATGGATATGCTGATGGAACCAGGGGAGAATCGCTTCCGAAGTCTGAGATGGGATCTAAATGATATGGACCCTCAAGACGTTAGCTGTGGTAATTGGGGTGTATGGGCATTTAGAGGAAAGAGGTATGTTGCCATCTTAATTCATAGCGATGATTCAATGCTAACTTTTTATAGATACGAGACTACGAGGGGCAAGGAATAATGAATTACAATGGAATGAACAACAACTACCAGAAAGAATATTCATTGCAACGGATGGCCGTTTGCTGTCAGAACCATGACCGCCCGTGTATCAATTACCAATGATGTATAAATTACCAGTGATGTATAATAAATACAGCTCAGTCACATCCATTTCACATCTCGATTGCTATACCAGGAAGAACTACTAAATGGATCAAATGATACAGAAGCACCAACTTCCATTTGTAACAAAGCCAAAAGATATCCCTCTTTGATGCAATTCAATCCCAAGTTTATCTACAAATCAAACTACAAACTCCGGAACTCCTCCACATAGCCCCTTTCTTTATCTTATCGCAGCCGAGGCGCGGAGGTGCATATTAATTTTCCTCCACAAAACGTCATCGTGAAAAAAACAACTTAAGTTGAAGTATCTGAAAGTATATTTTCTTTTTACAAACCCAAAAAATCACCATAAAATGTCTTCCAAATCCCCACGTTCGCTGACAACAATCTACGTAACTCGCCATGGCGTAAGTGTTCTCTCACACTTTGCATTTACCAAATTGACGTTTCCAAGTTTAGGAGCAATTGGATCGTCGACCCAAACACAGGCACTTACACCGCCAACATCCCGACACCCACCGGCATACCCAGCGACCCGGCGCTCGCAGGTTATGGCGAAGCCCAAGCCGCAGAACTTGCTCTCCATCTGAGCACTCTCTCACCACCAATCGAACGAATCTACTCCTCTCCCTTCTACCGCTGCATCCAAACCATCTCCCCTCTCCTCCCACACCTCTCCTCTACCAGAACAGACCCTGCCACCCTCAAAATCCGTGGTGAAAACGGACTCGGTGAATGGTATGGCACAGCTCGATTCGATCATCCCAGTCCTGCTACGCCAGAACTATTACATTCTTTATTCCCGGCCTATGATAAGGAATATGTGCCGAAGATTCGACCCAGTGTGAATGGGGAGAGTATAGAGACCTTACATGATCGGACGGCTTATGCTCTGCATAGGGTTATTGAAGATGCCGATCGAGAGGGTGTTAAGGCTATTGTTATATGCACGCATGCGGCGACTTTAATAGCGATTGGGAGATGTTTGACAGGAAGAATGCCCGAGGACGTTGGTGAAGAGGATTTCAGACCATTCACCTGTGGATTGAGTGTTTTTGAGAGGAAGGATAGTGGAGATCAGACAGGAAGGGATGTAGATATGTGGAAGGGGCCAGAAGAGAAGATTCCCGATGTAGGATGGAAAAATGGTAATGGGGTGGGAGGTGGATGGGAAATTAAAAAGAATGGTGATTGTAGTTTTCTAAGTGGAGGAGAAGAGCGAGGATGGTGAGTTGAAGCCTTTCTTATTTGGAATGAAATGATACTAATATTTATAGGCGTTTCTCTGGAGACGAATCCTTTTCTACGACTCCAGCTCTGCCAGCCCTAGATGCTGGATCTGCGCTCGGTGTTGTTATTGAAGGGAACAAACCTGCAAATCCTTCGGAGCCATCTAGATTATAATAATGGACTGTGGGGTAGGATGGTATAGATTTCTATAAGTCTGGGGCAATCTTAGATACACTTTAGATCTGTTTGAATACGGAAGAAGATGATACCCGGCCAACCAGATGGGTAGATTGGTATATGAGAGAATTATAGACGAATTGATGTTCTAGATACTAGCACTAATGCATTAATCTTTTTAAATTACATACAACCTTCTATGTAATAACATAATACAATACAAACCCGCCAAACCGTAGTATATATCTAGTGATAGCACATGTCTAACGGTCCCGACTAGCCTTATGTTATAGGTTGCAATCCGTACAAGTGGACAAATTGTCTATAAAATCCCTGTCAAATACAACTCTGTAATGTATGTATGTCTCATATCTAATATCCAGCGGGCTCTTTAATCTTTGGAAATGCCGGTGCATCTATGTTGTTCAAGCAGTCCTTCTTCCAATGGGCAGGAGTATACTTGTCAACTATGTTTTTAAATTCCTCCTAGAAACCATGTTAATAAATGCATGTGGGGGAATTGGGTGTGCACAAATACCAATGTACAGAATGATTCGTCGCCGTCAAGGTGTTTTCCTGGTGCCTTGCAACCAGGAACTGTCATAACTTTATCGTTGTATCGAATCCTAACATAGTAACCATCTAGCTTAGATCTTTCCAATTCTGAAAGATCACGAAGCTTTCTCCTTGCGATACCAACTGGGGTTGCCTCAGTTTGTTTTCCCAGTCCGAATATCGAAAGTAGCCCTTTGCTAGTACTGCGGGCACTAGAAGGCTCATGCTTGAGTTCTTCAGATGAAGACTGCTTTTTGCGGAACATTTCCAAAGCAATATGAGACGTATAAGGCGGCCAAGGCTCGCCCTCGAATGCCCCTAAACTTGCAAGAACTGCGGCAAGAGTCGTATCATGACAACCACTCAAGCCAAGCTTTATAGCCTTTTCCCCTCCTCTCCCAGTGCCGGTGAAGCCATTCTCACCGCCGGTTTCTAGCAATCCATCCTGTCCGTTATGTTCAACGCTTCCTACCATTCTCGACACCAGATCTCCCATTAGCCCTCCAATGCCGAGAGAGCGATACTCTTCTGACTCTTGGTATCCGCTAAACCATTCATCTACCCCTATTTTTTCTATAATGGCCCGACCTTTTGTATCATAAAATTCTTTGGGCAATCTAGTTTCGGGGCCATGGGCTAAGGTGGAGTTTATAGTATCCATAATACCGGAAAGTCTGGGGTGAGAATCGACAGCTACTCGTTTACTTGATTCGGGCATCCACTTGGAAATAAGTTTGTTTAAATATTCCATTTCGTCTGTTTCGTTCCAACGATCGGCAGTTCGCTGTGCGAAAGCCCTCGACAATTGAGCAAACCTTCTACAACCACCGTCGTTCGGAAACAAAGTCTCATCTAGAGCATGAAGATTTAGCAGCGAGCTTAAGTTTTGAGGGCTAATGACATACCAGCAGGCGCACGAGTGATAATTGTTGGTGGAGGGCAAGATGCAGCACGGGAGTTGGGAGGATACATGCCGAAGAAGGCTTCTTGTAGTGACTCCAGAGCTCTTGGAATTGGTGTCGCACGAAGGTATATGAAATCAGTATGATGGATCATTGAAGGTAGAAATTGCAATTGGTCAACATAAAGTCTTCGGAGTCGCGTCCCCAATTGTGAAGTTGTTTCTCTCCCCTTGTCTGTCAACTCACCCAGATTACAAACATCGTCTACCTCTCCTCGAGGCCCTCGAGCGATAGTAGGACCATCGTCACTATCGAATGTTTCCAGGCGACGCCTCCATTGAAGGGAAGTCCAATCCGAGGAATTGGCTTCCCTCGTAGCGCTCACCATTCGCCGGGCTGCTGAACAATACGGCCAGAAAGGTTTCAGCCCAGCATTCTGAAATCTCGCAGAGACTGGACTTCTTTCGCCATGTCGCAGGAGAACCTGGACAAGTTGTAATTGTAGGTCTTCTGGGTACAGCTTCTTAAGCTCCTCTTGCGAATAGGGACCACGAGGTTGTAGTGTAGTCATCGCGATACCTTTCGCATGTAATTTGCATGTAATTTGACCAAAATCCTTACTTGCAGGCTATAATTGTAAGTCTCGATGTCAATGACCTTGAGTTATCTTCTCACACACCAGAAGGGAACGTGTCAATTAAGCTTGAACATGAGTAGTATGCTTGGAGCACACGTGGAGCCGAACCAGGGTGTCACGAGAGTCGGCCAGTCGTCATCGATCAGTGTAAGGGTCCGTGCCATTTACACTTTTGCTCTCGAACTTTTAAATTTATATTGTGGAACTTCGACCTGCCCAGGTGTACTACACAAACACAACCCCTCCCACTCCATAAGTCGAGTCCTACTGCGAGATAAATGACATGAGCTCTCCTTATATCTGTTTAACATGTCGGCGATCGATCAGTCAATTACGGCGAAACGCATCCTTCCAATGGCAATCGAAAGCCACTTTTAAATCACTAATCGGTACCACTCAAAGCTCTGCGAGTGAGCAATATAAATACCATCATGCAGAGTCAACGAGAGGATTTCAAGGCGCCGAAGCTACGGACAGTCAAAAACTACCCCGAAGACCACCAGCCACTCGCCATGCTACCAATGAGTCAGTAGATGCATTGGAGTCAATGTTTGAGGAGACCCTCAAGCAACAATCAATTCGACAACCAGTTGGTCTTACAGAGCTTTCCCCACAGACACAGACATTTGCTTCGGTGAAGTCTTACGAACATGGGGAACAATTGCAAGAGATGCTCCGGCTGGAACGCCCCCTCGGCGACTGCTGGTCCTTCTTCGTGGAACATTTTGGACCTACTGCTTGGAGAAATGGTTCCATCAGTCGAACTTCCTGGCCCACCTCGCTCAAATCTGAAGTACCCCTGCTACTGAGGCTCATAAGAGAAAAGAGAAAAGAGCAGCCTTTTCGTGATGATGTACCTACTTTTCCAGAAATGATATTGGTTACGTTTGAGTTGGGATTACTGCAAGGCACACAATGGATTCAGATGATAGTTGTATTGATTGACGGTATTCTGAAGGTGGGTTTGACAACGGAAAGGGGTCAGTCTTTACTAATTGAGCTTCTCACGAGCTGGAATATCGTTTGTCGTTCGCGATCTCGACGACCACGAACGGAAGAAGACAATAATCCAGAGCCCGAATACATACCTTCTTCTTCTGACTGGTCATATTTGCCTAATCTGCATAATGCTTCCCCGGCAAAACTCGGAAACAGAAATTTGTATATGTTTAATCTTCTTACTCCCCATTTTCCCCCGGGTATGATGTACCAGTTGCCTACAGTTGCGCTGGGAACCCTAAATCTTCTGCTCCAACTTGAAAAAAGTGGAATGAGAGCGGATATTGTGTGGGATACCCAGCCACTCATGTCAAGGTTCTCGATTATTGTCAACGCATGTAAGATGACTCTACGTGATGCCGCTGTATTTTTTCGAGACCTCCCTGAATCCGTGGTCAATCTTGTCAAAAATGACTGGTCTACCATTATGGAATTTACCAATAAGAAAAAGGTTCCAAAGGACTTCAGGGTGACAGAAAATGATCGATCCCTGAATTTACGAAGGCGAATTGGCGACGCGATTGCTAGAAGAGATGTGGGTTTACTGGACAAACTATGGTTACAAGCACAAAGGCTTCCATGTCACGTTCCTACCACCAAGGATGCTTCTTCTGACTTTCGGCCTGGTTATCTCACTCCTAAATTATACAACTATTTTATTTTGGCGTTCATGAACCTTAAACAGCAATCGCGAGCGATCAATGTTTGGAATCATATGATCAAAAACGAATTAACCCCGGGCCTTGATTCGTGGGATGCCCTGTTGAATGGCTGCAAGATGTCCCGCAATCCAAAAGCCCTCGAGCAAGTTTGGGGCATGATGATAGCATCTGGAGAAACTCCCGATGTTACTTGCTGGACCACTAGAATTAGCGGGCTTATTCACTGTTACAAGGTAGACGATGGCATCCGCGCATTAGACGAGATGGGACGTCTATGGCTAGCGGCAATGAGAAAAAAGTACCCCGGCTTCAAGGTGGAGAATTCCCAGAAATACAAAGAAACTGGGGAGGCTGCTAGACCTACAATAGCAACTATCAATGCAGCCGTTTCTGGTCTCATAAAGAGGCAAGAATTAGGAGCGGCTAATCGTATCCTTGCCTGGGCAGATTCATGGGGTATCATTCCCGACGTCCAAACATACAACACTCTTCTCGGATCAATAGCCAGTGCCGGCAAACTTGATAAAGCTCCCGAGATTCTAAGTGCCATGGAAAGTCGAGGCATCCAAGCAGATGCTGCAACCTTCATCACTGTCTTAGATCAAACTTTCGCCGATATAGATACCCTAAGCCCCGAAGAACAAATCGAAATAATCAACAGCACCTTTGAAGCTATGGAAAAAATGAACATCGAGCCAAATTTACCGATCTATGGCAAAATGATCTACCTATTGCTAAAAGGGGTCCCTACTGACCACAGTCCCGTCTCAGAGGTCATGGCACGAATGGAGCGACAGAGCCTCACGCCCTCACCATACATCTACACCACCCTCCTCGAATACTACTTTGCGCAAACGCCGCCCAACCTCCAGGCCATCGACACGCTCATCGAACGCTCCAAACTCACCGTCGGCTCCGTCGACCACATCTTCTGGGATCGCCTGATTGAGGGCTACGCGCGCCTGCGCGACACGGCGACGGCCATCCACTACTTGGGCCGCGTGCAGAAGAGCAAACAGTTTACCAGTTGGAATACCATGCGCACGTTGCTGATGGCCCTGGCCGATAATGACGAGTGGGATGTGGCGCGGGAGTTGGTCCATAATGCCGTTAGGGATACGGGGGGGCCGATTGGCGAGCATGAGAGGGGCGTCGAGGGGCAGCATAAGTTTTGGGCGTTGGTGAGGGAGTTGAGGATTTTGGAGT
>NGKG01000012.1:430456-451017 GCA_002162505.1 Myriosclerotinia scirpicola | reverse complement strand
TTGGAATAATACATGAGATCTTTATCTATGTTCATCACTCCACTTGTCACCCTAAAAATCCACAGACTTTAGATAGATACAGTACCTTTGGCCTGGTTAAACTAGAAATAGACAATCTCTTCAATCAGTCACCAAGCGTGCATTGAACAACATGATGAATACGCGAATGCGAATGTGATGAACATGGCAAATGTGCTAAAAGAGGTGCTGTTCTTCTATATGTCTATATCATCGTATCTTATAAAACAATATTTCATCTCATATTCATCTAAAGCTATCGCATCGCATCGAATCATATCATATCGTCCCATCCCGTTTCGAATCAATCATCTCATCTCATTTCATCCCATCTCAAACCTCGCATAAACTCATCCATGCTTAAACACAAAGAAAGCAAGTATGTAACTACACACCATCCCAACCCATCCCATCCCCCGAGCAAAAACCGTCTAATATTGCATACCTTCGCATCAGACCATAATCGATCAACCATTCAAATGAAAGCATCAAACCCCTCAAAATAGGAGGAGAATTTCCCTTTCCATATCCCATTCTTAGAACCGTAACTCCTAATTTGACCCCCCCAATCCCATAGCCATCCATCCAGCAGGCCGGCCAGCCAGTCAAGACCTAGCTTTAATACTCAATAAAAATAAGCCTTTGATAAGCTCCTGATCCCGATCCCAAGCAATAATGCCACTATCCCAGTAACTTTCGTTTCGTATCCTATCATATGTACCGTTTCTCAATTCGTATATCCACACTCCACATTTACCCATATTCACAATCACATAACAGCGCACGCATTGGTCCTCGCTCTCCTCCTCCTTCCTACCCCACCAACAGCCACCCCACCTTCCTCTTCATCAGCATGCATCATCTGTGCCTCTCTTGCCCTTCTCCTTCTCCTCCTGATCCCCGCACCATTCGCCCCCGCCTCCTCATTTGCCATCATATATTCCGCCCATTTCCTCTCCAATCTCCCTGCTGCGGGTAAATCTCCTCTCAATACTCTCTTCGTATGTTCATCCACCGTCATTTGCCAACCATAGAAACATTTAAGCGTGATAATTTCCGTGGGAAACGTACAATTGGGTCGACCATCGGTGGGCTTCGTAATTTCCGAGTTTCGGGATAAGACTTCGCGGATCCCGGTCCATGTTACGTTTGAGCAATCGAATACTACCATGCGGAGACCAATAGATGGACGAGATTGTAAACTTGCTGTGCGTGAAGATCGGAGACGAACCATAGTCGCTGCTTCGGCGAGAACAAGATCGCTAATCCTTGTGTTGTCCATATCGAAACTCTGAAGACTAGTACAGGCGCGGATAACTGGGAGCACACCTGTATCGCCTAGGTTCTCGCAGTAGCTGATAGAAAGATGTTGAAGGGTAGGTGCGCAAGGGGCTTTAGCGAGATGATCGGATAGCAAACTATTTGTGAGCTCATTGAGATCCTCCAAGTCAAGATGTGTTAGACGTGGAGTAGTAGCTAGGATATCCTGGAGTGCGGAGTCTGTTAAGGCGAGGCATCCGCTCAATTGCAGGCCTTCCAAATCCTGGCATACATGCGCAAGTGATTTCACCCCCACGTCAGTCAATCTATTACAGCGGCTCAAATCCAAATGTCGAAGCTTTCGTTGCGGGACCATTGGAGCATCGGTAAAAACATCGAGTTCTGGGTCCTTACCATGCATCATGATTTTGAGATTACTATCAGTAATATCTGGACAGCCGGTGAGAACGAGTCGCTCGAGTTGATTGGTTTCAAAGATGAGTTCTGCCACATTCTCATGATAGAAGCCGCCGACTTCTCCGGCCCGAAGATCCTTCAATTTTGGACAGCCTATGATTACTGACCCTAAACCAATAGCATCCATATGAGTACACCATGAAACATTGAACATCTCGAGATTTGGGCAGGATAGTGCTATGATCTTGCACGTTGCGTTTGTGACGGCTGGCAATCCAGTGAGGTTGAGGTTGGCTAACCTCTCGTTGCTTCTCAGAAGATTGTGTAAGGTTGCCCTCTGAAAATTTCGACATCCTTCAAGAGTCGCATTGATAAGATTTCTGCAGGCCTTCACTACCACTTCTGCACGCTTATAATGCTCGACCTGTAAACAACCTCGAAGGTTTAAATCTTTGATGAAAGGACCAGCTGATACGATAATCTTGGCCAAAGAATCGGCGGGTATGTCGGTATAGAATTCCGAGGCATCAAAACATTTCCAGAGCTGTCCATCGAAACAAGTTTTATGGAAGTCACGACAAGTACTGGAAGCTCGTACCAGTTCCTTCGGCTTGAAGAAGGCAAAAATTTGCAACTTCATCTCTTTTGGCATTTTCCCCCAAAACTTGAAGTCTTTCTTTTTGGGGGGTGTAGATTCCATCATCCCTTGTGTAAAATAATCTTCGACGATTTCAGGAACCGCAGATGCGGACGCTGGTCTTTTGGCTTCCGCGATGGACAATTGTTTGAAGTGCCGGGGAAGATTTGATACACCAGCCATAGCAGCTTCGTTCTCCATGCGTCGTATGGCAATATGACGATATGCTGGGGTATAGTATGGACTATCGAGACCTGGAGTGGCTGGCATTGAGGAAGGCTCTGAAGTTGGCGCTGAGGTTGGCGCTATAGCAGAGCCTTCTTCTATTGCCTGGGCGGTAGGACTCTCCTCCGAAGGTGAGTTGGCCAACTGAGGAGTAAAACTTATACAAGAAAGTGTAGACCTGCTACCATAAGGACTACTTTTCGCTCGTTTCCGACTGAATTGTGCTAGTGTAGGTGAGGAAGATATTCTTTGAAGCCATCTACCTTTGGACTTCACACGAGTTTCATCATTCATGGTTGGTGAGCTTTCAACCGGATTTGTAAACCCTGCCATTGTATTTGTTGTGTCGGCTGCCATGTTTGAAAGCTCGATGTTTCGTTTTAACAATGAGGCAAGTGACCGAGATATAGATAAGGCGGACTGATGGTGAAGTGCGGGGGTTCCTTAATTTCAATTCACTGATGTCTCAAATCCTGGCTGACCATAAGACTCCAAAGTCGTATGTTTTATGTTGTATATTGTATATTGTATACAGATTGCGAAATATGTGCAAATCGAAGAGGATGTAATTATTTTAAGAAACAAGGAGAATATTTATTTCCTTTGTTCTTTTGATGTTGGACCGACCAGCGATTGTTTTGTCTCCTCTTCCTTGGCTTTTCTTAAGAGTGGAAGATGGAATTGTGGTGGACAGATAGGAGGTGATTTCGATTCTGCTATTTTCAAGAGTTAATGCCCCAATTTCACAAGTGAATGATATATCATGTATGCACATGCAAATGAAACATGACAACTTTTGTAGAAGAAACTCACCAGTAGGAAAGATGGATGGGTGCAATGTAGGTAGATGGATGGATAGATGATGGATAAGTTGAGAACTACGTAGTAGTAGGTAGTACTGAGGGACCTTATCGCGATTTCCTTATCAGTTATAAACTCAATTGGGCTTTCCACTTTCTTTGCACATGAACAAGTTTCGTTTCGGTGATTCAAGAAATGATTCAAGGTAGGTATGATAAGGTATGATCAGATGTTCAAAGCTTGACCAAGAGACAAGATTTGAGGAAAGAAGATGTGGGAGGTTTGAGGTAAGCGTATATGAGAGTGGGAAAGTTGCAGTGTACTGTTTGTCTGTCTGTCGATCAGTAGATACTGACTGACTGGTACGACGGGTATCTAATAGAAGATTCAAGAATCCTAGCCAACTTTGGACTTTGGAAGGTAGGTGAAAGGGATTGGAAGTGAAAGGGATTGGGATTGATTGGGGTTTTGAAGTGAAGTTGTGGAGGTAAACAAGCTACTTGGTGGATGATAGAGTAAAAGAAGTAAACACCGGGCACTTAACTCTATTCTTCTCAAGTAAACAAAATACTAATAATAATAAGAAGTAAGTAGGTAATAAGTAAGACAAAGTATCGGCCACTACGGTGAGAGGCTTAAAACTTGAAGAGGGGAAGCGATAGGTAGGTAGGTACCTAGGTAGGTTGAGAGTACTAGGTTGTACCTATTATTAGCGCACTACCTAGTATCGTACCTTAGTAATCAAGCCTTTCTTCTATCCTATTATTATTATTTTTATACGAGTACCGGTACTGCAGACAGTGTGATAGAGCAATGAGAAACTGTAAGGAACCATGACTACAAAATCGCATCTTTTGAAAGGTCATTGCTACAATTAAATCTTGATTTCAGTTATACTTCCTTTTCCGAGTATACCGGAGGTAGATGAGATGGAAGATGCAGGTGCGGGTGCAGGTGCAGGTGCGTTAAGAAAATGCCTCGACTCAGCCGGCGGGTCTTTTGGGAGGGCCGGGCTGAAATTTTAACCAATTCCCTTATCAACAACAGTCAAAAGTCATCTATTTTGAAATTCAATAATATAAAATCAATTCCTAACCATTTCCATTTAAATTTTAAAACAGTTATCTTGAAATCATTTCAAATTTTATTTAAAACATTATAATTTTTGATTTTAAATTTCTTCAAGAGTTATCTTCAAACTTCAAAAGACCTAGCCCGAGGTCTTAATAATCATTGGAGAGACGCGTGTTTGGCCTGGCCCTCCCAAAAGACCCGCCTGAGATCCATTGTTGATAACCTTTAGTACGACTGGACTGGACTGTACGAGATTCCAACGACTTCCAAATTCCAACTTCCAAGGTTACTTACTACCTACTCCGTATAGCACTAGAGTCTAGGTGTTTGTTGAACAAACCAAACAGCCCCGCCTCTCACTAACATCAACTTCAAGTTAGCTAGCACATGGCCACGTGCTAGCTAAAGAAAACACTACCTACTTCGTAGTCTCCTAGATTATCATTAGGACTTGGCTTTCTCGCTCGGATTTCCTCCCTCTTCCAATCCCCATCTTCCGAGATACACCAGTGACACCACCAGTATGTGTGGGGTTCAAGATTTAGTTGATCTTTTCCATCGATGGATTATTTGACTAAAATCTTCAACACTTGGTGAAAGGTAGTACAGTTTTAGGATGTGGTTTTTTTGGTATAAAGTGGATGTATATTTTAAAAGAATGGGTGGCCATAGAGGTCCACTTATATTTGTCTAATCTAAACTATATTAAAAAGGAACCCCTTTATATCCATTTTTCACATTTAGAAGGAAAAGGCTATTATTACGCCCATACAATCCACCTACACGATTAATTTATTTCTAATAAATAATAAAGCTATTTAAACAATAAATCCTTTTTTTTCTTTTAAACTATTTTTATTAAAACTTTTTCTATTTGCTTTTATTATTATTACTAAATACTATCCCTATTCTATTACTTTTTTTATTCAAAACTTTAATTATATTATTTATAATATAATTTTAGCTAAATCTTTTTCTTTACTTTTCCCTTTTTACTTCCGGAATATTTATTATCTTTTTTATTATTTTAGGCAATTTTTTGACTTTATTTCTAACTTTGATGTTTTAATATATAAACAATTATTCTTTTTTCCTTGTAATTAAAAATTTTTTTTTTAATTTGAATTGTTTTAAATAATCTCTATAATACATTTATAGAATTTTAAACTTATCTATTTGTTTGATAGTATAAGACTTCTAATTATTTTTTTCAAAGCTATTTACTATAAAGGGTCTTTTCCATTTGGGTTTTAGTTTTTTACTAGTTGTTTTTGAGTTATAAAATATAACTAAGTTGCTAGATTTAAACTTTGCTTTTTTTACCCCCTTATCATACTTTTCCTTTATTCAATCCTTAATTAAATCTAACACTCACTTAATATTCCCTAACTTTACCTCTCTTTTAGTAACAAATTTAAAAGCTACTTCACGTTTATTATTTTTATTAAAAAATCTATTGGATTTTTTTAATATATTTGTTAAAGCTTCTTTATAATAATTTAGGAATTATACTTCTAATTCAAAACTTAGTTGAAACCCCAAGAATATTTTATTAGATAAAAATCCTAAATATTCGATATATTGTTTATTAATTTCGAATATAACTTTTTTCAAAAAACTAATTTAATTGCTTTTACTCCTTAGTAATCTTTTTAGAATTTATTAAATAATATTTATAGTTTTTTTTACTATTCCTATTGCTTTTTTTGTAGCTATTAAAAAATTTATTTATAAAGCTTTTTGTTTTTCTATAAACTCTCTTGCAGTTTTACTAAAATAAAATCCTGAATCTATATAGAATTTTATTGGGATTCTATACATTTTTATAATGTATTTAAGGCAATATATAACTTCATCGTCACTATTCACTTTACAAATAAATACTTAAATATATTTTATAAAATAATTAATAACTAATAATATATATTTATAACTTATTTTTTTTATGATACATTTAGGGAATGGCTTGATAAAATTAGTCTTTAAATAGTTTATTAAAGTTATTATAAAAACCTTAGTTAAAGTTTAAAATCTTAATATATATCTATATTTTGTATATTTTAAATACCTTAAACAATAATTCTTGATATTGTTTTTTATACCTAACCAAAAAACATTTACCAGTTTTTTTGCAAGGATTCCTAATACAAAATATCCTCCATAGTTATAAGCTTTATATAAAACCAACAATACTTTATTTTTTACAATATATTTTTTCTTATGGTTTTTTTAATTATAAAAAATTATTTTATTATTCAATTTAAAAGAAAAAAGCAAACTTTTTTTTAAAAATGTAGCTATCCCCAATTTCCTTAAATCTTTTAGAAGTTCTTAATATTTAAAAAATCTAAAAACATTCTTAAACTATTTTGAATTTTTATATTTTAATTTGATCTAATCTTATAATTCTATAATCTTTTAATTTTTTATATTTGATTTTATTTAGTTTTTGTTTTTAATTTTTATTTTAATTAATAACAATTTAATATATTAATTTTCCTTTTAAGATTTTGTAATATTAATCTTTTGATTTTTATTGATTGTTATGTTATATACTTCCATTCTTTTTAATAATTTTGTAATTGTTTTTAATAATTTTTTATACTTTTTTTTGTTATTCTTTTAAATCTATTTAAACCCCTTTTAACTTTTTTAAACTTTTTTTAAAGTTTTAAGATTTGGAATAACCTCGCAATTTTTATTTATAAAAATAGTTTTAGATAATGTATCCACAATTATATTTTTGGGATTTTGAATATATTTAATTCTAATATTCAAAAGCTTCAACTTTGTAATTTATTTAATATAAATTCTTTTATAAAAACTAAAGTCTAGGAAAAATATTAAAGATTAGTAATCTGTTTTTATTATATTTAACTTTATTAGATTGTATAGTATATACTTATACTTTCTGCAAAATTCTATGATTGTATAAAGCTTTTTTTTATACATACTATAATTCCTTTACGTTTACGAGAATATAAAAGTATTATAAAGTATCAGGATTTCTACCTTCTCCAATTTCTTTTTTCTAAATTGTATAATAGTGTATCCAGTATTATAACCATTAACATTAAAATAAAGCATAACCGCACAATCTAACTTATAATCAAATACTTTTATGATTATTGTATATATGTTTTTAAGCAAATTAAAAAACAATTACTCCGCTTTTCCCCATTTTTATTCAATATTTTTCATTAACCTTAATAAAGGCCGCTTAATTTCTACAAAGTTTTTAATTTATCTTCTCATAATCAAAATAGCGCCATTAAAATCTAATATATTATTTTTGTTTTAAAATGTAAACCAATTCCTAATCTTTTTTGTTTTAACCTTTTTAATCAATATTTTTCCTCCCACCTTATAGATTATTCCTAATATTTTTATTTTAAATATAAATAACCTTAACTTTTTGAATAATAACTTAAGCTTAACCCATTTTATTTTTAAGAATAAATAATTATAAATAAAATCAAACATTTCTTCAAAAGTCTTAGCTCTATTAAATATATTATTTATATAAAATATATAACATGGTAATACTCCAGGATTTTCCCCTACTATAAAAGATGGTTCAAATCTATCAGGCTTAATATTGTTTAAAGATATATTCATTGAATAATTATAACCCTTAATACCTATATAAAGTATTAATATATCCTTTTTAGGGATAAATAAATTTTAAATAATTTTTAATAATCTAGAATATATTAGTTAATATATATCGATATTTTTCTTAATATTCGAAAATGTAGTTTAAATAAAGCTATCTAACTCCTAAATATTCTTAAATAATTTATTAAAGTTAAATCTAAAATCTAAAGGGGTATTTTTTATATTTTAATCGATTTTTACAAAATCCAGAAAATTTTCCGATTTTCTTTAAGATCTTAATAAAAACAAAATATTTTTTAATGTAATGTATATTATTTCTATAAATGAAAATCCCGCTATACTAATCCTTTATAGCATATATATAAATTAACATTGTCCTATCCCCGCTATAATAAAAGCAAAGAATTTCCGATGGGATAGGTATATTAGAATAGTTTAATATCTATATTTTAAATCAAATGTACTGAAGATATTATATCTAGACTATATTAAATAATTATATATCCTAATTTGAAGTTCTTGATAATACTCCAATTTATTCTTTTTCAATTAATTGTAATTAAATATAATCCTAATCTTTATATTAGAATCCAGATTTTCTGATTTATTTTTTTTAATTAATATTAGATTTATGTTTCAATTTAATAACTTTTTATTAGTTTACAAAATCTTTTTATATATTTTATATACTAATCCTTCTTAAATAATCTTTTATAGCTAATATTCTTAAATTAAAGATTAACACCTTTATTTTCTGGATTTCTATGATTTAATATCCTCTTTTAATCTTAATTTATATTCAAAAAAATCTGTGATTTCGATTTCTTTTAACTTTTTAGTATTTAGATTGTATTATATATACATTATTTTAATAACCTGTTTTTTACTTTTTAAATCGGAAATAGCGTTTTTTAATATTATCTTTTTTTTTTTGAACTATTTATTAATTATATTTTTACTATTATTTAATAATTCACATTTATTTATGCGTTTATTTGGAAATAGCTACATGCTATTATATAAGGGAAAGGAACTTTAGGATCCATCAAAAACTTTACTATTTATTTTTTTAATAAAAACATTTAAGATCTTAACTTTTCCCTTAATTAATTTAATCTTTAGGAATCTTTTTTGTTCTAGTTATATTACTTTCTTTAATGATAAATCCTTTTTTATAACTTTTAGTATAAAACTTTTTAATTGGTATAGCTTAGGATCTTTCTTTCTTTAATTTATTTTCTTAATCCCTCCCTTGGATTCCTTATTACCATCCTTGTCGTTATCTGACTTTATAATAAACGGCTTATAGTTTGTACAATCCCTACCCCCTCCTATAATACTTTTAACAATATTTTTAAATTGAACAGATTATGTTTTAATATTTTTGTATAATTGATGATTTAGTTTTCCGACTTGGAATCTAATTCTGATTTCTTTATATTAGATTCTTCCTCTTTATTATCTAATTTAATAAAATAATCTTCTTTAAACGTCAAATCCACATACTTTTTGTATTCATAGTTTTTATTGATACCTTTATCTAATGGTTACAGGATCAAATTATATTTTTAAGTTTTAACAAACTTTAATGATTGCAATGTGATTACTTTTTTACTTTGTTTAAATTTTTTGATCTTAATTTGAAAATTATAAATCTTAATTTTAGTATTTATGTTATAGAGCTATAGTAATCTAAGCAAAAGGCTCAAATCTTTTGCTGAATTTTGATTTATGGGATAAATAAAAGTATAAATGATTCTTTAGATTTTATTTATAACCGTTTTGAAACATATAAATAACTTTAGTTTAATCATTTCACTACAAACTATTCCTAATATAATGCTAGAATTTGTTTTGATATTTAATTTATATATAGGGTAATTCATAATCTTTATTAATCTTGAATTAATTAAATTTAATTTTGAACCTTAATCCGCAAGTATTACTTTTTTAGGAAATGTAACTTATTGATTTTCTTCTTTCTTATTTTAATTCTTTAATATAATCTAAAAGTGGAAAGCTTTTTTGTTTTGTATAACTTTAATAAATATATTATTTAATATCAACTTCTTTATTTTTTGAAGCTAGTAAAGCAAATTGCTTTTTATTATACTTTCAATTTTAAATGCCTTTGCTTTTTCTTTGCTTTTCTTTAGTTTGGCCTTAAATTTTATATTATTATATATAAATAGACAACAGAATTCTTTAATTACATTTAGGCTGATTTAGAATAACTTTAAAAAGTTTATTAATATTTTAATATATTTTATAAAATTATGATATTTAAATAGATTTTTTTTATATCATCTAATTATTTTATATAACTTTTTGATTTTTCTTTTATTAGCTTTTTTAATCTTGGATGTTAGGGCAAAATTTATGCGCTTATATTTTTCCCTACTTTCTTTATCGCTATTCAATATTTTCTTTATATTTATTCTTGTTTTTTTATAACTTTTGTTATTTATAACTATAAAAAAATTGAGGAATATTATTTGTTTACTTTTTTCTTTTTTTATTAATTTTATTTCGCCTTAAAAAAAATTGAGAGTTTTTAAATCCTTAATTATAATCAAATTTAGCCTTAAATCAATTCTAATTATTAAAGTTTAACTATTATCTAACTCTTTCTCAATCTTCGCTCTATAACTTTTTATATCTACCACCAAAAAGATTATATTATGGATATATATTTGCTCCCAAGTCTTAAAGGATTGGTTTATGCAATTTGGTTTAATATAGTTTTTCTGGTTATATATAATACAGATCGTATCTTTTCCATTCTATTTTTTTTGTTTATTTACAAATAGATTTCTTAATTAAGATTTAGGGGGTATAAAATTGTTTCTCCTTTAGTTATTATTTTTATTGTTATTGTTAAAATACCATAAACTTGTAGGATTAAATATATTGCCTAAAGAATCTTGAGAATTTTCTTTTTTTATATTAAAATTCCTATTTTATCCCATTACATTTTTATTATATAAAGTTACATTTTGTAATAGTATAACTTTTAAAATCTTGATTTTAAATTTTGGATTATCTATTTCTATAATTTTTAGTATAAATTTTGTTATAAATAATATGCTTTTATATTTAGCCTGTATTATTTGTAGACTTTTCACTATTACTTATTTTAAAATGATAATAAAGTATAATTAATTATACTTCTCCTTAATAATTATCCTCATATACTCATTCTTATGCTTTTAAACTATAATTGCTTTAACCTATTTGATAATTTTAAACAACCATTAAATTTCTTATATAATTTTATATAACTTTTAAAGTATATTATAAATAACTTTTTTATTTATAATCACCATTTTCCTAAAATCCTTATAATTCAAATTTTTGATAAACATATTAATTACTATAACCAGAATATATTTTTCTAGTTTGCTTAATATTTGGATAATTGTTTTGAACTTATTTTTATCATATATTCTTTTAAAGATATAAATGTATTTTTAATAATAAAATGTTAGACTTTTTTTATTATTTTATTTCAAATTCTCAATTTCAGATTGAATAAATTGTTCTAGTATATTAAAAACTTTTGATGGAAAACGCTCTATTATAAATTATTTGAATTTAATAATTTCTTTTATTAATACTTAATTTACAGTATTAAAAATTTATTAAATCTTGGAGGTTAAATTAATTTAAGATTCTGTTTCTCCCTTATATAATATATTTATAGCTCTTAAAAAAGCTAAGGGTATTATTATTGCATTTTTTATTATCTTGAAATTATATTTAAATTTGTATAATTATCTTTTAGTAAGATTTTTTCTATTATATTTACCTACAAATGTAAATAAAGGAATATTTGTTTGTATTATTATTATAATAATATATATAATTAATATATTACCAATGGAACTATACATAAAGCTTAAAGTTAGATTGTTAAAATAGATTTGAAATAAATTGAGATATTTTATAATGTTGTTTAAGATTTTAAATAGGTGTCTTGCTTTAATTAACCTTGATTAACTTGCAAAACTATCTTAATTGAAAAAGATAATGGATGGGTATAATATAAGAATAATATGAAATTATTAATAAAATATATAATATTTTAATAAATCAAAGTAAAATGATAATAAGTTATAAGATATATAAGGTAATGAGATTTAATAAACCCAAATATTAATAAAATATTTTTATTTACAAATCTAAATGCAACATAATTTCCATTGTAATAGATTTTATTGTTTTTAACCAATTTCCAGTTTCCCAAATAAATAGTAGATAACATTTTCTTTTTAAATTCTAAAATACAAGATTAATACAAAATAATATATTTATGCACAATCCCTAACCCAAATAATGATTATTTTACACTTTCAAATATCCCTTATATTATATAAATTAATATTCTATCTTGATCCTTGTTGTGGGGAATCCATAAATATTTTGATAGTAATAATTATCCAGTTTGATAGTCTAAAATATATAATAATAGCGGGGTTATTATTGATCCGCAAATTTCATGTTTTATATTTTATCTTCATTTATTCAATTCTTGTCTATATTTTGCTTGCTCTTTTAAGCCTTTTTTTGTTTGTAATTTGTGGTCAACTTGTTATTGATTATATTGATAAAGGTAGAGTTTTCCTTTTAAAAAATAAGTACCTAAACTGGATTAAAAAACAGTTTTTTGAAGCAATAAATACTTTGCTAACTCTGCAAAACTTCTCTCCAAATCCTTAATTGGTTTAAATTGATTTAAAACTTTTCTATTAATTTGTATATTTGAAAAAATTAGTTTTAGGATATAGTTTTTTTGGTATAAAATAGATGTATATTTTAAAAGAGTGGATGGCCATGGAAATCTATTTATACTCGTTTAATCTAAGCTATATTGGGAAGGAACCCCTTCATATCCACCTTCCACATCTAGTACCTACTAGGTAGGTAATTACTAATAATCGATTGGCTTGGTGGCTAAGTTGGCTTTGATCGTCAAAAGTGGATGAGTTAGCAGTATAGATCCTCTTTCTATTAGAAAGAGTTCGCAATGAATTGTGATCGTTCTACTGGATATTGGCTTGTAGAAGGTATGGTTACTATGGTATGATTGGTTTTCTTGCCCTCCTTTACTCTGTACTGTCAGCAATTCATGCAATCTTTTTTTTTTCTTTTCGTTTTTTTCTTCTTCTGAACTCTAAACTGATTCTTGAAGTTAGAGATTGTGTATCTATCTACCTACCTAGTAGTATCTTTACAAAGTATCTCTGGGGTGCAGATTTATTAGTGCGGGGTTGTCAGTCACACCAAAAAAAGGGTACAACAACACCAACATAAACTTGGAGAATTTGTCCGAAAGGTCAAAGCGGAACCTCTACTCTCCACTTTCTATTTGCCAAGCTTTGAAGGGTCAATCCGACTCAAATTTCAATCGATAACACTTTTTTTCCTTTGCCAATTGCCCAATTCGAATGATGCCGATTGATGAAGTTGATAAGTCTAACTTCTACCTAGTACTTTCCTAATAACGCCGCAGGACAACATGGTGTTGTACAGCATTTGCTTGCGGCGAGACCTGCGTTGGATGGTAAAGTGGAAGTTTGGGTGAAGTATTATTGAATTTTAGCCTGATAGAGACAGCAAGTCGGGTCTGTCTGTCATCTCGTATCGGCCCATGGAAAAATCATTTTCCGTGAAAGTGTAGGTAAAGTCTCTCCTTCATGAAGGCTTTTCGTGAGCTAAAAGGTAGACTCGAGAGAATAGGAATTGAAATTGGAGCCCAGGTTCATGAAGGGGTTACGCGAATGCCATCAGATGTTACCTACTCGAAGTAAGATCTTACAAAAATAATCATAAAAAACGATTGGGCTTATCGGCGGATACGGTTAAAAAGATCCGACCCCCAGCTGTATCACGATTCTGCATGCCATGATGCCATGATGCCATCTCTGATCGATATTTCCTTAAGCAAGCCTTCAAGCCTTTAAAGCCTTCGAGCACAAGATGAAAGCTGGAGAAGTGCACGTGTGAATGATAGATCAATGTATAGGTAGCTGGGTAGATTAAAAAGGAGAACACGGCATGAAGGAAGGATATATCAATGGAGATCAGGAGTGGCAGCAAGCATTACATTATACTAGGTACCTTAGGTACTTGGGTACGGTACTTGGCAGTACATATGGTTTTTTGTAATGTATTTTGAGAAGGTTTGAATGAGGTCAAACTTGGTATGAGATATATACCATAGCCCAGAATTGAATAATATGAAGAAATAAACGGAAGAGTTTAAGTTTTCCAATTTCCTGAACTCTTGAAATAAGCCGTCGTTAATAACTTTTTGAAACGGTATTGAACGAACTTCTTTATGGTGGGGTTATTGCGTTTAAGAAGTAAAAAAAACTGGTTTGGATCGACCAGTCCCAACTGTCATAGCGACAAGGCGAAAATGAGATGTAACCTATCAGCCCTGAGAATGGATTGAATGGATTGGATTGAACCCTCCAGCTCCATCAGCTCTTCTCTTCATCTCCATTAAAAACCCGTTTGTGTATGCTGACTCCGCCTTTAAAACACGTGAGGTAGTGTGAGAAAAGTGAGAAAGCATACCAGACTGATTCACTGCATGATCATCATTGAGCTTAGCATAGCATAGAGAGAGAGAGAGAGAGAGAGACTCGGGAGTTAATGTATGGATGAATCTGACAGACCCTCCCTCAAAGTTGTTAATCAAACTTTCAATCAAATCATTGACAAGTTATTTCAACATTATTACAACATTCATTTTTTACACTCATCTTGAATCTTAAATCTTATTTGGATTTTATTTATATTTGTCCATATAATATAATATATACATACATACCTACTACCTAGTCAGATACATAGTAACACATCAAGGACAAGCCTTCTTCTACTTCAACTACCTACCTTCCCGACCCCACCTTCTCAGTACCACCTGCACTCTCAAATTTCGATTTTCCAATTTTCCATCATAAAGCAACACTTTTCGTGTCTCTAAGCTCACGAATCCTTCGAGGATACATCTTTGGATACCTACTCACAAAAGAAGCTCGACAGATACAGAGCTTTCTTTCAATTCCTCAAGATTCGAAACTTTTGGTCCGTCAGATCACTCGATTATCTGTATATTTTGTATCCAAAAGCAACACATTGTTTCACATAACAACTTGGCAGCTCAGACTGACTACTCTCTCCCCGTAACCATCAAACCAACCGTCAGGGACTCTGGCTTCCTAATACAAGAAGCTCGTGAACATATAAAAGTCTTCACAATTATGCTGAAGACGGATGCCTCAAACAATCATGGTTTGTCTTTATTTCTTAATACTAGTGATACTGTTATTCCTTGTCCGAAGTTCCCTTTGATCGGCGCATGAATTCCGCGCAACGCAAGAACTTCGTCATCGCACCTTACTCATTTCTCCCTTCTTCCTTCTTCCTTCTCTCTTCCACATTGTACTTGTAGGAAAACTAATGGGAAACCGTACAGGCTTCGAGAAAAGATCAGCTAAGGAATCCGATCGCGACCGCAGTGCACCCCTTCGCCCGTCAGACTTGTCATTACCGAAAAATAGAAGTACTGGAAACCTTCTCGCACATGCTTCAACGGCAGCGGATAGAGCGAGAATACGATTCTCCTTTGATGAACGGGCCGCGCCAGAGTTTGATACAATGTCAAGGTTAGTTTTGGGTGCCTGGAGCAAGAGGAGCATGTTATGAGGTCATGAGGCGAACTTGCGCTTGATCATCGAAAAACTACAAGCAACTTTTAATGAAATTGGTAACTGACGGAATACTTCTACAGTACTAGATCACCCATCGTAACGGAACATGAGCATGGGCTCGGTGCTTCTGGTTTAAGACGAATTAGACAACAACTTCCTCGAGCACCAACTTTGCAAACTTCCGAGAGCTCCTCCAGAGCTGCCTCTACGAGTGCCAGATCCAGTTCAATGACCCTTCCATTTTCCAGTAGAGCAGCCTCTGTAGCGATGCCATCCGTACCATCGTCTCCAACTTTAGCATTTACCGAAGATCTCACACGTTTCCCATCCGAGTCGTTGCACTCTTTCTCTTTCGCTCACCAATCAGATGAATTTATCCATAACCGTCAAAATGTTTTGAAGAGGTCTGTCGAGTTCATGTCACAAAAGCTCGGTTGGGGAACAACAAATGCGGGGATAGCTAGTGCTCAAGCAAGACTGAGCGGGGACGCGGAGATGCAAGGCATGCTTGAACTTCTGGCAAAGGCCAAATTAGTTGGAGCTAACAATATTGGAACTGGGCAAGAGCAGGCCAGGGGGGGCCCTCTCACTGGACCGGCAACGGCTCAAAACTCTCGAAATATTTTCGATGCTAGCTTTGCCATACGTTCCGAGAGTCCGGAGGGGATGGAAAGCGGCCCACCTTCACCCACAAGCGCCGAAAGAGGACCGTCGTCATTGCAAATCTTACGCGATGATGGTTTAAAGTCCGCCGATCCCTTAAATGGCCTAGTATCAGCCCCAACAGAGGGTTCCGAACCCTCATCTAGGACTCCTACCAACGAGAGTCGGACGACGGCGAAAACGTCCCCACCAGTTACGAGACGGCAAAGTCTAAAGAGGACTTATACTGATCTGGAACCTCTGAACCTACAGAATAAACTAATGGACGCTATGTCACAACCTTATATATCTACCGATTTCATCCACGAATCCATGTTTTCTCCTTCAATGCCACAAACCGCAAGCGCTTCTACATTTGGACCTCATGCAATGGGCCCATCAAATCATAGTCACTCGAGTAGATGGGCGCCTGCTGCGCAGGCCATTTTCACTACCGAAAGCACTTCGCCATTTACAATTTTGGCCGCCAATGACCTTGCCTGCCTCGTATTTGGTGTTACCAAAGCAGAAGTTCGCAAAATGGGCATCCTTGAAGTTGTACAAAAAGAAAGAAGGGCATGGTTAGAGGAAAAATTAAGTGCACATAAATTCGGATCCGAGTAAGTGAACCTTTATTTTCTCAATGTTTCTGAGCTTGTAGTGTTTTGCCCCTGCGAACGTCATAACTTACCCCACATTTTTTTCCCCATTCAATATTAACGATGTCCTCACAGGGTTGGAAAACAGAGTCCTCAATCACCACCGAGCCAAAGTCAGCAATCGAGCCCAACTAGTAAGCATAATATTCTCCTAAAATCACATGGTTGATTGCCTTTTTCATTTCTGGTATACTGACCAGGGCTTGCAGCGTCAATGCTGCTTGGACGGCCTGGTGGTATCACGGCTAGCCTCCTGAGTAAACCTAATTCACGTCAAGTGCAGAAACCCAGCCGCCGATCGCAAACGGATGATGGTGCAGGGTCGAGTCTTGTTTCGGGGACGCGAGCAGTAAAGAGTGGCTTAAATCATCAAAGCAATAAATCTAGGGGCGTCCTATTATGCGGCGATGTGGTACCTATTGAAAAACGAAACGGCGCGACAGGTTCGGCAAGTTTATGGGTGAAGGAGAAGAGAGGTGGCCTCATTTGGGTTTTGGAAGAGATTCACGAAGATGTGGCAATAATTGGCCTGGACGATGATGCAGCTATCAAGAACATATCTGGAAATATCGATGCGATCTGGGGAGATGACATTATTTGGACGGGCATGGATATTGGGAAACTTTTGCCAAGACTCCCACGACAAGGGATTGACGGCAGAAGTGGAGAAATCGATTATGCTGAAGTCAGTAAACGTAGATATTTCACGGCCCGCACCTCTGGGCGTGTGAATATTCCCGCAGTTGTCGACAGAATGCCTGGTGGCACCGATCTCCGCGTTTCCAGCTTTCCTCATATTGCCGGTATCATGGTTCTGTCTGCGCAAACCTTGAAGATCACGAGTTCCAATTCCGTATTCTCCGCCGCGCTATTTGGTCAGGATAAACCTGACGGTCGACCGATTACAGACCTGATACCTGACTTCGATAGAATGCTGAAGATTCTTACCGAAGAAGATGGTGTGGAAATGGTTGATGGGATTGTTATTCCTGAACATAGTTTCAGACGGGCTCAAGCTTTCCTTGCACTCCGAGATGGAAAGGCTGATGCATCCACATACTTTCTGAGACCAGATGGGCTACCAGCGAAGCATAGGGATGGATCAGAAATCAAGATTGATGCTCAACTTAGGGTTGTCAAGTCGGATCCTAAAACTCCTGCCTACGATGAGAATGTGATAGAAGAAAGAAGCGATGAAGAAGATGGGCCTATGGAGCCTATAATACAATCCGAAATCGTCTACGCTTTGTGGATCACATACTCAAGAACTATTCACGCCGCAAAACATGCCAATGGCATGGCAACTCCCATGTTATCTGGACTCGAAACCCCATTGCATCAACCTTCCCCAGGTCAAACGGGACCTCCAGCTCCTATGAAAATGGATTCTTCGTCGGATTCTGATGAGCCCAAGAATGAGCCATCGCATGCATCTTTGCTTACAGCACAACTCAAGGCAGCAGCAAAGAAGACAGCAGCTAAATTCACTGGTCGTGATCGGTCTTCATCGAAAGCGCCAGCGCAAGAGAAAGAGAAAGAGAAAGAAAAGGAGAAGGAAAAGCCTGCTGTTACGGAATCGGTCAAACCTGTCAAGAAGTGCATTGAAGACTTTACAATACTGGAAGAGATGGGCCAGGGTGCTTATGGTCAGGTAAAGCTTGCTCGATATAAGAAGAACGGCAATAACAAAGTGATCCTCAAGTATGTCACGAAAAAACGCATTCTGGTCGATACTTGGACTAGGGATCGTCGGTTGGGAACTGTGCCACTAGAGATTCACGTTCTTGATTACTTACGTCGAGATGGTCTTCAACACCCTCATATCGTTGAAATGTCTGATTTCTTCGAGGATTCCGTTAATTATTATATCGAAATGGTACCACACGGATATCCGGGAATGGATTTATTCGATTACATCGAGCTCCGCGTCAACATGGAAGAAAAGGAATGCCGTAGCATCTTTGTACAAGTTGCTCGTGCTGTCCATCATCTTCATACCAAGGCCCTTGTCGTACATCGTGATATCAAGGATGAGAACATAGTCATAAATGGTGAAGGAAATATCAAGCTCATTGACTTCGGAAGTGCTGCTTACATTAAAAGTGGTCCCTTTGACGTCTTCGTCGGAACTATTGGTAAGTTTCCCCGACCATATGGTCTAAGGCTGTAACTAATTTCAAACCAGATTACGCTGCACCCGAAGTTCTCTCCGGCAAACCATATCTAGGCAAACAACAAGATGTTTGGGCACTTGGTATTCTCCTATACACAATCGTATACAAGGAAAATCCTTTCTATAGTATCGACGAGATCATGGACCGTGATCTTAGGGTACCTTATGTCATGAGCGAAGAAAGTATCGACCTCATCCGAGGTATGCTTAATCGGGACACGGAATCGAGATTAACCATCGAGCAAGTGATGGAACATCCTTGGTGTGTGGATGAAGAGAGTGATGAGTAATTCCCTACTAGCACGTCGGGCAATTGGCTAGGATTATGAGCCAAAAAAATATTAACAAGTTACAACGAATCCAAATATGCAACAAATGAGACGAAGGAAATTTTTGGTCGGTTGAAACAAACAAATTAAGAAATAAACGGAAAAGAAGAAAACCTAGATTTCATGATGTCATGAAAAGAGATACCCCCTTTTATGGAAAGGAAGGCAAAGTTCAGAGAATTGATTTATTAGCGAGATCTGAATCTATATGACAGGGGGATTGCGTGCGCGTCATACTGGGTTATTTTTTATTAAGCGCTTTATGGGGGAATGATGGGGATTTAAGCGGTATCGCTGATGGAAAGAAGGGAAGGAAATGGAAATGGAATCTTAAGATATAGGCTGGGTGGTATGGATGGATGGATGGATGGATGGATGGATTGAGATGGGATTGGGTTTGAAAGGTGCAGATGTGACCTGAATTGATTGGAACAGATTAATGAGGATTAAGATGTATTGTATATGAATGATGATGTTGAAAATATTCTTGACTTGAGGGAGTTGATTGGAGTGGAGTGGAGTGGAAGGTGAGGTGAGGTGAGATGAGGTGAGATGAGGTGAGGTGAGGTGAGGTGAACAGTTGATAGTGATCTTGAACCAAGTAATATTCAGCCCAGTGGCATTTACTTGTATTCTATTTGAACCTTAACAGCGAGCGCGTTCCACTTGTGAGACGGAGACGTCTCAATGGCGGCAAGATTGCATTTCCTTTTGGCGACGTTCGGTGGGTTTCGCGAATTCTTGCACTTGGGTGGTGGTGGGCCTTGGAGTTTTTTGTTTGTTTGTTGTTGTTGTTGTTGTTTGGGATTAGGATTATGGTAGGGATGGTAGGGAGGGTAGGGAGGGTATGGAGGGTATGGAGGGTATGGAGGGTATGGAGGGTTGGAGGGTATGGAGGGTATGGAGGGTTGGAGGGTATGGAGGGTATGGAGGGTTGGTTTGATTAATTGGATGTAAGGTGGTGTGGGGAATTTTGTTTGTGAGGGG